>JAOQGH010000012.1:114755003-114768519 GCA_025769975.1 Gallinago jamesoni
GGGGCATCCACAGCTTCTCTGGGCAACCTGTTCCAGTGCCTCACCACCCTCACAGGAAAGAATTTCTTTCTGGTATCAAATCTAAATCTCCCCTCTTCCAGTTTACAACTGTTGCCCCTTGTCCTGTCACTACACTCCCTGACAAAGAGTCCTTCTCCATCTCTCCTGTAGGTCCCCTTCAGGTACTGGAAGGCTCCCATAAGGTCTCCCGTGCGTGTTCTCTTCTCCAGGGTGAACAACCCAAACTTTCTCAGTCTGTTTGCTTCACTGACTGTGACACTGGAAAGCTCTGGAGCTGCCAGACCTCCTGTTGAGCCATGACAGTGTCAGGGTGGCACCTCTCAGACAGGGGCTGGATGGGCAGGTTGAATAAGTTACCCCATCACCTGGCCCAGTTTAATCCACACTATATTCAAGAAGCACAAGGCCATCACTCGCTGCTCCTTCCTTAGGTGCACAAAGCCCTGTTGACTTCAGCAAAACTTTTGCAGGCAAGGTCCGTAGTACAGTTCATCTCAGACAGGCTGAATCTGCACTCTGAAGCTTAGGGTGTTTGAAAAAATACATGGATATTAGCGCTGACAGATACCAAAGGCCAACAGAGAGCTGAAATAGTGTGCTGCCTGACAGACAGCAATTAGCTGAAAATGGAACTTCTTTGCTTCGCTTCTCTTCATTTATTCTCACAGTATAGATCATACATTTTTCATGAGAAGCAAATGTCTATGCAGATAAACGTCTGCAGAGAGTGCAACTGGGATGCAAGAACCCATTTTGAACTCAGATATGAGTACCCTTTTTGAAGCTACTGGCTATAATAGGATATTGTAATGCTTTAAAAGTCATATAGTGGAATCTGTATTGCGTCCCGCTTCTCTAAAAATTTACCAACCACTTGCCTCAAATGAAAAAACAGATCAAGAACAGTGAAAGACATTTCTCATTTATTCCCATCCCTTGACTGATACTTTCAAAATTACAGTAAACTTCACTTCTTACCGTATTTTACTAGTATTATATTTGCATTTCAGATTTCTGCAAGAGAACAATGAAGAGTAAAGCAAGTGGCTTTGAATGTCATGGTTGATCTCAAAAGTTCTATTCACTTCTATTGCTTATGTCAATCTCCTGCCCATTTATTTGAAAATGTATCCCCATGCTCACACAGATATTATTGCAATTTGCAGTGTAGTACAGAGGATTCATTTCACTTGGATTTGCATATGACCCACGAACATAGAAGACAGAAACTGTCAACCTGCATACACAGAACACGGGAAAATCTACTCTGAATGGAAATAATTTAGTAAATCTACTAAATTTTAAAACAATGTTCATAAACATTTCATTGTATCTTGACAGTTGTTTCTCAAGAGGAAGGGATAAACCTGGTTTTCAAAATATTCCCGCAATTTTGAGAAAATTTGCCAGCTCCTGCTGTGTCCCCCGCTGTAGAGGCAGGCACTTGACTGCCACTGTGGAATTGTGTGGAAAGAGGAAGGAAGAGGGGAGACCGAACATTTATTTTCTTGGTCCTTGTATTGGCCAGAGAGATCACCAGCATAGTTTAGGGAAGCCTAATACAGTGTTCGCATCTTCCCTGATCACCATCAGTCTTGCACAGATTCTCTTCCAATGATGTTTATACAGATGATCAAAAATCAGCCCGTGCAGGAGGTCACTGATTTCAGTGGCAGGATTTCACTGCAGAAATAGGCCTGATACCAAATGGATCCCCTTATCCTCCCCTGCCCCCCCAGATTTTTCCCCTTACTATCCTTTTTCCCATGATTAAGATGTTATAAACGCAGGACAGTGTGAGAACCACTTCCCCGGGCTGTTTTAGTCAAAGGGTCACTGCTGCTAACGCTCCTCCAGAAAGATTTAATAAAATCAGTGACAAGGAATGGAAACACACAATGTCATTAACAGAGAATAATAAGCTTGTTGTTCTTAACTAATCATATTTTAGAATTGTTTGTGCAAGGATACATATTCAGAGGGCCAAATAAGACAGGCCATTAAAACATGCCAGGATTGTTAGTTATTACAGCAGGCTGACATCTCTTTAATTTTCGAAATGACTTCTAGAGCATGGAAGAAGCAAAACAAAGCAGAATGAAAGGAGTTTACAGGAGCTGTGTAATTTGTGAATGAGTGGTAACTTTCCAAGAGTTTTAGAAGTTAAGCGTAGCAAACTTGCTATTCAGTGGGTATCATAATGGTTATTGCTCTTGGACAAAGTTTTGCCTTCATTTTATTCTTTGATCATGAAAGGAGCTATTGTGCATTGCATTGGTATTTATTTGCCTCTGCTCATGATTTTCCCCACTGGAGACTTTTTGGAGGAAATATAATCATCAGCACTCCAAGAAAATTCATGCATTGTATCTCTGAATGATAAGCATTCACTGAGTGAAAAATAAGATCAAGAAAAGGAACACAATTTTTAGATTTTAGTTTTGCTTCTTTCTGATTGCAGAGTTTCGAAATTTGCTTCACAAAATAATAGGAGAGTGCGGTGTTTTATTTTCCAGTTCCCAAAGAAAGAGAATTATGCTACTTCTTCTAATAAATTCTATGAAAGATGTGTGTCCATAGGAATACCCCGGCCTCCAGGATCCCTATAGAATATGGCCGAGCAGTTATTTTGGCAAGATTCAGAGAGGGCTGTAGCTGTCAGGAAGCTCAGTGTTGCAGTAGCTCTGATGTCTAAGGTGGTGGGATGCAAAATATCTCCAGCCATGCCCAGAACGTGGGTGTTGTGAAGCCATGGGAGGGCATTCCGACACACCAGAAACATGAAGGGTGACCAGGGGGTCATGAGAGACTTTTCTGCACCATATAGTGACATGATGGCAACTAAGAAGTGGTAGGGTCAACAGCTGGGTGAGCTTGCTTTGGATGCGGTCACTTTTTTTTCATCTGGAAATTTTGCCTGGGAGGAATGGGAACGTTATTTATTTGGGATTCCTGGGCATCCTGTAGTATGACTGGGGCAGAGTCCCTGCCTAAACTGATGGATATCAAGAAATCCTGAGCCATATCCCCAGTGTGTGTCCACCGGGTCCTGTGCATTCTGAATATGTACATACACTGTGTATGTTTAAACAATTTGTGCAGCACACGTGTGGCTAGTCAAATATTTCTAGATGCCCTGGACTCACTGCATATCTGCCACAAGGCATATACTGGTGTACTTCTATCGGAGAGATCCAGAAATAGGAAAGTCCTATGTTTAAGTTCCTAATTTGTACATCTTCACATTCAAGATTACATAGGTGTATGTTTGTGCGTGTGTGTATATATATATATATATCTCTGTATGCATATGTATGTATATATGTGCACATAGATAAACACATGTACAGGTCTTGTTGGTGCTCGTGCTTAAATTCTGCCACAACCTGGCACGCTCTGCACACAATCGTTGTATCCCTGGCGGATGCCCCTGCTCCCGAGCACATGGATCCTCCAAGAAGCTGAACGATCTTGCCCAGGAGAGCAGGGCAGGGTCCTGGAGCAGGATGGCGATGCAGCTAGAGGTAACGCAGGAGAAATTCTATCGGCCTAATCTTAACCTTCGTGCCCAAGCAATTCTTCAGACCGTCTGTGAGTCAAGTATTCATTCAGATCTGATTATTTCTCAAATCTCTACCAGGCCTGATTGAGCCCGAGTTGTAAATTGTTCTGCATTTCTTCAGCTAAAATTGACCTGCCTTGCTCCACTTTATTCGTGTCATCTTTTGTGCTCAAACCACTTTTTCTGTGGTCTCCATGCTCTGCGACACCTTTTGTGCCTGAGCACCAGTAATTCTTTTCCCAGCATGTCTTAATACATATTTCCTGTCAGTGTATTCTCCTCCAAGCTGACTGGGAATAATTGGGTATGAAACAATATCAGGTCCATAGAGGAGTCTGTACAAAAGCATAAGACAGCAAAACGATCAGACATTTGCTGTAATATTTAAATTACAAAAAATACTGACCAAATAATTGGTGAGAGAAGTAGGAAGAAAAAAAAAAAAGTGTGGTTCATTTGAAAATTTTCTCTTTTTTTTTTTTCACTGTTTTGAGATATACATCTTTCCACACTTCTGAGCTGTTCTTTCATCTAAGGTTGACTAAACATAGCATGATTAGCTCCTTCCAGCTCAGAGGATACGTATTTGGCATCCTTTCCGAGGAAAGAAAATAATAAGCAACTTGGACTTTCCAAAATTGACCAGAGAACACAGACCATAGTTTGCAAGTGCTACCAAGACTGAAACACAGTGAGATTTCCAAATTCTCATTTTGGCTTTGCAATCGACAACAAGACTTTTAAAATTATGTTATTTAGTGACATGGCTTTTTACCAGAATTTTTACAAGACACTGCAAAGGCTTTTTTCCTCCTACTGAAGTTTTTACTTTACCAGAGTAATTTAATATAAACTGCATTTGTATTATAGTGAAGATATTTATAAATTAAGTATGAAATTCTGTCCTTTCCCATTTGTTACCATGTTTTCTTTCAAGATTTCTGTAGAAAATAAAAGCAGTGACTGAGGTTTAATAATGCATTAAATCTCCTTATAATTATTAAAACCAAAACTTGTTGTATGAGACATGGAATCCAATACTGAGGCTTTTAACTTTAAACTGAGATTTTTTCTGCTTTCAGGTTTCACACATTCTTGCTAAATAACATAATTAGGCTGGGAGCATTTATTGCATTGGATATAGTTTCTGCAATTAATATTCAAAGCGCTGTAGAGTTTAACAGAAACTTTCTTTAAGGCTCCAGATCTAAATAAAACAGAAGGCAGGGGATGCAAATGTTCTTTCTTAATGTTAATTAAGAGTAATTAATCAGTAATTAATCAAGATAAAGAGTAATTGCAGTGGATCAGGTTGGAAACAAAAGCCAGGTTTATTCTAGGGGACTCATGCTTTTTTCAAATGGCTTTTTAATCTGAGTAATGTGGCTACTTGACTATTTTGGGTAGAAGAGGGTGGTGCGTTTAATGACACTTCAAGGGAGAGCTTATATTACTAATATATCTGAATCACCTTTCCTCCCCATTGCATAAGTTCCCCTCTGGGCTGAAAACCATTAGTAAAAGTGTAATTGCCAGAGTTCAGGACCCTGGTTCAGTCCCCCACCCCTGCAATTAGGGAGGTTAAAGGCATGACAGAATCACATACTGTTCCCATGGTAACTTTTTTGGCATTGATGCTTCCAGGCAAATGACAATACTGGTGAATGTTTAAAGAGCAGGATTTCAAATTCCTGTTTGAAATACTTTTCAAATCCTTTTGTTGCCTAAGGGAGAAAAATAATGATAAAATACTAATATTAATAATAATAATGTTCTGACTCATGCACATTGTCTTCATTACATTTTTAAGTGACTCTGACATTGGTTTAACTCGTGTCAGGATTCATTTTGGACTGGGCACTATAATTCTATCTGATCTGGTAAAGGCTAGAGGGGTGGTTTTTCAGGGGTTGTTTTGGTATTTATTTTAAAATCACTGAACGGATGTTTTCTATCTGGGGACTCAAGCTGGCCGTAGGTTATTCTGCCTTCGTCAACCTGAGACAGAGGAAGAGGGGTGCTGTTTTGTCCTTAGGTGCATGTTCCAGCACGTGGTATTAGATATCAATCACCCTTTGTGTCCATTGTCACAAGTGCCCAGGTCCTGCCTGTTGCAATTTATACTGCAGAGGTCTCCCCAGAGGAAAGCTGGAATCTGCTTCTGTGCACCCAGGCTGGAGCATGGAAGGAGCAGAACTTTCTCAGGAACACCTATTCTCCTACAGGTCACGAAGGGGAAGTCCCTTTAGATAGCAGCCTCAGCTAAGCCACGGCAGTAGGTCTTTGCTGGAGGGATAAGGAGGAGGGTTTCTCCACTGTTATTTTAGAAATCCTCCACACTTGGACAGGGGCCTTACACCCTTTGAGGTCAGCATGAGAACCTTGCTCCTTCCTCGTGCTCTGGGGCAGCCCTGCTGAGCAGCCTGGGTTCAGCACCCAGAGCAAAGCCCTTCCTGCAGCTCTTCATGCTGATCCCAGATACGAGGGGCATTGCGTTGGCAGCAATTTCTTTTGGCCTGATTCTTCACTGAATTAATCTGATCGATCCTTGGCACTGCTTACCGGTTAGCCTTATTAAAGAAATTTCACTGGCCTGTCCCCCTTGACTACCACTAATCACTTTTCAGTTCATAAGTTACTTTCCTGCAAGAATATAAAAGACCACTTTTCTCTAATAATACTGAATGCCATGCATGAAAATCCATAATTTTTTTCTCTTTTAAAAATACCCCAAAATACAGAAAGATAAGCGAGTGAAAATTTGCACTACTTCAGAAATGCAAACGTTCGTTAAAACAAGGACAGAATGGAGAAGAGAGAAGCTAACCTGTAAGGAAGGTGTTGCACAACTCTGGGGCTGCTCCAGTAAAAGCTTTGTCACCCATAGACTTTCAGCTGATGCCAAAATCCTCACAATCAAGCAAAAGGTGACAGCCAGGGTCTGAAAATTAAACAGCACCAGTTCTTGCTGAAAATTTATAGCCGCAATGAAAATGGTACAAATATTTTTTTACTGTTTTTCCAGAAAAAAAAAAAAAAGAAAAATACGTTTTTTATTGAGCAGACCCTTTTTGTTCTCCAAGTGTTGTTCTTCACTGGTGACTCCAGGAGGCAGAGAAACAATCAATACCAACTGAAATGCTATTTGTGAAACAGAATATCTAGCATGGTGTGCAGTTAAAAGCATGTTTTCTCCAGTGCAGTGATTGCTCACAACACTGCTCATGAAAGGGCTGTGGGGAGTTAACAGCACATGAAGGGTTCGCAGGAGGGCTCTCAGTGGCATCTCCTAAACTGGACAATTCACTGCACTGAGTCCAAGGGTTTTCCTCTGTAAATGTGGAAAAGATAAAAGGGTTATTCTTACAGATAGTCAGCCTGTTGACCCTTCTGAGAAATAGCATGAATACTAGACAGCTTTTCACAGAATCTTCATGGTTGAAAGGGACCTTTGAGATCATCCAGTCCCACCATAAAAAAAAAAAACCACAAAAAACCACTCACAACAGACACAACCCAACAATCCCGGGCACTAGATCATGCCCTGAAAGTGCCATGTCTACACGTTTCTTAAATACCTCCAGGGATGGCGACTCCACCACCTCCCTGGGCAGGCTGTTCCAGTGCCTGACCACTCTCTCAGTAAAGTAATTCTTCCTGATATCTAATCTAAACCTCCCCTGCCACATTTTCTCTGCTCCCATCATTATTCCCTTGGGAGAAGAGGCCAACCCCCCACCTCTCTACAGCCTCCTATCAGGTAGTTGTAGAGGGCAATGACGTCTCCCCTCAGCCTCCTCTTCTCCAAACTAAACATGCCTAGTTCCCTCAGCCTCTCAGCTGAGAGAACTATGACTTGTTCTCTGGACCCCTCACCAGCTTGGTGGCTTTCCTCTGGACACGTTCAAGCACCTGTTTAACATGGAACCAAAACCTATGCCACCAAAGGAGCAGAAACTAGTGGTTATTGCTCGCACTTCTGGAATTGTTTCATAAATGGGAAGTAAGTGCTGAAGTGCTGGAGGGGTGAAGTGCCACCAGATGTAGCATGAGCAGGTACAGCGCTGTATCGCCATTGGAGCACAACCAGCCAGCTTCCAAATATTTTGACACCTTGACCAAACTTACACACAAATTTGTCTGTTTAAAACCACTGCATTAATCCCGCTTCTGGGCAAAGGTGACAAATAACTCTGAAACAAACAGCCATTCTAATTAGTAATACTTTTACCCAGTAAACAAATACATAGAAAACATGGTTATTTTTTTTCCAGCCCCAGAGCCATCCTTTGGCCTTGTAACAATGGTGAAGTCACCTTTCTGATGTGTCAAACTTGAAGAGGGATAATAACATTATTTATGACAGGTAGATTAGATGTCAAGGGTTTTTGTTTTCCAACTTGGATCCCGCAGTCTCACATGGTATGGCATTTCTGCATCGCTCTGGTAGAAGGTGCACTTGTCACCCCTGACTAGGAACAGATCCACCCGAGACCTGGATGCTCTGTCACCTGTTCTGCTAGACATGGGTGATGAGGAAGAGAAACAGAAACTTAGTAACTGTAAGATACAAGAATACAAAGTTTTCCCTACTCTGAATAAGAATCATAAGGAAGCTAAGAAGAGTCAAAACAAACATCATCATCTGTATTTTAAAATGTTTTTAAAATAACTTCATAAACAATGATATATGCTATCTGTTGGATCGCAGATTTTTAAAACTCCTGTCTCTGTAGCAATTTTACTTTAGGAGGAGCATAGGATTTGCAGTATTGTAGAAAGAGTTGATTTTACATTCTATTTTGTCACAAATGAACTGTTAACAGCTTGTCTAGCCAGAGGCATTACAAAAAATTAAAACTACCTAACTAAAGTAGTGAAGTTAAAGTGTTTGGGACCCTTGAATAAAAACTCTCCTTTTACAATAAGCACCACCACCACCCACAGAAAACCCCCTACAAAACAAAGAAAAACTTTACCACAGTATGACTTACCTCTTCTGTTAAAATAATCTTCACCATAACTGTTTTCTGGGTGAAAATCAAAGCCAAGTTTCTGTTTGTGAAGATCTGTGGGATTTCATAATCACTTTTCAAATTCTTGTACAAACTTCTGTGTCAGTGCTTGGGCAGGAAGCAATCAAGGAGAGCTGAAGTGATGAGAGATTGGCCTCACTCCAGCTGAGTGGACAATTGTATCAGCAGAGCAATCTTTCCTAATTGAAGAAAAAGATGAGAGATTGGTCAAGCAGCAAGAAAGAGGAAGACATCAGAAACCCAAAATTGTTAATTCCAAACCCACTGATATATCTCTGATGCCACAGAAAGAAGGGAGAGGGGAAAGTCATCCAACGAGAGCATTTGAAAATCATGGCAGAAAGGGAATGAAAGGAGAAAGGGGGCTACTACTCCAGGGGGCCACCACCCTGATGCAGGAGGACAGAGCAAGGACTGGTGGCAGGATGTCAACAAGACAGGACTTTCTTTTCACAGAAGACTGGTCTCTGGCCTTGTGATTATAATTTACTGGCTTTCTGCAGGCTGTTCATCAGACTAATAAAAGGAAGTCATAGAGAAAGAGAAGAACCTTATAATACCTCCTCTGCCATTTGAGCCCGGAGCCAAAGCAGGGAGGTCATAGTCACAGGCAAGCTTCTAGGTGGAAGATGCATCTGATATACTACTGCAATGAGGCTTCTAAGTCAATAATAGAAAGCCTGTGGTTGTTTTTCAGTTACAAATGCTTAATATGAAAATATTTATAATTTCTGGTATTAAAACTTTTGGAGTGCCCTTGGGAACCTTTCCAAGAGTGAATATCAGTATTTGCAGGAATTTTCTTCTGTACCCTAGCAAAGGAAAAGAAGCTTTGGGATGGAAGTTCTTATTCTTAAGACATTTCTTCCATGAAAGTAAATAAGATGAAAATAAATTTCTCTGTCTGAATAGGGAATATCTCTTGGCACAAAGGTTCCCATGGTTCTTCTCTGAGGAATGTGGAAGATGAAGGTTTTTCCCTTTCTCTTCTAGCAGGCAGTCTGAACTCTACAGAAATTTTCTGAAATATGGGGAAATGGGCAATGTGCAGCTGTCAGCCATAAGGACAGTTGAGCATGGTTCACTTACAAGGCTAGATGGGGAATGAAATGGACTCCCAGAGACACCTGGAAGTAACCAGAGATCTGGCAGAGGCAGGCTGGGCTTGCCAAGGTACAGGTGTGGATGTGCACACCAGGGATGCCGGTGACACAAGGCCCCAGTGCTCTTCCCATTCAAGGGGATGATGCCAAGCACCCTGTCCTGGCAGGGAAATCATTTTTGCTGAGCTTTCAGTTGCCGTGGATGACCAATTTCCACAGCCCAAGGGAGCAGCAGCTTAGGTGCTACAGTGCAGCAAATACACATCATCCTGGGAAATACCCTTAAACACGGGCTACATGTAGTCATCCCAGCTGTGGAAAGAGAGCCAGTTAATGGGAGTAAAAAAGGTTAACTTAATATCCCTGAGGCTTACAGGGCAGCAGCTAAGATGCCCTCAGGGTTTCACTGAGTGCTGCAGTGATAAATCACTCTCGGGCTACTACAAGGACTGCAGGAACAGACCCTGCTTCTTGCATACGAAATGGAAGACCTCAATCCTGACCAGTTGCTCAGATCTACTCCCCAACCCTGTCCCGCCTCCTGGCTGGGAGGAGAATCCAGCTCAGACCAGGTACATGAACTGCAGTACAGTCCATCTGCTACCTCACCAGCGCAGGTGCTGGGTGCGAACTCCTTTCTTTCTGTTAAGATTAATTTCTTTTTTTCCTTGGGCTTTCAGAGCTCCCCACAATTTTTTGTGAGCCAGGAGGAAGCAAGAAAGTAATTCATGCCTTACCCAGATCAACAACCGAGCTTTTTGCATTAGCCTTCACCAGACAGCAAATTATGAAACAGAAGTTCCAAAGAAAGCTTTTGCTGCCTGTTAGCAAAGCCCTAAGTGGCGAGCCTGAGTCAGGGGACGGTGTCCTGCCGTGTTAACATCTGTGCAAAAAACAATCCCTCCCACTCATTTCACTGGGGACAGTTTTCCACATGAGATTTTCTCTGGGCTGCAGCACCGATTTTATGTTTATCTGAGAGCACATTATGGTCCCTACAGAGGCAGCAGGGTTATTATTAGCTTTCTGTGTCGATACACTTGTAATTCTAAAAGAATATTAGTCTGATGGCGTCAGTAAATCTGATGGCGTTAGTAGGACCCAGTTTCCAAATTAAGCTTCTTCATAGCAGAGACTGCTCGAAATAACTTCTGCAATTTTTATCTTTACTATTCACCCCTCCTGCCGTATATGCATTTGTAGTCTCTTCACCTTCACAAAAGACAAAAAAGCTCCATGCAAGCACTCTGCAGCCTTCCAGAGCGTTAACATCCCAGATGACTTTCTCTCTCTCCGAAGCGTGCACACGCAAACGTTAGAAAGCAAAAGCAACAAGCTTGTGCAAACCTAGTGCCCAGAACGGTTACATCCCCTTTGCACGTGTCCCACGCCACAGCCAACTTTAAAAGTTCCCCCAGTTCCTCAAAGATTTCTTTAAAAGACATGCTATACGGAGAGAGCTTGCTCTGGGTCAAATTCACATCCCTAGGTGTCTGTTCTAGCAAATGTTTACCCAAAGGTCTGGCTCTAAGGAACATCATGCGATAATGCAGTCACGTTTGTGAGCCTGTTCATGCCAGTGACTTACACAAATAAATGCTCCTTAGATATTAATGACACTTTCATTCCACCGAGACTAAACTTCTGCATTCCTCATCAGCCGTTCCGGTGAAAAGACACCCGCTTCACAGTTAATCAGTACCTTCTAAAATAATGCTCTTCATTTTAAGCCATAATCCTGACATCCCAGCAGAAGGCTAGAGAAGTTCTTCTGAAGCCAAGCAGTACATTAGAGCCTGAAAGGAGAACCAACCTGTGAGCATCCTCTTTCCAGGTGGTTTGCCCTCATTCGTAACAAATACTAAGGAAAGAGAAATACTGCAAAACTTACAGTTTACAATACAGAAAAGCAGGCTTTATTATTTTCTTTCTCTAAATTATAAAAAAACAATAAAGTTTGGTACGGGAAAAGGTTCAGTATTTCAGCTTTTACTGACGGGGATTTAATTCCACCGGGAAGCAGGAGCTGTTGTTTGCACTGCCATGGATTTACGATGATACTCTACTTCCCCTCTGTGGCAGAGTTTGATAGCTCACTAGTCACACAGCAATATAGCAAGCAACAGAGGAGGTTTGTACTGCTGCTTATTAAAGCATTTTCATGATAAAATACCAAAATTCAGAAAAGATTGTCAAGAACAGTTTCAATGGTATTCACCAGTTCATTCCAGTCATTTATTTTTATTCCCATCTTCTATTTGTTTCAAAACTGTTTCAGTCACTCTATCTTGCACTTCAAGGCAGGTTTTTGAAGACCTCCCCATTACTGGACTTCCAGACTCCAGGCTGGCAGCTGTGTGGAAGAGGAAGAACCATGAGGAGGAGGGTTTGTGCTGCAGGTGGGGGCCTTCAGCACCCCCTGCCTTGCACCCAGCCACGTGTGGGGCTGAAAGGGGCATCATTGCCCTTGTAGGGCTTGCTGATTTGGGCACTGCCGTACCCATGTCCTGCTGCTGTGGGGCCCGAGTTGGTATGTCTGTGTGACTGTCTGTCAGTTGCTCTACTGGTGTGTTAGGACATCTCTGTAAACCCTAATCAGCAATTAACAAAGCTGGGACATTAGAAACACTCTGTTTTAATACGACCTCTTAACAGAAAGGTGGTCATTGTGGGAGATTCCTGGCTAGCTATCCAACAGTAAAGTTCCTTTTTGGACTGATCTGTATATAAGTTGGTTGGGAGGGTATTCTCCACACTGAATAGAACTTAAACTAACTAGTAGAACTTAAAACTAACACTTCAAATTGACTGTCATAGGACGGAGACATAAGGATTTGAACAAATCAGCAATAGTAAAATGTAGAAAATGTTCTGAGAAATGTGGGCATGGTCATTGTGGCAGAGTTGGGAGAGGTGAACAGGAGACTGCTACTGGTTGTACTGGCTAGCAGACTTGCCCAAAGTCACAGACAAAGTAGAGGGAGGAATTTGATTCTCTTGAGCTGCACCCCATTGCATTAATGTTTTGACTTCTCTATGAAAGTCAGAATTTAACATTTTGTCAGCACCCAGGATCTCAGCTTACTGCTGAAGCTGAGAGATGGGCAGTCCAAGCTCCTTTCTCTGATCCGATGCTGCCAGATCACAATCCAAAACTTGAAACAACAGAGCAACATCTTCAAGGAGCAGCCAGCCAGCCTGCTGGGATTTTTCAAGAGCAGCACTGTGTGAGGGTTAAAGAAACCTCCTCACACAAGCATCTTCCATAAATCTTTTAATGAGTCTAGTCATGAAGCTATAAAGATGATCTATGGTCGATTCCTAATTGTTGGTATATTGAACTCTTCTATCAAGCGATATGAAGGTGAAATATTTTCCAAGACTGACATAACACAGGTGCCAGAAGATCTATACTTTGCTTATTCGCTTCACTGGAAATAGGAAAAGAATATCATGGTACAATTGAATTTCAGGAGCAACGAGCACAAAGTGACAGCGGGTCAGAGCCGTGCAGGCAGTTTTGTGGCAAACGAGAGCAATTCAGCTGCTGCCTCCTGCATCCTCCTTCCCAGCGACTGCCTGGCCATGACCTGACATATTTCCTTATTTTTTTGTCAGGTGAGTTATTGTCTTGCCTTAGAGGGCTTAAACAGCCCCGCACGGGGGTCCAGAGAAGGGCAACAAAGCTGGTGAGGGGTCTGGAGCACAAGTCTTACAAGGAGAGGCTGAGGGAGCTGGGGTTGTTCAGTCTGGGGAAGAGGAGACTGAGGGGCGACCTTATCGCTCTGTACAAG
>JAOQGH010000012.1:114768619-114800010 GCA_025769975.1 Gallinago jamesoni
GAGTGCTCAGGGCAGCGGGAAGGCAGAGAAGGGTGGCAGCAGCAGATGTGGTCAGATGGGTTTGGGCTGCTTCTGGCATTAACAGCTGAATCCACAGGGGAACAGGACCTGGGGCCAAGGTTAGAATCATAGAATCATTTCAGTTGGAAAAGACCCTTGGGATCACTGAGTCCAACCATCAACCCTGCTCTACAAAGTTCTCCCCTACACCATGTCCCCCAACACCACATCTAAACGACTCTTAAACATGTCCAGGGACGGTGACCCAACCACCTCCCTGGGCAGCTTATTCCAGTGTCTGACCACTCTTTCTGTGAAAAACTCTTTCCTAATGTTCAGTCTAAACCTACCCTGTTGGAGCTTGAAGCCATTAGAGTAAAGGATGGAGGGGAGAAGGTGTAATGAGCATAATGAAGAGGAGAGGTCTGAAGCCATTCTGTCCTACAGGTGGCTAGGAGCTGACCTGAAGCCATTGGTGGTACTTCTGAGGGCGTTTTCCTAAGGTTTTCTCTGTTACATCTGCCTCGTAGAAATGGAGAAAGAATAAACGAAGCACTTACCCCACTGAAAGTTAGCCCTGCAGCCTCCCAGCTGTAGGGACAAATTTTCCTTCTTAAGCCTGTGCCTGAACAACTGGAGCTGTTCCGCTGGGGACATTTACTCTGCGTAGCACAAAGAGGTCTATTAAATTCCATTATTTTCTGCTAGGAACCAGCTGAATTTGGAAGTACTCCCAGTTTTGCTTGCTGTCCTTTCTCACTAATTTGTTTGCTCTGCTTGTCGTAGCTCAGCTACGGTTTGTGGAAGTAACTCAGGCAGAGACTGTCAGTAAAGGACCTACTTCTCTTCATATATACTGCTCCTACTCACTGTCCTCTGCACTACTAGCCACTGTTTAAATAACAGGTGAGTAATTTGCATTTAAAAAAAAAAAAAAAGAAAAACCTATCGAGCAAGGCAAATAGCAATCCAATGAAAACTCACCAAGAAATCCTGGAATTTGGGTCTCATGTGGAGCTTTAGTTCAGACGTCTGTTTGCCTTGCATAAAGCTACAGGTGTCTACTTCCCCGGTCATTGTCTGCCAATCTGACCCATGGTTTGCAGAAATGCTGGAACCCCGTGGATTTAAAAGAAGTGAGACCTGTGCTGCAATAGTAAGAGCTCCAAAAGCCCTGCCAGAGGGCTTTCTCCATAGTTAGTTGGAGCTTAATCATATATGCTCAAGAAATTTTGGGAGGAAGGGATTTCCTAGGAGGTTGCTCAAGCACGCTTGTCACCATCTCTAGATATGGTTGCTTGTAGCAGTGTCTCAAAAATCTCCAAGTCGGGAAACCACAACCTCCCCTGGCATGTTCTACCCTCACAGTGAAGATGTTTTTGTGAATGCCCTTTTGTTACAGCATCTGTCACTGCCAAGAAGAGCACAACCCTGATAGCTTTGTAGCTGTTTTTCAAGCTGCTGTTAAATTGTCCCTCGGTCTTCCCTTTTCCATGCTGAACGAGCCCACCCCCCCCAAGACTTCCCAGGTACATCATGTGTTCCAGGACCCCGACCTTCTCAGCGGTCTCCCGCTGGAGACTCCAGTTTCTCCACAGCTCTCCTGCATGAAGGTAGAGGACAATCTTGGGCACATTATTTGGGTATGGTCTCATTGTCACCAAGGATGGTAATAATTTCCCTCGATCTACTGGCCATGATACACCTGGCATGTGTTTTGGCTTTTTTTGCAATGAGAGCGCCTTATTGGCTCATATTATGGTGTCCACCACAAACTTGTTTTTCTGTAAAAAGGAGGGTTAGATGCCCCATCCCTGGAAATGTTCAAGAGCATTCCTTCATCTCACAAGAAAAAAAAGAAAAGCTTTGTAACATCATTTTTCAACACTTCTCTTTAGCACTTAGAATGACTGTGTGATGCCTTAGCTCTCTCCAAAAGAGTGAATTGCAAGAATAAAACTGTAGGTAAAGCTGAATCTCATTTCCAGGGCACAGCAATCAGCTTAGTAAAATTGGCAGAGGTATAAATTCATGCTCGTTTTTAAAGTTGCCATTATACTGTGCTCTAAAAGGAATTTTCTAAATGTAATTGAAATTTTTCTGAATCAAAACGCAGGCAGGGGAGAGTCAATAGATCCCGAGCACACAAGCCAAGTCAGAACCCACACTCGAGCCGTATAACCACAAAGAGGAAGAGCTGCTAATTCCCTGCAATTTAATCCTTTCAGTGCAAAGTGGAGGACACACTGTACTTCTAGATAAATGCACTCCTGCCTCCATTTCTACTGTCTACAGCACAGGAGAAAATTGCTGAGGCTGCTCAAGGTCACCTAACATTGGCCCAATCCTTTCCAAGTTTTCTTCTCCTGGCACTGCTTCCTTCTTCCTACGATGCACGCGTGTATCGTGAGCTTTGAAGAAAAAAGTGGCAATTTGGCAAGGGTTTGATTTTTAGATCAGATATAAATCATTTAACGCCTCACAACAAGAGAGAAATTGAAAACAGATTTTGTCTTCCAATCTACTTTCACTACCATAAAAATTGCCCCACAGACTCATTCCCTTTCCTTTTTATGAGCAAAGTGTTTGGAGTCCCCAAGGGCTCTAAGAGGAAATAGAAAAGCAGCATTGTCTCTGAAGCTTCAGATGTCTAACAGCTTTATTGATAAAAATGTTCAGAAATATAGCTATTCTAGCATACACACGAAGAAGGGAAACTCAAAAATTACTCTTGCCAAAACCACAGTCCTACCTCTGAGACAAAAACTGGAACATCATGATTTAATTTTCCTTTAAATTCTCAGACTGAGTTTTCTTTTGGGGTACTTCTGTGGGAATCCACTCTGGGAGGGTTTTCAAAGGGCTCAAGTATTTTGAGTTCTCACTAAAGACTTACAAACCCTTCCATCGTAGCAATCGGCCCCCTCTATAAAATACTTTTAAGAGCCTTCAAGACATAAAAAAAATCCTGAGACAAAACTACTGTCACCTGCATAAACAGCAAGGGTTTCCACTTAAAGCTACAAGGAGGAAACATTGTCTGAGCCCACCTCACGTCCTGCTTACACAGAGGATGACTTGAATTTCTACCTCATGCAATCTAGTTATGCCCATTGGCTAGTGCTCAAAAATTTCTAGGGAAAAATGGCTGTGCTGAAGCAGCGGGAAATGGATGTAATCCATCATCTCAAGTGCCTCAGACCTGAAATGCTTCAGCCACTCCGTAACCAAGGGCACCATAACGGTGATGTAGGAAAAGCTCAAGCCTCTCTGTCCCTGCTGCCTGGGCAGAAAACTCACAACACCAAGATGCTGAATCTCCGTCTTTTAAATTATTTGTTGACAAAGCAGTCATTTTAAATTATTACTACAAGTAATCTCTTAAAACCAGAAGCATATGATCACACTGATCTCAGGTAGTCCCTTCCCCATTATGTGTTCCATACTTGTTGAAGGCAGAAGTGCTAATAAAAGGCAGAGAATGTGATACATTATATTGTTAAGATCCTTACTCTTGAAAAGGTAAAAAAGAAAAAAAACATCTCAATGGCTGGAAAGGGAAGACATGGGAATAGTCTATTGTTGTCAAAAAATTTAATATTTAATATAGTGAAATATAAGATTTTTCCATTATAAAGAAGAATTTCTGGAGATGCTGCAAAGACTGAAACACTGATTCTGAATATCTTTATTTTATATTATTTGTCCACTTTTTCATAGGGCCCCTCATAAACTAGGACAGGGCAGACAGAGATGAGTGTGTCCTCCAGTACTGAAAACATCTTTGAAGTTCATTATCATTTCAAACAAACTCCCTGTGCTTTATCTATTATATATTTACAGTATGATAACTGAAATATCAAAGCATACAAGAATGAACTTGATATTTTAAATTAATTTCTGTGTTAATGGATGTTGATTCAGGTGAAGCCACTTACGTGGCTCAACTATGCCATTTTTCTGTTTTGCCTTAAAAGTAAGTTTTATGAAATAGCAGTGATAAAAATCTCGGCTCTCAATACGTAATCATCATGATTATTTGTCTCATTTTGATAAGAAATTTGCAGTCTAACTATTTGATCTGAGTGATCTATGACAGGGTGCCTACATCAGTGGACAAAGGAAGAGCTGCAGATGTCTCTTTCTGGACTTCTCTATGACCTTTGACACAGTCTCCCACAACATCCTTCTCTCTAAATTGGAGAGATATAGATATGACGGGTGGACTGTTCCATGGATAAGGAATGGGTTGGATGGTCGCATCCAGAGACTAGTAGTCAATGGTTCAATGTCCAGATGGAAGACTGGTGACAAGTGGTGTCCCTCAGGGGTCTGCACTGGGACAGTACTGTTCAATATCTTCATCAATGACATGGGCAGCAGGATCGAGTGCACCCTCAGCAAGTTTGCAGATGACACTGAGCTGAGACAGAAGCCATGCCAAACTGAAGGCAGCAACAGGGATCATCCTAACAGGCTCCTCACCAGGGAGGCTATCTACCACAGGGTGTTGTTTGCCTTCACACAGTTTCTAACAGTGAAATTATTCGATGTGAAACAGAAATCCAGAGGGTGTTACCCAATACGGGCTTTTCTGATGACCCCAACCAGTGTGCAAAATGACAAACCACCACCCGCAGCCCAGCCCTGCAGCCACCGGACAGACGGACAGCAGAGCTCAGCCTAGTTCCCGTTCAGAGTTGCAGAAAGTGGCTGTGGTGAATGCAGACCAAGAAAGAGTCAGTCATAGCATTTCAATTTATACTGAGGCTGGCTGTCTTGCTAGCTTTTTTTTTTTCTTTTAACATAACACTAGCTTTCTTTTTTTAATTCTCTTTTATCTCCCAAAATAGCCAAGGAACTTAGTTTTCGTATTATTTTTAAGTGTTGTAGTAAAATATGCAGCTATATATAATTAGCAGATGGAATTACTTTCACATACAAATGACAGCTTCCAAATTAGCATCATATTTAGACACAAACGTAAACCCGTAAAAGTCCCAATCTGTTTTCCTCACTGTGAGCTCTTTCTTTAAAATTAGGATGCCTATTTTTCTCCACCTCTTTGTTGCTCTAGTTCAACTTTCTGCTGCCCGTATGGTACCTCTGGCAGGCAAGGAACCATTTATGTTTTGCTGTCCCCCTGGGAGCAACAACCCCTGCAGCCGAAGACTGAAGTTTGGGTTGTACCAAACGGATGTTCTTCAAACTCCTGTCTTTCTTCGTGCCTCAGGTTTGTCTCAGCGAGAGTCTGCAGAGGCGGAGAGCAGCACACGCTTGTGTGTACTTTTTCTGTTCTGCAGGCAGAGGATGACGGTCACTAGAAGTCCATGTGGTGTGAATAAAAGGCAACGCAAAGAAAGCAATAATATTATATTTTTATGTCGTTAGTATCGTACTGGAAGACAGTTGTGGAGAAAAGCACTGCAAACTTCCCATAAAAGGCTGGAAGAGAAAATGACATCTTTTTCCCCCCCTCCATGTGGAAAATGAACACAAAGGACAACAAATACCAATGACAGGAATAAGAAAAAACTCCAGATTATTTCAGAAGCAAGTAGCTGATAAAATATCAGTGGTCTCTCTGCTTTTGCTGGTACAGTGGCCAGAAAGAACCAAGCTAAGTATGAGGGAGGCGCTTCAAGAGGCCCCAAAATGCTACTACAAGATGTAATTTTTCCAGATAAGAAGTTTATGACAGCTCTCATGTGCAAGGAAGGCCAAAACAGAAGTCTGTTCTTTGCTACCTGGAAGTTTAAATGATATCAAAATATATAGCAATTTATATTAGCCAGAGAACCAAGTCTTGGCATTTTAATAATTAGTAAGATGGGGTGCTTCGATTGCTTAAGTGATAGAATAGACTTTTTTATTTGTAAATAAAATTATGTATGGTGGGGCAACACCTAGATTTTAAGACAGAAGCCAAAAAAAAAAAAAAGTGGGAGGGGGAAGGTTACGGAGGGTCATTGAGTCCTGCTGATGGTGGGTGAGAATAAAGATACTACTTCCACGAGACTGAAATGTAGAAACTGAGCTGATGGGATGCTCTAACGATATCAGACACGAGCACTTAACTTGAAGCGGCAGGTAGAGTGGTTATGTACTTTAAAAAAATCACACAAAGCCTGGATATACAGTTGTCACAATTGACCTTATTCTCATGACGTACAGAAACAAAACTTCTAGGAAATGAGCACGCACACAGGCACCTTCATGGGAAGTTCCCAGCATGACTCTCAAGTTCCATTTACAGATGTCTGTGAATTCATGGGATGAATTTTAAGGAGTCCGAAAAGAATCACAGAATCATAAGGAAGGGACCTTCAAGATCATCTAATCCAACCATCAACCTAACTCTGATAAAAAAACCATCACTAAACCATGTCATTAAGCACTATGTCAACCTGTCTTTTAAATACCTCCAGGGATGGTGCCTCAACCACTGCCCCGGACAGCTCATTCCAATGATTAATAATCCTTTCAGTGTAAAAACTTTTTCTAATATCCAATCTGAACCTCCCCTGGTGCAACTTGAGGCCGTTTCCTCTTGTCCTATCGCCTGTGACTTGGGAGAAGAGACCGACCCCACCTCTCTACACCCTCCTTTCAGGGAGTTGTAGAGAGCGAGAAGGACTCCCCTCAGCCTCCTTTTCTCCAGGCTGAACACCCCCAGCTCCCTCAGCCTCTCTTCAGCAAATATACTGCTGGTAGCTTAAGCACACCGTACAGAAGTATGCAATTTTACTGCAATATTGCATCTAATTAGAAATACAGGAGAAAGCGTGCATTAGAAATAACATCCAGCTGCCAAACTGCAGCGTGACAATTCAGCGCAGCCCTCTGGATCAGACCCTAGAACTCCGTGGGTGCCCTCTGCACTGAAAACATAAAACACAATTGAGGAAAACCAGTAAGAGACTCCTATTGGAAAAAATAAAAAAATAAAAAAAAATGAACCAGCCATGTAAATTCATAATCCCCCAAATCTTTCTGGCTCTTCAGGGCATTTATGAACAGACAGAGCCCTCTACCGGCTGCTCCTTCCCCCCATCCCCCCCTTAAATCTAGCATTAGAGATCCAAGCGTCAGTGCCAAAAGTTATCCAGGCATATATAGTTTTCTTGGTCTAAATCTATTAAGATGGAGTGCAATTTAGATTCCAAAAGCCATTGTCATGTGCATAATTCTATTCCTGAGAGAGAAGATTAGGACCTTATGAGAACAGCAATCAGATCTGAGTCAGTTCAGTCCCATAGGAAACATTACACACAAGAGATGCTTAACTTTTCTTTTGCTAAAATAATTGAAAAATCTTTACCGCTTATTCAAATAATTTCCAACAGATTCAGATGCCAAGATTTCAGAAAACTAGGGGAAGCAGGTTAAAACTCTTACGTTTCCCCTCCTACAGAATTCATGTGTATTTGGTCCCCTTCGCTTCAGTTGAACACTACCCCCTTGCAGAAATAACACGCAAGCTCCTCTTTGGTCTCTGCAAATACGAAGACACCAGACCAACCCAGCCTGGGTGGAGTTCAGGTGAGAGGAGTGCAAGCTCGATGCAGTCGTAACTCTACAATAAGTACGTCCCTTCGGAAGATAAATGAGCGTTTTGAAGATGTGAAATCCAAATCACTTCAGTTCATTGCCCTAACACAATTTGTGTAGGCTAACACGATACATGTTTTAATTAGATCATATTGTTTAATATGGAAGAATTCATGTAGCTTGGAGTAATTTTACCCAAGATGTGTGATGAGTAAAGGTCACCAAGTCTAAGCCCAGAACAGAGGTGATGGGCCTCAGAAATGAGCTCCAGTTTGTCTAACCCAAGTGCAAAGCCTTCCCACAGCCCCTTCCCAGCTGTGCTGTCATCACCTCTGTGCCCACCAGTGGTGCCAGGTCAAACTTCCATCCTCTGTAGTGGGAGTTCAGCCTGGGGATCAGAAACTTTTTGGCTGATGGACACTCCTCGAATGCCTTAAAGCAACAGAGTTAGGGGCCAGACCATCAAGTTAGAGCAGTGCTGTGCTGTGTTATCCTGAAAAATAGAGTTAATTATTGAAGCACTACGAGTGAACTGATGTTTGGAGACCAGTACTGAAAACCCCTCAAACTTCAGACAAGCGTGTGGGATGTCTGTGTGCCAATAGACAAGAAGTCTATTCAGGACAGTCTTGTAGAAAGAAAGAAATGTGCCATGACTTGAACTGAACGTAAGGTCTTTTTAATTATTTTAGCTTGCATTTATGAATAGCTTAAGGACAACATGACCACCTGAAAGAAGAAAATCAAAGTAAGATGATGTACAACATTATATATGCCAAGAGATGATTCAATAGACAAAAGGGAGCCATAAACTCGGTTTATGGTGTTGAGGAGCAGGGGTAACAGCAACCGTATCTGAAGCTGCACCCAAGAACAGCCCCAAAAGCCACCCTGATGTGGGATATTAATTATTCCGTTATGAAGAGTAGGACATTATTAGAAAAAGAGAGCTAGATACCACAAAGTCGTAGAAACAAGAGACTTAAGCAGAATGAAGCATCGTACTTAGGAAGAGTCTGGGAGATGATGTTGGAATAAAAGCTTCTCCACATCCAAGGCACAGTACTATACGGGGGATTTCTAAGCGCTCATTTCCCATCACACAAATCCACCAACTTTCAGAATAAAAAAACCCACCCACATTTGAAAGCAAAGGAGGTCTTAGATTACGTTTATCATTAACTTAGCTGGACCTGACAATAATTATAAACCCTCAGGCAGAAAGCCATGCACACACAATGGACAGCACAGCTGAAGCAGCCTGACATGCATTACCAGAAAATAGAATAAAAGTATCCGTTGCACAATGAAATAATACCCATCAGAAAGACAAAATACAGAAAAACACCCTCACAGACGAGTATTTTCAGAGAGTTTATTTATAGAATTTGGTATTTCAATTTGGCAAACAACTGGAAAATGCTAATACAATTTGATGGGACAACAGGAAAAATCCCAGACTGTTGCAGGTCCTTTGGGGAGAAAAAAAGAAATGAGAATTACAAACAAGGAACAAATGGACCTGAAAACAATTTTATCTGAAAGTGGGCTCTGTCACCTGTAGACAATGAAAAAAACAAAAAAAACCAAACCAACCTGAAAGAACCTTGAGACCTTGGAATGGTGTTTTGAATTTCCCCAGTAATGCAGACTGAAGCTGAGTTTTAACGCAGCCCAAGTTGTTTGCTCTGTTGGCAGAAGGCGAGCTCTGCAGAACTTTGCTTAATTTACCATTTTTGTTTTATGTGGCTTTCTTCTGCTCACACTGAATTCAGTGGGAATGCTGCTACTGACTTCAACAAAATCAGGTTTTTCACAGAGGGCTGGTGGAGCCTCTTTCGTAAGCGATGAAGTTCCGCGCCCTGAGGAACAGAAATGCCAAACGCTTCTAACATGACACTGAGAAGCTGTCTCCTTCTCCTCCTTTTTAAGACACTTTAATCTCTCCTTACTCTTTACTTTGCACCTTTTCTGCATTCTCAGTACCACCAATCACACGAACCTCTCCTCAAGATGCCTTTATTTTGTTGGCATATATGACACTTTTGGTAGGATCAGGACCTTTGACCTTGGCCCCAAACATTAACACCTTGAGGATAGACTGTATGGTTTGCTGCTGTGGTCCTCTCATTCTCGGACTATTTCCACCTCTGATCTTTCATTTATCTTGTCCACATGGACTAAGAAAGGAGCAAGGATCAGGTAGGAACAGAAAGATGAGGAACAGCAAAGAGGGAAAAGTGGCTCCAGGGGGAGTCTCAGAAGGAAACCGGACAAGCACTTCTGAACATCTCTGAGATGAGCTGAAAGAGTTGATGTGGTATCTGAAAAACACAAAGTATAAGGCTTCAACAGCTTCTCAATACGACCCATGAGTGGCACAAGCTGTTTGCGAGGTGGGAAGACACTTGCAGCAGGTGCTAGCACTTCAAGAGTACAGAAGTTGTGGTTCGAGTCAAACAGTTTTTGAGTCCTCTCAGAGTTACCACAGTCTTGTCTCAGCAAGTTACATTACAGTGACTTGGATATAGCACAGATTTATCACTGAAGACAGCAGGTCAGAAGACAGACTATGAATGATAATTTGGCAAAGTGAAATCTGTAATTGTGTGAAAGAACCTAATCTCTACCACAAAACATTAAAAAAAAAAAAAAGCACAAGCGGCCTGACAGGAAGCCATCCATCCAGGTTCTCCTTCATTAGAGGCCGTCTCCCCCACCTTCACCCTGCCTAGGCTTAAAAATCACACAGGCATTTATCTGTGGTCCCTTAAAACTTAACTGTATGGTTATCTAACCCCCGAAGAACAACAGAAATGAAGCTATCAATATAATTTAAATCAAGAAATGGAAATAAGTGTTCTCTGTTACAACTTCCCCAGCACAGCCATCTGCTTCTTTCCTCTCCATGTCTCCAGCTTACTTTAAAAACGGATCCACAAAGGGGCTGGGCATAACTGGGGACACAAAAGCCTCCAAAAGTTCTGTCATGAGAGGAACCGCAACTGGAACAACATCCACGAGACAAAGCAGCCAGCCCCAGCTGGTGTTACACAGAAGAGGTCCAGCACAAGACTTGGCCACTCCTCATTGCGCCGTTCTTGGGGAGTGTGACCTCCTCGATTTACACTGTTAAAGCAGGAGCACACAGTGTTGCACAGCTGTTGTACAACTCCAACAGGTAAGAGGATGCTACGGAGACATTGGGGTACATTTGTTTGTAAACAAACAAAAAAAAGCAGAGAAACTTCAGTGCAGAGTCCCCCATATATCTCTGATTCCCAACCACTGCCTATTTAAAGAAAAAAAAAAGACCACCACTCTTCTCACACCTGAAGCCAACTAGAAAATCTGTCCACTCAAATGATTAAAACCAAGCACATGAAACAACATCACTAGATGACCACTCAGCCTCACCTATATGGTTAATTCACCATTTGAGTAAGCCATCTTGGTTATTTTCGTTATTAATATGCACTCCGTAGCTCAGAACAGTCCACACATAAATCCACCTGTAAACATCTGGCAAATATGTTAAAATCAAACCCAGTAACAATATTCAACCCTTTTATTTCTGTGTCCATTTATTCAGAAAAACATTCATTCAAGAAATGCAAGTTAAGACTCCTGGTACAGTACTAGGTGTCACCTATGCTACCATCCACTGTTTCGCAGGATGAAAGAGAGAAAATACAGATGGCTTTAGAATAACTTCCCTTGCACTTATCTTGATCGTAAAAGCCACTCGAACCAAAAATCCACTGTTGGAAAACTAACTCTAAAACAATATATTCCCCTATTTCCCTTGTTTGGAGCAAGAACGATACTGTGATGTTTTTTTAAAGTTTTTAGAAAAGACATACTTTTGTAGGAACCACCTACACTGTGCAATTGTTTTAAGTAGCATCCCTATAAACGGTATGAGTGTTTTATGTGGAAAAGGCTAGAATGTAAAGAACAATGTTCTAGCCCAGCAGTGAGACACGAGTACGGTATGATTTCCTGTCACTCCGGGTGTAAGCTTAAGTCACATCCATGCAGCTGAGACCAAACAAGCATTGGAGCCAGAACAGTGAGATGTTTTAGAATGGAGTGTAAACATAGTCGAAGTAATAGGATATACCGAGCATCAACACTATATGAACAAATGCTGAAGTGCACTGGCACACGTGCACTAACCACTTTTCAATACTCGCTGGTCTGCTGAAGAGTTGCATTTATTGCAAAATGACATCCAAAACTGGTATTCACCAGGTCCTTACCTATTCTCCTATCAAAGAAGTTCCTCTTTAAACTGGACTGGGAGACCCCAAGCATCACCTTAGGTCTTAGCTGTGGGAAGGCTGTGCGGGCTCAGGCTGTATCAGATTTAATTATTATCATCCTCCTCCTCCTCCTCCTCACATTTTCTTCCTTTTCACAAGTAAGATTGGGTCACTAAGTGTCCACAGTGAAAGGTATTGACTACTGAGATCCATTCCAACAAAGCAATCTAGGACTTAAATGGGTCTAAATAAGCACATCTTCCTAATGGAAGAGCAGCTATTTTAGCCAGCACATGGGACGAAGGAAAGGAGGGCTGAAGCTCTTGTACCTTATCTTCCTAAGGAGAAATTATTTTGGCAAATACTTCTGTTTACTGCTGTATACCTTCAACTAAGATGCAAGTAAGCCCTTGCACGATATGTAACATTATCTTATTTTTCATTTCTCATACAGAAGCTAAGTTTGATCACAGCTTACATGAGGAAGTGATAGAACTGTACCCAAAATAAAAGCAGTCACATTTTCACAAGGTAAGTTTACACATGATTTCAACCCGAATCTAAAACTGTAACCCACCACAGCCTTCGTAGTAATTGACTATATAAATATTGTGCATTCAACCTCTGTGACACAATTAGGGTTTTATACCAGGCTAATTATGGCTACTTCTCATATTTGAATTTTGGTCTGTGTTCTTTACCAAATAAAGAAAAGAGCTGCTTTTTTATTAGGCTTTAAGTAACTTAAATCAGCCTGAAGGAAAAAAAAAGCTGCAGTCTTGTAAAATATTACTAAAGCCTTGATAAATATCCGGGTTTTTTATTCTTTACTGAGGTTTGGAAGCTCAATAAGTCTTTCAAAATAGATCAGCCCCTTTTTAAAAAGGGCATATTTGCTTTTTGTGTCACAGCATGTAGTAGTTTCTTAAAATTAAAAACTGGAAGTTGCTTTGTGTATTATCTACATGTGTAAAAGGTATTTTCAAAACAGCAGCAATAGTGTCGATTTTGGAAAAACAGTTTTCTAAAAACCCCTACCCATACCAAAAAGCTAGTAGGACTAAGCTTCAGTCTACTTTGCCAGTAAGTTTACAAAACAAAAGTCTGCATCTGTAGTTATGCAACATCTGAGGCAGGTCTTTTGGAAATGTATTAGCTAGAAATCAAGAGGTATCTAGACATGCTCTACTACTGACATAAGGAGAAAGACTTCTTAATCAGAATGGCAGTATCATGAAAAGTTAAAAATGAAAATAACTAAGAATTTGGTATAAAGAGCCTAAGTTCGTACTGGATAAATTTTGAACAGAAAACATCTGTATTAACTAAGAATTTTAGCTTTCTTGAGGACAGATGGGAAGGTTATCTACTGATAATTCAAGTAACAGGTACATTTAAACCTTCTGAAACCCTTCAGAGGGGTGCAGAGAACAATACAGATGATTACATTTTTGCAGAAAGAAGTCCCCATATTTAAGAGATGCAACAAATTGTCATTTGATATCAAAGGGCCCGCGTTCTGTTCATGTTGGACTGACAATATTTTTCAGTAGAGTTTTGTAGACGTTGTTGTACTTCAAGTGCCACATGTTCTTCCAACTTGTTTGAACAGATTCAAGTTCAAATGGTCTCTCTCTACGTAAATTTCCACAAACCAAGTAACCACAAGCTTTTTGGGATGGCTCAAGACCTTTCTGCAGAAAAGAGTGTGCCTTAACCTAAGAAGATAGAAAGTTATTTCTGGGATTGTAGAAAAGTTGCTGGTTTGTAATCTCATGTTGTAAATGGAAACAACCAATCAGTTTACTATTTCTGTTAAACTCATTCCATATGACTCTATCCAATGGAAACAATCAAACCCACAAAAAAGAGGTACTGAAAGAAAAGGCTGCTTCTATAGGCACAAACACCAAATGATGAACAACTCCTACATCAGAGGAAAATCCAGCATGCATCTTTAACACTGTGTGCAGAAATCAGGGACAGGAAGTTAAAAACTATACAAGGAAATGTTGCCTTCTTTTAAAAAGGTATATGGAAATAATTACACTGATTAATAAAACACTGATATTCACAACCCATCTGAACTAAACTGGTTTACATCTTTAGGAAAAAAGTCAAAGTAGTACAGAACATTCCTTTTTTTCCTCTTAAAAACAAGGAGGGGTGCCACACTGTCAAAGATAAAGTGTTGCTGCATATAAATTCATGCCAGCCTTCCTGTGCTTTCTTTTCAGGGAATACAGAACATAAAGTCATGTCTCCTGCTGAATTGTATACAGCTATCAGATGCCCATACAAATCAACCTTTTTTCTACCCAATTCATTATGGAGTTGCTACAACTACGGTAACAAGATGCAAAAGGTTCCAAGAAATTCCTGTGAGAACTACTAAAAAGTTATTTTATGAATCAATTTGGATTTGTCTTCAGTTCACCTATGTTCACAAATATATACTATATGTGCACCTTGAGTATAAGAACTGCATGAAAACAGTCTGAAAAAACCAAACTTGGAAACTGAGATGTGAGGCAGTGAGTTCCCTTCCTACTTCTGATTATTATTATTTTATTCTTTTTCAAATACCACCACTGAAGAAACCCAATGCATGATTATAGTCCCCAAACCCACACCAACTGCTTTGCTGTGCATCGTTCCTAGCAGGTTTTCACACCTGCTCTTCAGACAGAGCATTTGGAGGCTACAAAAGCACAACTTGTACTTCTCCATCAGTCAAGTTTATTTGTGTGATGTTTTTTCCAGATCTGGAAGTTTTTCAATTAGTGCTTTATGGTTCATGTTGATACTGGCTATAAGTCCTCCCTCATTGCCATCTGAGCCAGTGTAACTTATTTCTTCACCAGTCAGGGTAGTCATATGGCCACCCAATGCTCTCAATACCGCATTTCCAGCACATATGTCCCACTTCTTAATGTAGGTGACATGGATATACACATCAGCTTCTTCTTGATTCTTTTCAGCCACATCAAGGAGGGCCAACACTTTATAACCTAGAAGAAATGAGTAGAAGTAAAAAAAAGTTTAACCAAATTTTCTTACTCCTCAAAGTCTACTAATAGGTATATTTACACACATGCAAGATTTATAAAAGTGATGTCATTAATTACATCATGACACCCAGTATAACGGCAGAGGCACTAGTAAACTTTGTTTGCCCTCTGCTCTGTAGAGAAAAACGTTTCTTCCCTACATAGTCTAACAGCATCTCTGTAATCCTCCCGAGTGGTCAGTCCCTTCTTCCTCTTGGTGTAAACCTCCTTCTTCCACTTCAGTTTTTTCAGAAGGTCCCTGCTCAACAACCCAGGTCTCCTGCTTCTTTTGCTTGATTTCTTGCTCTTGGGAATGCACTGGTCCTGAGCTTGGAGAAGGCAGTGTTTGACTATTGCCCAGCTCTCTTGAACCCCCTTGTCTTCTAGGGCCCTGGCCCATGGGATTTCACCTAGCAGTTTCCTGAAAAGGACAGAGTTAGCTCTCTTGAAATCCAAGGTTTCAGTCCTACTTGTTTTTTGTATGTTACCTGTAATCCTGAACTCTATCTTTCCACAGTAACTGCAGCTGAGGTTGCCCTCAACACATAATTATCACGTTAAGCAGTACAAAGTCATTCCTCAAAATAGTATTCTTTCTTTCTCTCATGGAATTTTATCAGTTTTGTCAACTGTTCAACCAATATCCTTGTTTCATTAAATCGTTCCTTTCTTTATCTTCTTATAAAGTCAGGCCCTGGAGAAGATCTACTATAATCAGTTACACTTTCACTTCCTTTATTGTAAGAAAACTCGTTTAGATTCATTGTCAAGAACCTATGCAAGATCTTCTTGACTAAAAAAAAAAAAATCTGTAAGGGAGCTCTAGCCTTCCATATTAAAGGCCCAGAAAGATATATTTCCCTAAAATTCAAATTTTGCATGGCTTTTCTGAGACTTTAAAACAGCTATTGCTTCCCACTAGTACCTCACATATGCATCCTGTCAGTAACACACATAAGGATATTGTGTCAGGTTACAAGAAGTAAGCTAAAACCTCTTTGGACTGCATATAAGGCAGACAAAAATGGACTTTAGTGATGCTAGTTTTCTCTTTTGACATAAATGGAAGAAAAAGAATCAAGCTTTAATGGCTTTTTCTTAAAGCACTGTTTAATTAAACGTACTATTAGTTAACTACCAACCTTCCATTTGATTTGTTTCCATGATTCTATATTTGGTTACACAACCCTTTTTGCCGACTTCAGTGAATGCACATCAGCATGTTCAATGAAAGGACCACAATAACATTACTGGTTATTAACATTAATACTAACTTGTGAATAGCCTGAATCCTGAACTAAGTTTGTATGTAGTTTTCTATACACAGGAGAAATCGTGTGCCAATTGTCAAAGGCTTGCTTTTAAGGGTGTGAAAAATAGAGGAAAAACTGGAGATGCCACCATTACATGCTTTTCTCTAATTACAGCTATCCCATTAAATCATTCAGAAGCAATAAAATGAACAGGGTGATTAAGGAACCAAACCTGCTCCACCAGCGGGGATTATCACAGTCTTATTTCCAAATGTCTGCCGTGCAACCTGCTCAACTTTTCCTGCGTGGGAGCGGGATACAATAATCCTTGGAGTTTTCTCATTGTAGGAGGAACGAGCTTTTACGTTTGACCCACCATCCACCATTGCCCAGGCTACAACAGAAACACAAATTCTGCTAAGCTTTACAAAAGGCAATCTCTGTTAAGTGTAAAGAAAAAACAATACTTATCCAAGACAATGGAATTGATGCCTCTGACTCAATTTCCCCTCCTTACTGTAAAAGGGAAAGATCTGGCAGAAGAAAGGGGTACAATCCCACACGTGCACACAAGCAAACAGAAACAGCCCCCCCAACACACACACTTTTATGCATATGGCATTATGGCATTATTATTAGGCCCCATAACCCTTCAAAGCAGATAGCAAAAATAATATTGAGTTATTTAGTTCAGAAGGATAGTAACACTACGGAAAGAAATAGCTCAGGAGGATGGTAACGCTAAGGAAAACCTCTGATGGTGTGTTTCGGAGGATTTAGAACACACAAGCTCCCACTCGTTTCATCAAGAGGTTCAAAGCCAAGCTTGGTAGGTGGCATCCCCTAACCATCAATTTGACATTTACTTAGCAGACTAACCAGCAATTTCATCTCAGTAGAGGGCCAGATTGTATGGCAACAGGCTGGATTATGAGTAGTAACAACACTGACTGCCCTTTATTGTTTTGTATTTGCACAGTAGTATTAGGAACAATCTTACTCACAACATATTGATATTTCCAGCTTGGAAAATGAACACTCTTCACTTAGAATGACAGAATTCATTGCATCTCATTTGATGCCATGTCTAGAACATTTTATACTTTACTTTCTCAAAATTACAGCACTGAAAAAAAAAATATTTCTTCAGATAGATGTTGATACTTAGAAAAATATGTTCCAAAAACCCCTGAGATTCTTAAAGCATATTGGAATATAGCATATACTTAAACGACTAGAAATTAAGTTCTTATTTAAAGACAGCACAAAATATTGAGTGTTCAATAGGCAAAAATAGAACAAATAAAAAATATATTTTATTTGGTCTTAGTTTCTGTGCCAGAGCTACTGCATAACTTCACAACTCTAGATGTCAGTATTGCCTAAGGGAAAATAAGAACGGAGATTCTTGTTTCAAATATGTAAGACTTCAATGCTAAATCGGCTTCGAAACTTTCAGAAGTAAATACATATTGCCAAACTTTCGGCTATCCTCACTGTAATGTAAGGATACATCATTAATACTAAAGAATTAATTAGTTGAAGGTTGTACCATTAAAAGCATGTTAGATAATCAATAAGGACATGCTAGACAATCTTGCCTGTTACATACAAACAGTTGCCATTAAGATCTTTAGTCTACCTTGTTATTCACACTGAATAAACACCAGCTCCTAGGTATAATATCACAGACCCAAGTTCTTCCGCTGAATGAACAAAGTACCTTTCTACTAGAGACCAATAGCACATATAAGATTGGTCAGAATGTGTAGGTTTCACTTTCTTTGGTTTGCTGTAAGCACTCTGAAGTGGTCTTAATTTTAAAGCATATTTTCAGTTATTTTGGTTTAAATGCATCATTTTTTATGTTAAACAAGGGCAGCGTTTTCCTCTGTGGTTTTATAGAACAGAACACATCTGCAGCTCTAATTCTGAGGTCTGATTCAGTGCTCTTTTGCCCCAGGTACTATTTTCTCATTTATACCTACAGATGTTCTCTCAAACATCAAATTTTAATTAACACTATGACTGAAGATGCTGGAAATACATAAAAGCATAAAGGTACCTGTATATGATGAGAACGGCTTGTGTATCACTCCTATTACTGGTTTTCCATTTACAGCCACGCAAACCATTGTCGTGACATACTGTCGAAGATCCTCTGTGGGCAAAATCAGAAAGTGAACCAGTTTACAGCCAGATGCCAAGAACACAAAAAGAAAGCAGACCTGACATTGTATAAATGTTGTGCTTTGAAGACTAGTCTGCATTCTGCCTCTTAGTGTAGAACTTTGTTGTGTCTTCAAACAGCCTTGAGGTTTTCAAGACTTTAAAGAGTTCTCAATTTTTTCAGCATTTTTTCCTGTTGAAGCTGGATCTGGTAGGAATATAGATTACTCTACTCATCTTTTGCAGTATGTATTTTCAGGGACATCTGTGCCCCTATATTTTCCTTTCTCTGTCCCACCTCCTATTGATTCAAGGCTGATAATTCAAATATCAAAGAACATTCACCTGAAAAGGTGATTGTATAAATGGAATATTCACAAAATAACCTCTATTTTGCCATTTGTTCTGCCGTATTTATCAGCAAGAATTTTAGTTACATTGCCTTGAACTGCTTATGTGACATCTTAAAACATTTGAAAATGGGGAAGGTTGAATTATGCATGTTTTTTTGAAAAACTGTAACAATTTTTTTTGTATCAAGTTCAATAGGAACTTCCCTTAGTATTCCCTTTAAATAAACAAACAACAACTATTCTGAGATAATTAGTGTTGCCACAGTAATAAATTAAATAAATGTGTAACTCCAACAGAATTCATAAAGGACAGTTACCATTTATTTTAGCAATTACTTAGTGGCAAGGAATATCAAAGTAATTTCAGGGTTAGTATATGTCAAAGTAAATGCTGTGGTCTGATAGAGATTTCATTATACACTTTGTTCAATTAAAAACAAAAAAATCACACAAGCTTTGACATAACACACTTTTAACAAGAGATGCCATTTTAAATACTTACTATTTGTCTCCAGTTTAAAAGGCAGACATCAGAATTACACACATGATTTGTCAACAAGAATCAGCTACCTGTGTATTCTTGTGTAGCATCTAACGGATCGATCCAGACAGTAACACTTTCTGCTGGAACCTCTTTGGGCTGTATTTTTTGTTTTATGTCTTCAGGAATACTGCGATCCCAAGAGACTGTCTCCTGATCAGCTGTATCAACACGCTCTTCAGAGTTTATCTGTAAGACAATAAAAGTAGTTGCATTAACTTATCAAACACAGTAGCTGTGGTACTCGGGGAAAATTACAGGTTTGTCATATCTTTTCTTTCCCCCATTCACTTCCAGCTAGAAGTGTTTGACTTAGTAATTTTTCAGCAACTTACAAACTATTACTGTCATGCGGCAAGCAGTGGGAAACAACAAGCCAGAATTTTTACTGCGAACCGTACCAGAGCAGGATGCCATTCCTTTGGCTGCAGCTCTTCCTACTGAATGTTCTCACCGTACAAGTTGCAGGGTTTTTATAAAATCAAAAGCTAAATGCAATTGCTTCAAAGCAGAACATTTGACTTGAGGGAATCATGTGGTACACAGATATAGTAGGGGTCTAATATTCCATTTATACAGATCAGTAGATGCAGATTGAAATGTACAGGTATTTTATCAACAATCACTTTGCGGACTGTGGTATGACTTGAGGAGCAGGAATCCTAATATATAGTCCTGCTTCCAGCAGCGAGGTACAACTAGCAATTTAAGCAGCGCAGCACGATATAACCATTATACAACTGTCAGATGTGTTATTTTATAAACAAGGTAATAATATTCTATGTCTGTCTTTAGGGTAGGTTGGGCTAAGGACCTAACAAGGCCCATGAAGAACATTTATAAGCAGCAGTCATAGGTCACACTTCAGCCTATTATCACTTGCTGCCTAGCTTACTGAATTTCTTCTGGACCAGAGGGCATTTCAACATGCTGAACAGTTAGGTCCAGTAGCAGGGCACAGTCCCAATCTGTTGAATAGAAGAATGTTCTGCAAAACCCAATACAACGTCATTGCAACTGCAGCAGCAAGATATTGTTGGATCACAGGAGATGAAGTTACCATAAAGCACTGTACTTAATTATTCTCGTGTTACAAAACATGACATAACCTGAGGAAATATACATCAATCTGCCTTAACCCATCCATAGCAGCTTATGACCACTGCAAACATGGTTTATCGGAGAGCTGTAATGCAACTGGACATAATAGCGCTAACAGGAACTTATATGAAGTTGGACTAGATGATCTCCAGAGGTTCCTTCCACATCATTCTGTGATTCTGTGAAATTCATCCAATTTACTTTCAGTTACATTACAGTTACATCAGTAGACTAGCATTTCTAAGCTCCTTCTGAAAGTAACAAGGAAATCATTGCATGTGGAACTTTCAAGCTTCAGCCTGTGTGAACCCTTCAGAAACGCATCACTTCACTAATTTCTCAGTAGGATGATCCTTATGGCTTTGATGTGTCAGTTATGTATCTGGAGTGTAACCAATTTGGACTTTTAGCACATTTCAGAATATGAGGAACACAAGCTTTTTTATTCTTGCTAACATTAAAGGTGGCTTCCTCTAATATAATTCTAAAGGGATGCCAAATGGACTAGCTCTGATGTCCAGTCAAGGCAAAATAGCAGGTGCACATGGGATGTGTCTACAGGTGCAATGGGTCTACAACCTAGAACCACTGATTTCCCTTTACTTGCTGCACATGGAGTTGAGACTGCCAGCTCAAATTCAGGTATCTGACTGCTAGAGCAGATAAATCCCCTCTGACTAAACCAACCTGTTATTACAGATGTAGGCAAGTGACGTTGAAAGGCAATGAAAATAAAGAAACAATCGGACTATGTTTGAATGTTACAGACTTTGTATCAGGAAGATTTTTACATTATTCACATCAAGAAAAGACACCACACACCTCAACTGTAACACATCATTAGCGAAGGGTTAAGGGCCGTCTTCTCCAAGAGAATTCAAAAAGAGAAAGCAAGCAGAATTGCAGCAACTCCAGCCATACATCATAGCTGTCTTCTCATGTAAAACCATTGTACGCCAAACACAGCGTCCTTGAAGTTGCCGTGACATTTACAAATTAAACATCTGTCACTGTACAATAAACCTGACGATTGTGTTTTCCTCTAGGGAAAACAGTCCTGCAAAGTCAAGATGACTAGTTCCACAGACTTGGCAGCCTCAACACAGCCCCTGGGCAGTTTAAGTTCCACTACAGCATATTACGCACCACTGTTAAGAACACATTTACTCAACAGAAGGAAAGGGCCTCCAAAAAGTTGGAACCAAAAGGGTTGGAACCAATCCTCAGAAGGAAGAATAACTTGTTAAACCTGTTGTTACAGTACACTGAAGTTAGAAGACTGAGACTATCTGAAAGGTATTGTTTTCAGAGAAAGACCTCCTACTAGTTCAAACTTTCTAGCGGTGGCCGTGAGGCCGCAGCATTTATAATGCTTGTGAGGAGCCTCTCAACAGCCGGGCCTGACCTGCCAGAAAAAAAGTGGGAGAAAAGGTAATAGTGATGACTTTGCAGAGCAACCTGTAAGAAAGAAAAAAAATAATAGAAATCGACCAGGTCATTAAGTTTTTCCATTCATATGGCCGTTTACTCTGTAGCCCTGACCAAATACTCTACAAGTCATAGCCCAAGTAGAAATTTATAGCCATTACGCTACACATAGTTATTAAATTTATTTGTTGTTAGGAAGCTACATTAAAAACATGCCGTTGTGTTAATATGATGTTCTATTCCTACTTGGCATTCTCATTTGCTGGAAGCCTCCAGAGGCCATGACCTAACATTTCAAGCTTTTCTGTAGCAATATGGATATGTAGGTGACTGTATCCCCAAGTCTCCGCTCAGAAATGAGGAGCAGGTATGCATCCTGGAGTAGCTGCTGTGTTTTGGATATAGTATGACAATAATGTTGATAACATATTATTTTAGTTGTTGGTAATTCATGATTATATCAAGTCAAGGACTTTTTCAGCTTCCCGTAGAAGCTAAGAAGGAGCATGGACAGGACAAGCTGGCCAAAGGAATATTACATACCTTAGATGTCCTACTCAGTATATAAATGGAGGGTGGCCACCAAGCAGGGATCTATGATCACTGCTTGGGGCAGGCTGGGCAATCAATTATCGGGTGGCGAGAGCAATTGCATTGCATCACTTTATTTTGTGTATTCTTTTACCATTATTATTTTCTCTTCCTTTACTGTGCTGTTCAACTGTATTTATATCAACCCACAAGTATTTTTCCTCCTTTTTCTTCCTCTTCTCCCTATCCTGTTGTGGTGGTGCGAGTGAATGCCTGCATGGTCCTGGTTGCTGGCTGGGGTTAAACCATGACATTACAGTAGAAAGACGATCATAATGGCAAATGTTTCAGATAAGAGGCAGTTTCAGCAAGACACCAAGTGAATTAAACTACATTAGTGTAAATAAAGTTTGCATGCTTGCCATCATATACATAACTTTGCACATACATCCCCTGCCTCTGCTGAGACGGCAGACCAAAGGACCCTGCTAGAACCATGTTCCTCAAACATTGCCACCCCCAGTCTAGCGAGCCCAGTTTTATCCCCTTCCCTTTCAGATTCAGATAGCAAGCCACTACGCAAGAACTTGAGAAAGCAAGAAGACAGAAATAAATAGCTATTTGGGGCTAGCCACCTAACAGCAGTAGGCTGTAAAAGCTTGCCTCAGAAGTTCTGTAAGCTGCCCACCGACACCGAATTTAACTACATTTAAGCCAGCTTCTCCATTTATGCTTGAAGGAAAAGCCCTCATCACAAAAAAGCACTGCATCAAACACAGAGATTTAATAAAATACATGTAAATTATGAAGAGACTACTGCTGAAACGTCAACCAAAAAAATTATTTCATAAGAAGGTACTCTGACTGCATCTCAGCAGCACAGAAACTCTTCAAAATGAGTCCAAGGTACAGGAATCGTGTAATGGATGAGGGATGCTGCTTGCACAGGGCACCAGCAGCAAAGGTCCAACCGCAACATTTGGACCAGTACATGGTATACCTTCTGAAACATCCAAGTGCTCCCAGCCTTCAGAAACCCACTGCACACAAAACACTTCTCCTCCAGCATGCTGGTGATTGGAATATACAACTACTCAGGGACACGTGAAGCAACTCAGGAGTGTGCTACAAACCCATGTGGATAAATGCAGTGCTCTGAACAAACAGCCAACAGTCCCGACCACATAAAGACTTCAGGGAACCTCACAGTGGCTTGTTGTCCTGTGCTGGACTACTCCCTACCAGCACTTCACCGTGTCTTTGTGGCAGCCCACCACCCAACAAACCTCCTTGAATACCAGCTAGCTGTCCGTGCCGAGGTGGACAAACTCAGGCTTTTTCCTGGTTTGAAAGAATAGGACACAGCTGTAGTTTTATCTTTGAATTCACACATTAAAGATAAATTAAACTAAAAATACATAAAATAAACAGAAGTTTCTGGTCAAATACATAACTGATTTTTTCTGAATAAACATCAGAACATGAAAATGCAATGCTTTTCTTAGAAAGAGTTTGGCAATATACACATTTCATTTAAATTTATTACTGCCTCAACTTCCCCAGATCTTTATTCATCTGAGTTGGACTAGATGACCTTTAAAGGTCCCCTCTAACTCAAAGTATTCTATGATTCAAATCAATAGACTTAACTATTGAATGAAATTCATGAAAATGAAAAGCCTGGAGGCCCAGGCAAAATAGCGTGCATAGGGGAACGTTAGTATAACATTAACAGATGTTTGACTTAGCTTTCTGGTTTGTTAGGGCACTCACTGTGTACGAGATACACAGCCACTTCAGTGACTACCCAAGGTAAGCATTACGCATACCCAAGACTGACACTTAACTTCTCCACCTGTATTCATGTGACAGAGATAGAGGGACAGAAGTAAACACGCAAACACAAACGTTTATGAACAATAAACCAACAATGATTCTGATACTTTCTTACTAACTGACTCACAGATGTTCCTTGGGGACAGTGGAAGGTATTTTATCTCTATACGCACCCTCTAGACTAACCTCCAGAGCAACCAGTAAGAGGATACCCAGAACTACAAGCCTTGAAGGGCTCACTAATTCACTAGGTGGCTGTGCGGGGCCATATTTGGTTTGCTGTTATTTAACTGTGCTTCTGAAATGTCGCAACTCAGGGGAGAGCAGTTCAACCAGCAGCCTTTGGGCTTTCCCTGCTAACATATGAAGCCTCACACCTTGCCCCTCCAACCACTGCTCCAAAGAGCTGCGTGCCCTTGAACCCACTGCCCTACAAGTCCAACTGTTCTACCTCCCATTTTTTCAGCTTTTCCGTTTTATCCCTTAAATGTATCAGAGGTGAAAGCTGTCTCATCTTCTCACAGCATCTGTACATACACAAATTGCGTGAAGGAATGGGATGCCAAAACGTCTGAATGTAAACACCCACTCAACAAGTCAGGACATATAAATATGCACAACAGGAGAACACTCTCCAGGAGATGAAGGGGCGAGGGCAAAGCACCGTATTGCCAATAACTGAGGAAAGCATCTGACTTATCATGGTTACAAAACAGGGCTCCAGAATCTGCTACAGGAGGAAGGACTCGCATTCACACCAAGACTTAGCTCACCTGTAGCCAGGACCACTCCCGATCCCACCCCCTCCAACTTTTGAATTTGGGGATAGCAAGTAGCAATTTCCACTACGAACAAAAGCTGCCTTCTGAAAGCTTATGTTAATTGACGCTGAAAAGAACACAAACTTGGAAATCAAATATAACTTCATTTTTAAAGCTTAAAATATCTTTAAGCTTTAAACAATTTGAATAGTAGCCTTGCCAGCATAGCCAAAAATTCTGGTTGTATTCAATACACCAACATCTTTAAAGCCAGCTGCTTCCTTTTGAAAGGGTTCTTTTTCTCCTGAGATTACCACAACACATTAGAAGGGAAAAATGAGCTTTTACAGGTGATCATCTTCACGTCTTTCCAAAAGGGCTTTCTTGCTAGGATTCAATTTACAAAGAGTTTTAGCAGGGTAGATTTTGTTATGCAAGGAGAGAAAGGACCTTGTTCAATCACATGGGTCTCTAAATAAATACCTTGGTAAAAGGTAATGAAGTATAATAAAAATATAAAGTATTTTTGTATATATATGTCCAAGGTATAAAAAATATATTAATATGTAAAATAATAATAGGTATAAAACCCACTGGTCTCATGTAGTAATTAATTTGAAATGAAAACAACAAATACTTCTATAATAATGAAACAAAACAGATAGAGGTGGCATGTATTTTTCGTGGCATGTATTTTTCAAGGCACAGAAGCCCAGACAGACGGAATTTCTTCATTTATTTTAGTGACAAGACTCACTTCATGCAGAAACAAGATAATAGGATGTGCAAAGAAGAATATGGACAAGCCTAAATGTCAAATAGCTTGATTAGTGCTTATCAAAACTCATTACATGCCTTTGGTCATTAACCCAGCGGGAAGCAGAATGAAACAAAGACATTTTCATAAACGGTAAAGACTTATCAGGTGACAATTCTGCTTCTACTGACTTAGGACAAACAGGATTTGGTGAAAATAACAAAAACGCAACAGAAGGAATCAGCATGGATCACAGAATTAAGTTTCCACTAGTAATCTACAGAAAAAAACGTAATTTTAAACCAGTAAAAGTAATAAAGTCACTCGCTCATTAGCTCACACAAGGTGTTTCAGTAGATGGCAAAATTCTCTGTTACAGATCTATATGGCTACAAGTCTAGCAAAGAGGCAGGGATGATGAGCTTGTCATGAGAGTTGCAATACTACTTTTCATTTTAAGAAAACATACAAATAAGGCCACATTAGAAGCCTATCAGTGCAACAAATAACACCAAGAAAACTTTTGCTTCCAGTGCATTCGCTACTAAGAAACTCAAATCTCCAGATGCTCAGCTGACAGCTTAAACACCTTCAGTATACACACAAGCCAAATTAACTACCTGTAATTACATCTGAAAAGATAACTGCAGAACTCATTACCATAAAGTTACAGACTTTAACTTCTTTTTTATGTAGAGAGAACCAGCGTAAGTCATCTAGCATCAACTAAAACCCACGTTAAGAGATGTATTTCCAGACAGCACCTATTACTGAGATTTCAGATTAACAGTCACAGTTCTTGCCTTGCTTGGAAACGTGTTGCGAGTTGCTAAAATCATCCAGGTCACAAGAAGGCTGATTTTGTTAAAAACCTTAAGACCTGAGGATGCCATTCTCACAACATGAGGAAACCAACAAATTACTGAAATTATTCAGCAAAGCACTGAAATCCTTCTGAAGTTTAAGTAGTATTTTGTTTTTTAAACCTACTCTTTAACATATCTATCTTTCCCACAGAATCAATATCAGATGCAGAGCTTGCCATCTCAGATGAAATTCCAGTTTTTTTAAGTATGACAGTTGGCACTATCGTATTATTTAAACCTGCCTATAAACAGCAGACTTAAACCTAGAAAGTGCTTCAGGTAGCTTGATTAAAAAAAAAAAAAAGTGCTTGGAGACATTAGTCTTCAAGAAGTGGAGTTAATTTAAAAGAAAAATCTCATCAGAAGTAAATCTGACATGTCCTTGAATTTCCATTTCAAACACTGGTGCCCAATACCAGCATTATCATGCACAAACTTGAAATGAGGTATTTATCATCTGTCTTAACTGGGGAAGAGATAGAAGAACCTATGGGCTTGGAGTGGTGGCAAGACCAATAAAAAGATTTTTTGAAGAGAAAGACTGGGACAGAGGGAGACTTCATTTCCATCAGTCATAATGAAATTTTAAAAACAAAAAAACAAATGATATTTATCTACTCAGTATTTACATTAGAAAACAAGACACATACCTGGTGGAACTATAGAACATAAATCAATGCACTGGTCAAAAATAAGCCCAAACAGCTGAAAAGGAGAGTAAAGGGGAGAATTCACTCTCGCAATTAAGACTGAAGTCCGCAGCCTGTGAAAATAATGCTAGTATAGTGCAGAAGTAAAACAGCAAAAATTGTGTGGTCACTTTAAAATTGACTTTTTCATAGTTGGAGGAGCAAGGAACTTTGGCCCCAAAGCTGGTTTAAGGAATGCATCTTCCTCTGTCAATCACTCCTACCTTTGTGAGCAAGCTGGGCTGCTCCTTCAGATGTGCTGACACAGGCTGTTGGTAGGGACATAATGCTAATTGACCCAGGGTATTCCTTAATCATCTTTATGTTTTTACCTTGGATACATTCAGATACCAAGCTCCTGACACTGACCCCTGGACAAACAGCGCTGGAAAAATGGAAGATCCTGATGCGTGGTGCTGACAGAAAAGCTCTTTTAGCAGCTAATGCTGCTGAAGCCTCAGCATCATGAGAGCATCCCTCCAAACAGAGAAGCTCTTCTGGGCAGAACACACTAGTGTTTCTGGACTATCTCTAACTGGATTTGACAGCCTGCCAGTCCCGTCTCCCCCCAGCAGCAGGGCTGGCTTGAGCATCTCCTTAATCCCTTCACTTGATTTCCATCCAGTCCTTCTTATCACACCACCACTGTGCTAGCACAAGGAGTAAGTAGGGCTGCATGGAGAGCCAATCAGGAAAGCAGTGAAGTAACCCAGAAAAGATAAGTGACATAAATAAAAATGAAAAGAAGCAGAAGGGATGATTATAGCTGGATCAGAGCTTTAATTAGCTCTCAGCATGACAAACACATAGATGAGGACAACACACTAGTAGTGCAGGAGCAGTAAACACCTCCAGCCTGGAACTGGAGTTGTTGACTTTATGAAGAGAAACCACTGCATAAATTTTAGCATTAGATGTATTTTAAAATCAGCTGCACAAACACATTTTATAGAAGAGGAATGCAAATATTCCTTGCTTGATGTTGAGTGCCACCACATAACACCAGATAATACCTGCGTTATAAATGACTTTCCCCTTCCTCCCTTATCTTTCTCACGCCTGTTTCTGAGGGATATAACATCAATACATTCAATCTACTACACAGCAATAAAACAGAATTGATCTGCTCCTCTTTGGTCTTACCTATCCTAGCTGTGAGAACTGATGCATGTACTTCTAGCAAATAGAGCAGGTGATGCAAGCAGTAGAGTTGCTCTTCCCCTGTAGTAACAATGCCTTTCTTTAAAAGAACAAAGGAAAACATTTTCTACGGGTTTGTTTTTTTTCTTCCCCCCTCTCTTACTCTGCTCAGATTTAGAAAGGTTTTTTTATAAATCCCAGCTGTCAGGATTGTAAAACTCTTTCCAGGTTGATTGCAGCTTCTGCAAGTGAGGTAACTCTTCTACCTTCCCTTAATAATCACACCTTAAGAGAAGGTCTGCTTCAGACAGACCATTAACGTGCTTCCCCTTATTACGTCCGGCAGCACGATACAGGGAATCCACGGCTGCTCCCTGGCTCCAGTTTATTTCAGTCAAATGACTTCTCCCCCTGGTTATTTTTAAACACTGGAAAGCCATAGCTATTCTTACAGGATAATTAATGGATCATTTCCTTGGCATTATAGGCATATTCTGGCATCCAGCTTTTGCACTGGTTTGTTGTTGGGTGGTTGTTTTTTTTTCCCATGGCTGCAGCATTTGACACCAATTTAAATGCTGAGGTACCCCAGGTGGGCTCAAGGACTCCAGGATGCGAGTAAATCAACCTTTTGCATAAGTTTACTCTTGGAATTATCTCAGGTTTTGTTTGACAGCTTTTGTTAGTAGCATCTTCTCTAGCAAAAAGAGTGAAGATGGGTTTTACTTGACTTCAGCATTTTTTTTTTTTTTCTGGAATGTCACTCTGTCCACAGGAATAAGGCTACAGATAGAAATTATGATGCTTCTTATAAGATGCAGTTTTATACTGCCTCACATGAAAGGTGTCTTGGGAAATCCTCTCTAATCCTCGTATTCACACCAAAACTGCAGCAGGTCTCTCCTATGAAATAGCAGCAGTTTGAGATGTGTTGTGCTGAAGGCATGCATGAAGGACTTGTAGATTTGAGATGAGACCTTGTCTTCACACCCAAAAAGCATGCCACGTGTATATAGTAAACCAACGTTTTTATTTTGGTTTGGACAAATGTTTACAAATTCATCTTCATCATAGTATAGACTTTAAGGAACAGCATGTCTTATCAATATACACAGCTTTGGGGGTATTTCTTAAATGCCGCATGAGATCAGCTGTTATTATCCAGATCATGTACTCAGAATGCTAAATACCCCAGAGCTGATCTAAAACTAAAAACCAAAGTGGAAGCAAGGCCAACAAAACCTGAAAAGCCTCAAAGTACAGTTCTAGCTTGAGTTCGACCTGAAGCGTTAGAGCCAGATTTCGGAAGGGAGTGAGAGCAGGGAGGGGTGTACACCTCTGAAAGAAGAGTAAACTCACTTTGCCCACGTAGGCAGCAGCTATCCACAGCGTGACACAGCCCTGAGCTTATCTGCTGTCCTGACACCACCGAGAGCTAGAAACTCAGGTTATCTAGAAGCTCAGATATCGTAACGCTACCTTCCTACACCTCAAATTCTCAATCCCTTCTCTTCCTGGCTCTCCCTATAACTTAAGGTGGGGAAGGACAACCGGCAGGAAGGGATAGTAAGAAAACAACAGCGCCATAAATTTGTGCGGAATTGGCGCTGCGAGGATCACCTTTACCCTTAACCAGAGAGCAGCACGTAAATCCACAACGATTAGACTATGTGTTGGGTTTCTCCTCGCTTCTCCTCCTCCTCTCATGCCCGAGTTATTTCTAAGGCCGAGTTTCACCCGGCATGGGGCTTCGCTCCCGCACCATCCAAGCTCCTTCCCCTGCCACCCCAACACCCACGGCAAACAAGCCTGAGGTGGCACCGCCACAGAACCAGCGAGAGGAAGAAGGAGGAAATAAATAAATAAATAACAAAAAGCAGAATAAGGGCAGTATTTCCCGCCGGTGGTTGCAAAACGGAGCGACACACACACACACAAACGGCCGAGCCGCGGCGGTTGGCCCCGGGGCGAACGTTACGCGGCCGGTAACGGCTGGAGCTGACACCGGGGGAGGAGAGGGGCCGGGCCCAGGCCCAGCAGCCCGGCCCCGGGCCCCCCCTTTCCTGCCCCCTCAAACCGAGGGGAGGGATGGCGGCACCCACCTGCACGGCGGGGAAGGCGCCCTTCAGCAGGTAGAACATCCTGCGGTTGGAGAGGAGGTCGCCGCTCGTCAGCTGCTCCTCCGCCCCTTCCCGCGTCTTCCCCTTGGCCTTGGCGTTGAGGACGTTGCCCTCCCGCACCCGCTTCACCTCCTGCCCGCCCCGGACGGCGGCCAGCACCGAGACGGCCAGCAGCTCCCGTAGGTCCACGGCGCCGGCGGGCGCGGAGCCGCGGGGGGAGTCGGGCCCGCCGGCCGCCGCCGGCTCGCTCAGCATGAAGAAGGCGAAGCGGCCGGCCAGGAAGCCGGAGTAGAGGTGGTAGAGGACGCCCAGCCCCAGCAGGCAGAACACGGCCATGCCGAGCGGCGAGAGGCGGATCCCCATGGGGGCCATGGCCGCGGGGGAGGGTGAGGGGGAGGCACGGCGGGCGGGCAGCAGTAACCGGGGCGCTCACCACAGCCCCATGGCGCCCCGCTGCCTCTCGCTGCTGCGGCGGCGGGGCCGGCCCGGCTCCACGCTCCTCAGCAGGCGGGCGGCACCGTCTGTATCCGGGTCAGGGGGAGGCGGGGCCCGCCGCCCGCACTGAGCATGTCCCGCCGCCCTCTCGGCCTGTTTGTTTTGGGGGGGGGGGGTGGGGGGGGTCCGTCTCTGTGGGTGTCCTGGCAACAGGTTGTGGGGGGGGGGGGTTCCGTCCGTATCCCACCGCGGGCATGTCTGATGGCATACACCCGCCACTTCCCCTGAAACGTGGGCTTTGGGGTGGTTCTTTTCACTTTGGAGGCAGGTCCGTGAGGAACCTGCCCCTCTTCTACCTCTGCCGGTGGGAAGGACAGCTCGACAGGCCGGGAAGGAGCTTTCTGTTGGAAATTGCTTGTTTTGTTTTGTTTTGTTTTTTTTTTCCATAAATTACTGCTTAACTTCTGAAGGTTGCCCAGAGAAGCTGTGGCTGCCCCATCCCTGGAGGTGTTCAAGGCCAGGCTGGATGGGGCTTTGGGCAACCT
>JAOQGH010000012.1:114800075-114813026 GCA_025769975.1 Gallinago jamesoni
CAGGCTGCAGGAAAGGGGCTTGAGGTTAAAATACCCTTTCAGTCAGTAAAATGAAGCAAATCCAATCGTTTTCCCAGCCAACTGATGTGCCAATGGCTCACCTGTCTTAATTTATACTTTGCCCTTCAGCTGGTTTGGGGGAGGGTGAAACTGCATGTTTACGGCCAGGGTGGATGTTGGGGCAGGGGGAAACCAGGAAGGGTCTCTGATTATTTTTTTTTTTTCCTGTTCTCTTTTCTAATTCTCTCTACTAGTTTTGAGTAAGCTATATCAGAAGCAAAAGAATGAAATTAATTCAGCATTGTTTGAATTAATCACACGTTCTTGCATTCAACTGATATTCTTGTCTGTTGATACACATGTTCTGGAAACAGACCTTGCTAATAACTCTATAAAGAAGCAATTACTAGGGATCATGCAATATGACTATTTTCCTGGGATCTTGTGGTAAGCTTTTTTAAAGTGGTAAACTTACATAATCAAGAATGTAAAAATCAGGAAAGACCAAAATCAAGATTGCCTTTGCAAGCTGAAGTTGCCATATCATCTCTTTTTTAATGGCATCTTCTTTACATGGTTATGTACCACATAACCCTCTCCAAAGGATCACACCCTCTCCGAAGTGTAGCTCTATGTGCAGGGACTGCAAAGGAAAGGGCTGTAGAAAGTATTGCACTTGAAACGGGATTCAAAAGAGTTGGATTTTAGTCTTAGCTATGCACATGCTCTTAGGTGACAGCTAGAATGTCCGTGTTTTTTTCTCTGCAGTTGTTTCTGTGGCAGAAAGGGGGCTTGAAAGGATGCACTGATGATTTTCCTTAATGCTCATTTCACAACTCAGCATTTCATGTAGTAATAATTAAAGGCAAGAAACTGTGCAGCAGCACAGGGTGGATGTTGGAAAAAGAGTAAATATGTGTCTGTAATGAGCAATGAATGTAAGACTAAGAACCAGGCATGCTTGTAATGTGTCCCCTTTTAAAAAATGCTGGGCAAAGTAGTCAACAGCTGTGCTGCCTGATGCTCTCAGGAACAGTTTATGTGTGTTCAGTAAACTGGAATTTTAAATCACTAGTGGAGGAAACCCAGGAGAAGGAAGAAACCTACAACTTTCTGAACTGGTTTCTTTCTTAATGGAAAGAAAGTAAAATACGGGGCTATTTGTTCCACAGAAGTGTGCAAAGACTTTACAGGGGCATAGAAAAATTACGGATTTATTACTTGCTGCTAACATTTCTATGCCTGCAGTAAATATAGACAGTAAACATTAATGGTAATGTAAACTACAGTTTAGTGCACAGAGAGCTCTTTATTTCAGGGATACTGTATGTACCATCTGTGCCAGGTTTCAGAATAAACAGTGTTTATTGTGGAATGTAATCATATAACTAATAGACAGTGTCCTGGCATCCTTTTTCTCCATAGCAATGTTATTCTATAATTACCGTTATAATTTTTGTTAAGGTCTCAGTCTGGCACCTTCTGTGCTGTTTTCCCAAGATCCCTAGATCGGGTTCCTTATGTTTATCCAGGGTAGTGTTGACTTCTGCTGGGCTCCAGAACACCACAGAGATCTTTGAGAAGTGCTGCTGGCAGATGGCATAAAGGGACTTTAGGCAAGGTTTTCTTTATGACTTCACCAAGTAAGATGGGTTTCAGGAGACCATGATGTAGGCACAAAATGTATGCAAATTTTGGGGGAAAAAAAGTTGTCGGTTCATTGCTAGCAAAAGGAGATTTATCCAGTTACATGAGGAGTGAGGTAAATATTTAATGGAAATGTTCCTTTTGCAAATATAAAATTATTCTTTTGAACACTTTCGTTATGGGGCAAATGATTTGATATGTTTGGAAAAAATAGTTTTGCCTGAATAAAACCAAGGTTTTCAAACATACTTGTTTTTGACAGGAAAATTTCATCCCTCTCTAATAGTGAAGGGTTCCTTACTTGGGGCGGGGGGGGGGGAAGAACAAAAACGAAAGGTGGTTCCATGCAACCAGGATGGAAACTGAGGATGCAAATCTGATGTAACATATACCCCTATTGAAACTGCGTCAGCTGCTGTCGTGGGAATCAGCTTTGTGTGAAGGCAGCCCTGACCTTGAAGACCCAAACAACACACTGATGTACTAAAAGTAATGTGCCCCTTAAGCCTTCCACAGAAACAGTCGCTGTAGAAGGGCTTGGGAGAGCATGAACAGAGTGCAGAGTGCAGGGAGTGAAGTGCATGGCTTTGTCATTCATCTAGTGGAAGCTGTGCATGACAGAGACACAATGCAATATTGCATGACGTTACAGAATCACCAAATGATATGGGGTTGGAAGGGACCTCTGGAGATCATCTAGTCCAACCCCCTGTCAAAGCAGGTCCACCTAGAGCAGGTTGCACAAGAACTTGTCCAGGGGAGTTTTGAACATCTCTGGAGATGGAGACTCTGCCACCTCTCCTGGGAGCCTGTTCCAGTGCTCTGTCACCCTCAAAGTTCCTCATGTTTAGGTGGAACTTCCTATATTCAAGTTTGTGCCCATTTCCTCTTGTCCTCTCACTCGGCACCACTGAAAAGAACCTGGCCCCTTCCTCTTGATACCCACCTTTTAAGTATTTATAGGTGTTGATCAGATCCCCCTTCAGCCTTCTCTTCTCCAGACTAAAAATACCCAAGTCCCTCAGCCTTTCCTCATAAGAGAGATGCTCTAGGCCCCTAATCATCTTTGTGGTCCTCTGCTGTCCCCTCTCCAGCAGTTCCCTGTCCTCCTTGAACTGGGGAGCCCAGAACTGGACAGAGTACTCCAGATGGGGCCTCACCAGAGCAGAGTAGACATTGATGAGAGGAGTGGTGATGACTTTGGCAGAAGGGTCATACTTTGAGTTTGGAGGGTTGACAAATGAAGGAGCCACTTGCTGGTAATGAAAAGGCATTAACAGAGATGTCCTGAGTGCCGGATGGGGATCCTGAGGGAGAACAGTGAGGAAGGCTGTGGAGGTACTGGTAACCTCTGACCATTGCCAGGGAAGCCAGTGCTGGAGAGGAGAGAGCCGCGGCTATATAGAAAGCCCCTGTTTATGCTCTGGCTGTGTGAGGAGCATGCCAGAACACAGGGAGTTTGGTGTCTCTGACTTGTAGAGCCTGTGGCAAGAATGTATGAACTAATGAACTCTCATCCTTCTCCAGGCTAGCCGTTTTTTGTCAATAGTACTTTGCTGCTTTGCCAGGGTCGGTGCTGACTCCTGTGGAAAAGCAGGTGACACCCGCACCTTCCACTGCTCCAGCCACGCAAGCAGGTTAAGGGGGTCTGTCGGCAGCAAGAGAAGTGCCATGCTGCTGGTTGTTTCTCTGTGACTTCTGCCTAACCCCGATGGTTTATGAAGACACTCACGGGCGACCTCCCTGAGTGTTGGGTTTTTGTGTCTGCAGCTGCAGCGTGTCTGTGGGAAAGATGGGGAATCCCTCAGGGTCAGAGCTGAGTTTGATCTGCAGTTCATGAAAGACACACCTGCTGTGCCTGTGCTTCTGAGAGGCCAAGAAAAAGCAGATGGCAGTCGGATGGCACCAAAGTACCTGAGGGGAACCTGCTGTGCAAGTGCCAGCACCAGCTGCAGCCACTTCACTTGCCCGTCAGTGCTGGGAAGGTAGTCCATGAGGGAGGCCCATACTTACTATTGAGTGTAAAGTCTTTTGTAGTGTGGGGTAGCTTTCTCTCGCATAGAGCTTTCCACTGGTACCGTGTATGTGTATGGGGAGCTATGAATAGTCGCTGTTGGGTGTTCTTCTTTCTTTTATCCTTAGATTTCCTGCTCCTGTGTGGTAATTTTGCTTGTAACGCCACCTCACCCAATCTTGTTTGCAGCAGCAGTCCCAGTCGTAGCTAGATATTTCTTATATCCTGGCTGGCTCTGCAGGGCCAAGAGCCTCAGGAAGGTTGTGCAGAGATGTATGGAAATTGAGGATATTTTTAAAGGACTTTATTTAGTATGTAAAATAAAAACAGAATAGTACAAAATGTGTGAAGCATGAAGGTGGACTAAACAGGGCTAACGAGATGGATGAAAGTGTCTTGTTTGGAGCATATCGCAAATAGGGGTGGATTAACACTTCTCCTGTGCTTTTTACTACCCACTCAACCAGGGCACGAAGAGAGTGCTCAGAGGTTTGCATGGGAGATGCATGTACAGCTCCCACTGTAGAGGCTGCATGAGTAGTGTAGAGATGACAGTGAAGTAGTGAGACATGTACAGAAAGAATTTATTGCTGCTGCAGGGCCTTGATTAGATGACTTCTGGTATCTATTCACCTTCCCAGACCAACTTTATGTTTATTTGTAAGAAACAAAATGTGTGTACTTGCCATGTGACTTCCCATGGCTGCCACTGACAAGCACATGAAAGTCCACTTCTCCATTTCTTCTCAGTACTACTGCAGTGTCTTCTCTGTCCTCACACTGCTGTGGGTTCACCATCTGAAGTAATATGCATTCTTGGGGCAATTTTAGAACTCACTGAGAGAGACAGGTTCTATGAAATCTTGCTCAATTTTTTTCACTGTGTTTTTTTTTTCTGCTGTGGAATACCTTTACCTCTCTCTGTGGGCACTGGCGCTCAGTTTTTCATAGTCGGCAACAAAACATTAACTCATAGGACCCAAAGGGTATGTGGTACAGGTTAATGGGACAGTTGTAAAAAGCATGGGACCAGCTGCAGGATGGGTCTGGAGCATGGTTATGACAAGAGGCCTGGGCACTGTTGGAGGTGAGGCATCCTGGTTGTTGTGTTCCATCGTTCTTGGTTAAATGCCCAAGGGCTGGCAGCATCCCCAGAAGAGAAGAGAGGAAACAACTATGTTAGGAAAGGTCCCTTCAGTGATTTTTTTATTTGGTCTTGACCCTGGATCTGTCCTGAGGTCCTGTAAGAACTGAAGAGTCTCTAGTTGCCTGTAACCCAGCTTTTCCCAAAGGTTCCAATCCCATAGCAGTGTGCTCCTTGGCTGTGGATGCTTCCTTTGCCTTAGCACAGAAGAAATGGATCCAAACCCAAATATGGGAAGGGGCCATAATCTGCAGTGCATGTGGGAATTATTCCTGACCAGGAGAAGATCCAGCTGCTGGAGCTTGCAGCAAGTCACACTGCCAGAACTGGAGCCATCAGGGGCACTCACAGTCCCCTGGTGTGTGCTGTTCGGAGCCTGTATCCTGCATTGCTCCAGTCTGCTTAGTGCTGATACCGAGATATTCAGCCAGCAGCGATGCAGCAAAGCTCCTTGTTGTCTGATTGCCAGGAAAGATTGATTTGCCCTCCTGCCTGCTCGCTCCCATGAGCATCTCAGTGCACTGAGCTGCATCCAGGGAATACCGCTTTCGGCAAGCCTGGCTCTGTGCTAGGGCTTGGTTCTGGCTTAGTGGAAATGCCAAGATTATTAAATAGAATACCTGTGATTCAGAAAAAAAGCCTAAGGGAAAGCAGAAGAGGCTGGTCCAAGAGAGGGCATCCAAGGAGAAAGACAGATGTAAAGTGGCGTGCAAAGTGTGACAGAGAGAGCTGACTATGGTGAGGCTCTAGGAAGAAAGAGCATGGTCCAAGCCTGCATTTGTGGAAGAGCAGCTGCAGCCAGGTGCTGTGAGCTCAGGAATCAAGGGGTGGGAAGGGAATGAGAAGGAGCCTGAAAGGACCAGTGGGTGATCTGGGGAATTCTGATATAGGCACCCGCTGCTTGATCTGATACAAAACTGGTTTGCTAAAATGTTTGGAAATTTTAATGGACATGGTGTTTATAAAGCAGATCAGCACTCATCTGACTAAAAGTTTTAATGTGCTTCTTCAAGACCTTATGCCATCTTGTGGGTACAGTCAAACCTGGTTTAGGAAATGGAAAGGGTAGAATTTTACTACCTTGTTGAGTCACAAATTTTTTAATAGGCTAGTTAGGTACAGAGATTAACAGCTATTCTGCAAAAAATAAATATATCTCCAAGGAAATGAAAAATCTTTGTGAAGTCAAGTGTGGAAATATCTTCTGAATAAGTAAGAAATTAAGAAGTTTAGAAGGGAAAAGACTGAATTTGTATGGAACCCTAGAGGATTAGAAGAGCATGCTTATCTGTAAAAGCTTGTGTGATACATAAAAAGAAGCTCTGTAGATACAGCCTAAGCTGTGTGGTATGCAGAAGCCTTCAACCATGGAAATAGGAGGAGGGAGACATTATTTTATTTTTTTTTAATTTGATCTTGGTGCAAAAAGCTTAGGCACTTGTAACTCTGTCAGTTTGGGATGCTATACAGAGAAATCCTTTTGTTTGGATTGTAAACAGCTTGAGAGTTACATGTGATTTCACTGGTAACTGAACTCCAAGGCTGTGGACAATCTGAACCACAATGCCCTGGCATTTCAGCTTACGAGATACCCAGCACCCCAGCACAGGTGAATTGCATTGAAGCTGTACAGAGCAGTCTGAGAGTGAGTGTTGCAAAAATCAGGAAAAGCAGAAAAATCCACCGGTGACAGTAAGGAAACTGCTGTGATGGTGATAAAACAGTGGGGAAGACACTGAACTGCAAGAATATTAAGGGAGTTTGTGGCAGATATTAAGCACAACCTACGCTTCGATCAAATAAATCACGTACCTTAGTATTAGCAGTAAAGTTTAGGGGTCCAACATAAAGAGACAATATGAAAAGACCTGATAGTCATTTCTGGTCTTACATGCAAAATTTTCAAGTCTGAAAAGTGAGTAAAAATGCTATTAAATTAGAACAGCATTTACATATGAATTGGAATATCCATTAGAGTGAAATACCCATTTGACTTATAAAGGACTAGATGACTGTGTAAGTACAAGCCAGTGAAATATCATACTTCACAGCTTTGTAGAGCATCTCCTTTAAAAGTCTATTATGTATCGCCTGAGAGGTTTAATTGCTGATGGATTCTAACAGGCTCATCCAGAAAGGGTTGTGGTGATAAAATCCCCTCAGTTAGGCAGAATTTCATTTTACCACCACACTAGTTTAGAGGCATCTCTCAGAGCTGTCACGATTGTTCACAGATTTCCTGTCCACCCAAACCAAGATAGCACGTTCTCTTGCTTCCACCGCTGCAGAAAGCTTCAGAAATGACACTGAATGCTGTCAATTGCTCAGTAGTTCAGTAGCAATCACAGCGGCTTTTTGCTCCTCAGTTTCCATCCACAACTGCTCTTTTCTGGCACCACACTCCTCTTCCTCCCCCTCGTTGTACCAGGACAGCTATTCATGGAGCTCTCAAACTGGGACAGTGAACTGAGCCCAAACCCACCTGCTTTCCCCACAATCCCCAGCTGTGTGTTTCCACCACCTCCGTGTGGGCTACTGTACATGAAGCCACACAGAAAGCTGGGCCAGGGAACTCATCCATCTGAAAACTAACCTGGCAAAACTAATAGAAAGCATTGGGCATGGCATGGAGATCAAGGGTTACACAGCTCTTTTGGATGGCAAAATTGATTATTTTTTTTTACCTGATTGAAGTCGCGATGGGCTGAAGAACTGGATATTCTGCTGTGGGCTGGGAGCGAGGGTCGAGAACTCTAAGTCTCCTAAGTATTGTCCCTGAAGTCCTGTGTTGTGAAATTGCCTTCTGTGCTTCCTATTGCATCTCCAATATAGCTTTGCAAAAGAGTGTGAATAGCCTTAATAAAAGTGCCTGTGCTCTTTGAACATCTGAGGATGGTTGCCTCAAAAGGAAGTAATAAAACCCATCCATTTGAAGAAGGCAGTCTTGAAGTCCAGGCTAGTTCAGCACTCCTGGCCTGAGCCCTCAAAATTAACATCTGGTTTCAGGATGCTCATGCTTTGTGCTTGATGAGAAACACCTGAGTGGTGAGTGCCTCCTGCTTGTGGATACTGCTCTACAGGAAAGGGGAGAGGATACCATCCTGAAGCCTCCCAGGAAACTTTGCCTATGAACTTTTTATACGAAAGGGTAATACAAGAGAATTGAGGGAAAATTTTGCTTTGAAAGTTCAGCAGCTTGGACAAATCATTATTCCCCAAAGGAGTCCTTTAGTTTGTGGCAATGAGCATTTGGGTCCTCTACTCTGGCCTTTTTTTTTCTTTTTTAAGTTTGCTTTACAACATCATCTTCAGGGATGCTTACTCAGCTATACTGAGATACTGGCTTTATTTGGAGAAGAAATGTTGAAAGTAAGTATTTTTACCTTTGTGGAGGACACATCTGAAAAGTTTATGATTTTATGGTAGTTGTTTCAAAATTATTCTCAACCTATAACTTAATACTGTAATGCTTTTAATACTTATGGACTTCTATAACCTATAACCTTTAACTGGCCAACAATCTAGTTTGGGGACTTAAGGACACCTTACTAGGATGTTTTGGGGGAAGTCAGTTGTTGCTGGTAATTGCTCAGTTTCACTGGTCTCAGTAACCATTCATCGTCCAATCACTGATCTAGTAGTAACATTACAGAGCAATAGCAAACAAAAGTGTTAAGTAGAAGATGCTTATTTTTATATAGGTTCTTGGTCAAAAGCTGAGGATAAGTGTCTATCCTGTATATATCAGTTAAAATCAAATTAATTTCTTAAGTAATTTACAATCCAGAGTTTACGCTAGTATATAATCTAAAATATTGCATAATACTGTGGACAGGGATAATAGTATAACAGTTAATATGCCATCTACTGTTTCTAAAGTTTATTTTTTTTATTCTGTAGACTGTTTTTAACTGAGCAATAAACTTGATACTCTTGGCTTTAATGAGAAGGTCGTTAAGTCTAGGAATGTTAAACTAGTCTGCACAAAATCGCTTCCCTTGGCTGCTGTACACCAGTCTGTGCTCACCTTGAATTTCCGTGTGCCTGGAGACAATAGACAGCCAGCTGGCACTGAGGTTTGATGGAAACTACACACTGTATTTCCTTTGGCTCCTTTGAATATCTCGTATGCTGTCTTTATTCTGCTGCCGCTGCTGCTATTATGCCAAGTGGAAAGTAGCATCAGGGCTGCTGGGAACAAAATTTTACATCAGAGGATTGCCTTCCCATTCAAAAAGTGGATCAATCAATATCATTTTACTTCCATTCTTGTGTTACGTGAAAGTTAATGAGAGTATTTGTGAGATTATTTGTGGGAAGGTGATATTTCTACAGGTACTAGCTTGCCAGCCATGCAAGAAAATTGTATTCTTTTCACTTTCATGTAAGCAACAATGACTTAAACATAACTATTCTATCAAAATTATGCAATGATTTATAATTTGTGTACAGCAATTTCTATTATATTGATAATATTTCCCATGAGCAAGTCAGGACTCTTATACAGAAGTATTATTCTAACTATTGATAGTGGATTTAATAATTTCCTGAACCTGAGTTCCAGTTCATTAATGGTCTGGAATCACTCTCAAATTAGGGGTATCTTGTTAGCACAGACATCAGCTCTGCATCTGAGTGCACGCTCTCCAGGTCTTCCTGCAACCTCCGTGTTAATTGAGATTGGGTCGAGTCTGGAGCAAACACTGGGTCACCATGTAAAGGAATTCAGGCACAAGGAGGATTCAGGCAGCGTGGGGACAGCCAAGTGTGAATCGCGTGGTGCGGTGAACAGAAGTCCACGTTCAGAAGTGACTATAGAGATACCTGAGAAGGAGCAAGGGAGGAACTGAAATCTATGATTTCATGGACTCTAGTTTATTCTTACTTAATATGGCTGCTGAGGCAGGCTGGAGGTGCAGCTTACATGCTGGCTAATGCCAAGAGAAACACAAAGGTAGACTTGTTTGCAGCCAGGAGCTAGTGCTCGTGCACCACATATTTTTCAAAAGCGAAATGCCAGCATTTCATTTGTAACTTGCCAAGAGCAATAGGTCTGATGGCTACTGGCTGGTCTCTTTGCTCACCGTAAAGGTTTCTTTAGCTTGTGAGATATCACTGTTTTTACTGGCTTATTTACTAGTTGATACTCTGTCTGCACTAGCAAAGGTCTCTGCTCTGGCCAGTCTGGATGGGGCTTTGAGCAACCTTGTCTAGTGGGAGGTGACCCTGCCTATGGCAGGGGGGCTGGAACTAAATGATCTTTAAGGTCTCTTCCAACTCTTACTATTCTATGATTCTATTTTTCCACGTAGTTTGGAATAATACTCCATGGGGGATGGCCCCGATCTCCTACAGTAACTGGAATTTCCAGCGCAAATGGCCCACAGGCCTTACAGCAATTATGAACTGAAAGAGCCATTGTAGGTCTAGGTATCCATCAGCTCAGTATCCAGAGCTGGTGCTTGGGTTTGGATTTCAGTCTTTTTCCACAGACAGCTGATGGGGCTTTAGGTGGTAAAATGTGACTGTCATCAAATGGATGTCTTTGACTCTATTTGCAGTGCCATATCAGAAATACCTGTCCATGTTCCCTGCAAAAGACCTTATACACAGCATGTCTCCATAACTCTGTCATTGCCCCTGGGTTTTGATGTGAATTGAAAGTGATCAGTATGTCAGAGATCCAGACAATGGTTAAAGAAGAGGCTCTAGTTAAACTTTCTATTCTGCTCTTCTGTATATTCCACAGTGGGTTTCGTACCCATTACAAAGAGTTGCGAAGGTGTATTTACAAAGGAAGAAGTGAGATTAAATGATCACAAGCTTAATCACATTATAATTCTCTTTTTGAAACCCATGGTAATTAGTTCCTTTTGGCTTTACCCTTCAGCCACGCCTGTATCTCTTTTCTTATCTCCTGACTCTCCTAATCAAGTCCTCACTGGTACCTTGTTATAATGCTAGTTTTGGTCCTGACTGTGTGAAATATTTATGTTTATCTCTGACTATTTTTCTAATATGATCCTGATTAGAATGCTTGATTTCCAAAATATGTTTTTTAAATCAGTCTTATGAATTTAATTAGGAAAACTAGGATATTGCGGGTGAGATTTAAAGACTACCCAAGAAGATGTAACTGAAAGAATAATTGCTGCTTTGTCCTTTTAATACTTTTCTAGCTGTAAGATTAGGCAGATGAAAAGAAGCAGTGGGAAGAGAGGAGGATGTTAGCTGGAGGATGAAGAGTAAAATACTAGTATGTGCTGTTCTCAAGTATTTATGGGAAACTTTTTGTCTCTCTAGATATCATGAGAAGTTGTGACAAACGTTTTGCTGAAACAATCCCAAGTAAATAAACTGTTAAAAATGCCATCTTTCTGCTTGTACTAATATTGTTACTGTGATCCACGTCTAATTATGGAGCTCTTTTAAGAATGGTGTCTTTCTGTTATTTTACTAGAATTGGGTAAGCAGTGCCTTGCTCCCCATTTCTAAAAGTAAACTGTGCACTCTCATGGTACCTTCACATCAATGAAACATCTGTAAACAAAGGGGTTCTTGGTTGTCTGTCCTTTCCCTCAAAAAGAGTCAAACTGTTGGCTGCCTTTGTTGTTTTTCAATGTGAACATGTCGTTCCATGAAGATTTTTGGAAACAGTAGACTTAAGGATAGGAGCAGCACAAACTCAGGCTCTCATTCCCCACAGAAGTAAAAAACATGCTCTCAGACATGAGGCGGTGTTCTGATGCCCATGAAAAAACATATTTATGTATTCTTGTAAGCTACTCTGTTAAGCAGAGAACTACATCCCCAACTGCAGGGATGGCATCAGTCAAGTGGATGTTTTTTTGAAGTATCTTTAGATATTAGTTGAATATTTTTTCCAAAATAACTATGGGGTTTTTTGAACATTGCAGTCTGGCATTTTATCTTTACATGTAGTTATGATCCTCACAAAATATTCTAGAATAAGAACATGGATTTTTATTGTTAATCTTCTTGTGAGCAGTAAGAGTAAGAATATTTTTTCAATAGACTAAAATTTGATACCTTAAACATTTTTTCCAGGTTAGGCAAAGAAAATACTGTTGACTGATAGATGTATTTTGACATTGAAGAGCTGTGAAAGTAGATTGATTTTTTATTTTTATTCCTCATAAACATTTATTCATTATTTTGCTATTGTCTTAGTTATTTTTCTGCAATTGCCTCATCTTTATCTGACTTTTGCTCCTAAGAATAACTGTCTGCAAACAAAATTTGGCTGGTTTTCTGCTAATGATAACGTTTTTCTAGAATAAACTGAAAGTTTTCCAAGGCCTCAAGCACACTGAATCCAATGCAGTAAGGATTCCCCCCACAAATCCCACCTTTTATCTCTCTTTTTCTTTTAAGTGAATGTTTCCTGGAGAGCAAGACACTTCTCTGAAAGTTAAAATCTATATACTACCACCCCTCTTAAAACACTTTGCATCTCGTGCTAATCCTTCCCTCAAAATGTGGTCTTGTGACCAAGAACACATTTAATTCTTCAGATTTCCAGTTTTAAAATGTTGCCAGTGCACTAGGAAGGCCTCTTGTGATTGCTTTTCAATCGCGGTGTGGAGGTGTTGAGTTCTGAAGCAAAGTAGCAGCCAGGGAGCTGTGAAATGTATGTCGTAGTTTCAGAGAGAGACTCATTTTCCTGTGGCTGATGGGGCTCAGGTTCCCCTGCAAGTTCTCTGTGGTCGGTGAACACATACTCAGCAAGTCTCTAACCAGCCTGATTCTTGCACTTACATCAGACGTGTAGTGTTGTTGAAACTCGCAGAAGAATGTGAGGGTGTGTTAGAAACTGAGTAAAACCAAGTATATGGCTCCAGACTCTAGATGTATCTGGAAAATCTGAACAAGAGGAGATGGAGGCAGACTGACACTGCTGTTCAGATATTAAAAGTGTGTTATGCACTGTAGTCTTGTTTGAACAAGAACTTATCAGGCTGGAATCAATCCCTGAGTTTTTTGCCTATCATCTTGTGTACATGAGACCAGCACCACTCACAGATCACAGAATGATATAGGGTTGGAAAGGACCTCTGGAGATCATCTAGTCCAACCCCCCTGCCAAAGCAGGTCCACCTAGAGCAGGTTGCACAGGAATGTGTCC
>JAOQGH010000012.1:114820240-114870337 GCA_025769975.1 Gallinago jamesoni
GGCCCCAAAACTGAGCCCTGAGGGACACCACTGGTGACCAGCCACCAACCAGATTTTGCTCCATTAATCACAACTCGTTGGGCACGGCCATCCAGCCAGTTTTTTATCCAGCGGAGGGTACACTTGTAACCGGCCTCAGTATAGCATCTTTGTTCCCGAGTTAAGCAGAGAAACCAAGGCCACAAGGATTTTCCTCATGAAGTCCATCTGCATTAAGAACAGAACAGTTAGCCAAAATGGTGTAGGAAGCTTATTTATTTGGCTTTTAGGTGCTTGCGGTCTGATTACAGAGTGTGTGTAAATCTTTTGTATTCCATGGCAGTTGAAATGTGATTACTACTACTTTTATTACTTCCTTCTCAGATCAACATTTTGCATGCTTAAAGACAGGAAAAACCTGCATAGGTAAAGTTCATGCATAGGGAATTAAAGAAACTGAGTCTGAGTTTGCTATAAATGAATGGTGTCCTCATTGTACATCGTGTTTAGATTATCTGTCCTATTGTATGTGAAACCTCTCCCCACCCCTGCAGAGGGAATTCATAGTGTGCTAACTAATGTTTAGCAATTAAAAAACTAATTGTTAGTAAATAGAACTCTGAAAATCATAAACAGATATTTAGCATTTAACTGTTAGTACAATTTCTTTTCTGGATAAGCATATACTTCTGTCTGTATTACCTTGTGCATGAAATCACAAATAACCTCTCACATCATGCAGTTATTAACCTCCTCCTATGTATCACGGAGCTGATGAAACATGGATACTAACTACTTCATAACCAAAAATGTCCTTGCAGATAGGTCCCAGGCTGCCCAGGACATCATGACTTCATGTACACAGCTGGCTTGAGTTATTCTTTTTGTGTCTGGTGGGGGTTCTTTTTCTCAGCTGGATCCCCAAAATTTGGAAAAGAAGAAACTTGGTTTCATGAGACAGAGGAGGCTTTGTATCATGCCGTTCAGTAAGCGTGAGAAGGTTACTCTTTAGGTAGACCTTGCATTTCCCTTGTAATAAGTTTCTGATCTTACCCATTGCCTTGTCCGTGCAGCTGGAACCCACGCCAACACTCCCTGAGAGCCCTGGTGGGTTTGACAGGGGAAAACCAGGAGGCCCAGCTGCCTACATCAGATCAAGTGCAAACGGGAGCAAACAGCAGCAATCTCAATATAGTTAACAGCATATCAACTTGCAAATTAGAGATGGAGAAAAAAATATGCTGTGGGAATAAAAATTGATGGGAAAGCCCCGTACCCTCAACGCACGCAGTGTGTTGCTGAATGCAAAAATCATTATCAGTTTCCTCCTTAAAAAAAAAAACAAAAAACAAAAAACAACAAACCAACCCAACCAGCAGGTTTAGACATATGTATGTCTATCTGGCTGGAAGCTTCTGAAAAATTTCCCCCAAAGCTTGGCTGAAACCTGCCAAAAACTTTTCTAACAAACCACAAGAAAAACATAAACAAACAAACCCCAGTTTTGAGCAAAGCAGATACTTCAAATGAAAGCGCTAATTGAATCCCAAATCTGATAAACAGATTGATGGAAACTTTTCAAGTAAGTCTTCTGGTGAGAATAGGCTCAGGCAACCCACCAGGGGAGTAGCTTCTCCTTGAACTGTGTTGGCCCCGGCTGCGCAGTAACACACGGGGGGAAGAGGCGTAAGGCCTGGGGGCTCCTTACAGCGTGAGAGGGAAAGCAATAAAAGATGGAGCCAGACATACTTCACATTTGCAGGATGGGAAGATAAGGGAGGTGTGGAGTTTGATTTCCACCGAACACCACGCAGCAGTTTGACTTTCTCCCTTTGTAATAGGGATAGCACAAGTCTCAGCTCCTCACCAGAAAACTTCAGAGGCCGCACAGCAGCATCTTGCCTCTCAGTTTTAGGCAGCTACTCAACCACCCTTTAATCATCTGAGGTTGTTGCCAAATTCTTTCTGAGGGACTAAATTAGGGATTATTTAGGGAGTTTTTCTCCCTGGATATAGCTTTTATGAAAGCAACACGCATGACTAATTGCAAAGTAATAAAAGCTGAAGACCAAAATTAAACTTTATAAAAAAGCTGAAAAAGAATCTTTTATTCTGATTTTCTTTTTTTTTTTTTTTTTGGACACAGTAAATCCTGGGTAAGGTTATGTAAAATGAGCTTATGTCATCCTGACTATAAGCATTTACTGCAGTGATGTTGATTATCATGTGTTTGAAATGAGAGACAATGTCATAAAAAGTGCATAGAAAGGGGCTTCATGAAGGCTGCGCGGGCAATCTTAATCACAGCCTTTCTTGACTTTGAGGGAGAGTTACCAACCACTGTTGTCACAGATTTTCCTGGAAATGAGATAAGGTCCTGTAGATTTTAAGTAAAAATACGCTGTATGGTTTTGGATGTAAGTGAAAAAATCTGGATGAGGGAGGATTTCTACATCTTCCATAGCACAGTATGGGAAATGAGCTGTACAAGTTTTTTGTTTGTTTATTTTTTTCCTGGAAGAGTCCCATTTTGGTACTGGCTAGAGGTACCAGAATATCAGAAAAAGTGGCTTATTGAATGGAAAGAGCATAGGGAAATTTGCTTGGTGAATAAAAGCCCCATTTCTCTAGAAGTTGAATGCTTTTTTCTCTTACCATTTTTTTTTGGTGGTGGTGGTATGTGTTAATTCTTTATATTTTCACATCCTAAAACATGCATTGTAGTAGCCAAGATAGAATATGCCTTTCTTATAGACTTTTTTTTTTAACATGGTGAATTAAATCTACTGATCAATAGCCCACTGTGTTCAATAGATTTGATCTTTATCCTTTGGCTGAGCTGCTAAATGCAAACTCCTTTCACTGATATAAGCACAATAAAAGCAGATAATCTGCTATCTACTCTCTGATGATCTATGTTATTTCACTATCTAATAATCTATGTGAGGGTAAAACCTGATCTGATGTTGCACACAACATCAGTAGTATGAAGAGGTGTGCCATTCAAACTAAAAATGACACTGTTTGGATGCCTTTTAATAGTTGGTAGGGAAGTGTGGTATATATAATAAAAAATATGGATTTTCCACCTGCATTTCTGAAATTTCCATGACAGATGGTATCATGTAAAAGTCCTGGCCTTTACCTCCAAGTACTGTCTATGTGAAAATTCAGCTAAATCTGTTGACATATGGAAGCCAACAAAACATGACATTGCTAGTTCGCTTTCCAGAATTTCATGAAAGACACTCCCTACCAAACACTGAAAGCCAGAACTGAACACAGGACAAGGCAACCCAAACAGGTGCCATGACCAGTTCTCCATCACCACAAAAACCCATCCTACATTTGTGAACTTATTTTGCTCCGACTTGAAACCCTCTGGGCCTTCACGGGGCTATGCTGGTACTTGAGGCTCATCCAGATGCTGCCAGTCATCCAGGGGAACAATGGTCCCAGCAAAATCAGCCTTCAGAGGTCCCATGCCCTGGAGACCTGGGGGAAACTCTGGAGCAAAGAAGATATAATAGAGGACCATGTTCGACCAGGTACAACAGGATCAGACCAGACAACATTTAAGCCTCAGTACAAAAGAAATGTGGAGATACTGAGGAGTTGTGGCCTGCTGGGCACATCCCGGGTCACCAGGCACATTCCTGGTGGCCAGACTCCTGCATCCTTATGTCTCACAGGTTGCCAGATGGCCGATGCAGCCTCCTGGTGGCCCTTTCTGCTGTGGGGCTGCTTAGTGAGCACAGAGTGTTTCTTGCAGGCTGGTCCCAAGCAGTAGCCTCCACTGGTCCCATATGGCCACAATGGTGGAGTTGGCCACTTAGCAACTAAGTTTTGAGAAGACAGGCCTTTTCGCTTTCTTGCAGGTGGGCACTTTTCACAGAATCACAGAATCACAGAATCTTAGTGGTTGGAAGGAGCCTTTGAGACTGTCCTCATCCTTTGGCAGCAGCAGGAGAGAGCAGAGTCCTCGGGGCTGATGTCTCTCCTTTGCACACAGCAGCGAGGGGAGAGCCCTGGGAGGGTCTGAGAGGGCCCGCCTGGTGGCTGTCACCCATGGATTTTTGCCGTTTTCCTTTGCAGCAAGTGGGACCAGGAGGAGGGGACAGCTGCTCTGGTCTTCTGCGCTGTGGAGGACCTCGGCTGCCTCAGAGGTGCCCAAGCAGTTGGGGGTCCGGCTGGAGAGGGGGAGGTCTCCTTGGCCAGCCCCTGGCAGCTCTCTGCAGGATGGACAGCACACTGCTCCACCCCCCTGAAGGGGTCCCACCCCAGTGGAGGCGGTGTCCCCAGCAGAAGGACCCTGAGTTCACCAGTCCAACGCTAGGCAGGGCCACAGCTGGCTCCGCCTCATGTCCCATGTCACCCAGCTGCAGCCACTCCTCCATCTTGGCCCAGGGAAAGCAGAGTTGTTGAGTCATGCTCCTCTCTCTGAGGAAGGTTCATCTGGCCCAGGGCCTGTCTCCAGCCAAGCAACTGTCTTCCTGTGTCCCCTGCAGGACAGGCAGCAGGTCCAGCAGAGGTACAGAGCATGCAGGAGATATTCAGACGTGTGGCCAGAAGGAAGGCCTGTCAGGAGCTGAGAGAGGCCTTCAACAGCGGTGGGGATGTCCACCTGGGGAGCCAACCTGCACACTTGCTGGCTGCTATCCTGAAGGTGGATTTCAGAGGAGATTAGCAGAGAGAAGCATTTCTCCAGTTGGAACAGTTCCTGAAGGCACTGGAGGTTGCTCCACAAGGTCACTCTTGTCAAAAGGGGAGAGAGATGGCAGTACCTCAGTGAAGGCCGTTCCTCTGCTGTAGACCAGGTTTGGTCAGGGAACCTTCCTTTGAGGTGGGCTTGGGTGAGATCAGGAACTGTAAAAGAATGCCCAGCTGCCTTCCTGAGGCATAGGAGCATCAAAAGCTGGCTGAAAGCACTTGGAAAGCTACACAACACTGCTTCTGGTTCCCGTCTGCCCTAGGGAAGCCTGAGCAAAGGGTGTTGACTACATCTAGTTTATTAACATTAAGTTCCTGTTCACTCAGGGTGGACTGAGCGTGCAGCCCACCTCCCACTCTTCCTCAAGTGGCTGCTTTCTCTGCTCCACAATGTCAGCTAAAATTCTGCAGCCAGCAGGATGACAAACAGCAACCTTGCCATCTGTGTTGGGCCAAGAATCTGCTGATGCCAAGGACTACCTGCTGCCCCCAGCATTTCTGGTGGAGGTACCTGAGAAGGTATGCTGTATTTACCAGCCAACTACAGCCTTCTGGGCTCATCAGAACTTTGCTGTTCAGCAGTACCTTACTGCCTCCTGTCTTGAGAAGATGCCTGTGGGGTAGCTTCCTGGAAGAGCAGCTCCATGGTTGCAGCTTTCTGAAGAAATGGGAAAGGCTGTTTGGTTGCTTTTTAGCCACTTGGGTTGAAACCAATGGTTTGATGTGTGCAGGTGAAGGGGCTTGGAGTTTTCCATTGATAACTGCAGGGAGATCTTTGAGGAGAAGATAGCTGGCCCTCTCAGTCCTTCAGCCAAGGAGTTGCCAGCACCCGTTTCCAGCTCCACAAGTATGAGGATGGACCAAGGACTGTCACAGGCTGGGGCTTCTGGACCTATTTCTTAGCGTGTACCTTGTGGGTGTCTATGCATATAGAGCGAGCTGCTGATGGTTTGAGGCTTGACAGAGGTGTTTTCCTACTGGATGGCTTCCCACATGTTCAAAGTGATGGGATTCACAAAGCAAACATTATGGCTTCTCTTCTGCATCTGCACTTGCTAATCAAGCAGATGGTTTGAGAGCAATGCTCTTACCTCAACATCATTTCTGGTGAGGCTGGACATAAGACTGTTGCTCCTTCAGCCTTGCTTGTCCTGTGGTCTCTGTTTGGCCCCTGCCTCTCAGGGCAGGAGCAGTTTACTCTTCAAGATGAGCTGAAGCCTGAGGGCCTTGTCTCTGACTGCTGGAGCCTGCTGGCTGAGATGTCCTTTTCCCGATCATCTCCATTCAATGTAGCAGACATAGCAGAAAACAGGGCATCTGAGGACCAAGAAGAAAACTGGTTTAGGGCTTTGGATGTTTTGCTTTAGTGTTTTTTCACTTCCAAGAAGTCACTTTGCTTCACCTGCTTTGCTTTCCAAAGCTGCATTTGGAAAAGCAAAGTGGCCATGGAGGAAAAGGAGGGAGGGAGCATCAAGCTAAAGTGCTTCAGGTTGTATCACCCTCTCTTCTCCAAGGAGCAAGGAGAGAGATGGTGGTGGAAAATGAAACAGCAGAGGTATGTTAGGTCCACAAACACTCTGACAACCTGTCTCATGCATGTGGGAAGTTTATGATGTACCTTTGTGCCATGATCCCCTTAGAAATTGCTCAGCTTGAGCTGTTCTGTCAGTAGCTGTCACCTTTGGAAAAGTTTAGCTGAGATCCTAGCTCATCAGAGCTTCACAGAGTCATTTTGGGGTGGGTGACTATGTGAAATGGGGGTAATGCAAACTGATCCAAGCACTCTGCTTTTTAAGATCAGGGTAGAAATTTGGCAAACAGCTTCCTACTCCAGGTAGTGCCTTGCCACCTGTTAACTTCTACATTTTCATTGTAGGTGCCTGTAGCTTTGACTGCAGTCACTCCAGAAAGCATGGTAGATTTGCCCCTGTGCTTTGAACAACTGGAGAGCTTATCAGAGGAAAGAAGGTAGAATGAGCTTGCTTTGATTAAAGGAAGAAATGATTCAAATTAATCAGGGCTTTACCTAACTAATACTACTATTGCATGGAAAGGTTTGGAGGCCATTCTCGGGGAAACTAAACCCAAAGAAATAGAAAACAGTCCTGTGAAGAGGGGAATGAAAGCCAACTAGATGAGAAACATAGAAAGAGATAAAAAGAAGTTTCAGGGATTGTCAACTGAAAAGATCCAAGAAGGCTGAAAAGAACAAGAAGCCCAGGAGTGTAACAGACTCTGCTGTTCACCTTTCAACACTTTGAGTACTACTCTAAGTATATGAAATATTTCTGTGATGTGCAAGGATGGCCCTAGACAGGAAATGCACCTGCATTTGGGAGAAAATAAGTGTCTGGAAAAAAATACTGCTCCAGATTTTGTACTCTTAACTTTGCAGATGTTGAAGCTCTGCTTGTACAAAGGTAAGCAGACACTGTGGCAAGGTCACAAGAGTCACAATGTTTAGCTGTTTGACTTGCTCTCTTAATAAAGAGGCAAAGCCGCCCTTTTTTTTTGTTCATGTCACCTGGGAATCCTAATGCTGACTTGTATTTTCCAAATCTGAAATATGCAGCAAGGATTTCTTCCAAGTAGTTTTATACATAAGGATATTGGTACTTCTTTAAAAAGGTCATATTTCCCCTGAGAGAATTTAGAAAGAGAAGGGGAAAAAAAAAAAAAAAGAAAAAGACAAAAACGATCTAGCCCCTGTGCAGAAGAAATCTAGCTTGGTACCTTTCTATTTTTTCTCCACACTGCCCACTAGAGAGCAAAGCAGGCCAGGCTGGCTGGGTGCGACGGGGTCAATCCAGACAGCTCTGTGAGGTGTTTTGCAGAAAGAGGGACACAAGTGCTGGAAGCAGCACAGTCCCGGTAGCTCGGTGGCTCTGCGTGACCGAGGGAGCGTGTTTTCCTTCTAAACTCGGATTGCCAGAAAGGGACAGTGGGGGATGCTGCTGCTCAGGTTTTGGAAATGACTATGTGATAGCTACATTTGGAGCTGCAGCTGTGGCAGGGTGGTTGACTACCATACTCTGACATCCAAAACATAACAGACTTACCTTAAAAGCTTTATACAAATGTATTATTTTTAATATGGCACTCCTTTAAAATATTAATTTTTCAATAATAGGTTTGTAAATGAAAGCATAAAGATAGAAAAACATGTTCCTGCTTGGCAAACTGAAAAGCACAATGAGGTTAATAAATCAGATGTTAATAAATCAGTGCTCGTTGCCTCTTGTGTCTCTTTCGCTTCCTGCTCTACCCTCTGTACAGCCCTTCCAGGATCCCACATGTTTATGTGAGAAAGTTCTGTCCTAGAAGATGGCTGTTTGTGATGTCCAGTTTGCAGCGAACAGCACAACTGCACACCTCTAGGAAATTCTCCTCCTTCAGGAGTAGGTTTGAAATAACTCCATGGACATCACTCGATCAGGATCTGATCCAAGTCCAGATTATTGGACTGGGTATTGGCCCTGGATTCTCTTCTTCAGCAGTTGTTTTGTGAGACCATTTGCCATGGAACTCTGCCAGGGGGTCAGGACTGGGCATGTGGCCACAAAATGGGGATGAACAAGGACATTAGAGGATCAACGCCACTCCTTCCCAAATGGATGAGGAACATGTATACTTACTTTATATAGCCTGTAAGACCAGTCTTCCTCCTTGCTATCTTACCATATGTAGTCTTACATTCTTCAGAATAGTATTTTAGTGCACAAATTGTAACCTGTAAAAGATAGTCTTTCAACCCAGAGAACAATTTAAGATATTGGTAATATTTAACTGATGCTGCATTTTCAGATGATGGTCAGATTAAATTATCCTTCCCTCACTAATTCCTATTTCTTAATTTCCACACCATCTCCTGCTGGAGAATCATAAAAATGCCACATTTCACAAGATCTATGTTCACACATTTTCAGTTGGAGGCTCCAAGGGCACTTAGTGAAGGCGTCAGTGGCGATGGAGCTCAGCTCTTCTATGTCATTCTTCCACAACAAATTGCTCAGTCATTACTTTTTCTTTCTCTGATTTCTGCCTTGTGGTTTGCTCCTTCTCAGGAGAAGACAACCCCACTAGTGGCAGCAGTAACCACAAGGGCAAGAGGAGCTAAGTCTGTCCTTTTCCACTGCAGGTGCTGTTTGTGATGGAACCAGCTTCATGGCAGGTGCCAATTTATTTTTACCAATGGGTGGCTGAGCTGTGACTCGAGCTGTGACTCCTGGGCTACTAGGAGGGCAATGTGGACCTCGCATCTTCTTGGTGGAGGCGAGGAGAGAGCAGAGGGGAGGGGAGGGGAAGGGGAAGGGGAAGAGGAAGGGGAAGGGGAAGAGGAAGGGGAAGGGAGGGGAAGAGAAGTGTCCAGGGACTGGTGCTCTTTCTGGGGGCTTTCATTCATGCATGAGTGAGCTGGAACCAAAAAAAAGGACATTGCAGGGTGCCTGCCCACTGGGTGCCTTGACAAGCCCATGGCACTTCAGCTTGATACACTCTCTCCAGAATCAAAGTAATCAGCCTTTTCTCCGTTTTCCTGATGATCCTGCCCTCCATCAAAACTCCCATCCAGTTCTCTCCCTGCTTTCCCATGACAAAATCCCAGTAGTCACTGCATTCCTCTCCTTCTAAGCTCTCCTGACAGCTAATTTCTTGTGTGATGCTTGCAAAGAAATTAATGCTGATGGGCTGCTACTGCTGATTTGTGGGGTAGCAAAGCACGGTCATCTTAGTTTGTAGTCCTGTAAACAATTGAGTTTTCAGTTCTTTAAATGTATATATATATAAAAGTTCTTTAAATATAGAAAAAAAAAGAAAAAAAAAGTGAAGTTAACTGAAACCAAAGCTTTTAAAGTGTTCTCGCCAAAGCCAAAATGAAGTGCAGTTTCTCTCTGAAAAAGGCTTTTCTGGTCATTTTAGGATGCCAGGAATGATTTGGGTTATGATTCCTGACATGGTCCTGATGTGTACCCAATTCTAAGTGAAAAAAAAAAGCCAAATTATTTCAGAATTAAAATGTTAAAAAATTTCAAAAGGCCAAACTGGCCAAACTGCAGCATTTTAACTTGTTTTGAAGTTCTGTTTCAGTTGTTGGGAGGCCAAGCCAATCTGATAAATTTCCAAATCAGTGAAAAAGTGCTATGTGGAAAATTTGAGTCAGCTGGAGTCCATTGGTGCGTTTTCTGTTGTCCATCATTTATCTCCTGTTCCCATCGTTATCTCTTTCAAACAGAGCAGAAAGATGGGCTGGTGTGTTCTTACTGTGGCTTGTGTGCCCACCAAAAAAGAAACACAAGGCCAGGATTTCCAACCCAATGAGGTTAGAAATGCTCTCCTATTCCAGGTCCAGAGTTTTACTCTGTGTTCAGTTTGCTGAGGTGCTGCAGCTCCCCGTGCTGCACTGGTGACTCTCTCCTCGCTCCCAGCCACCGCTGCAGGACAGGCAGCACTTCTTCCTCCCACCCAGGTCATTGCCTGGATTTCTGAGCATCCCCAAAGAAAGCTCATGTCATGAGAGTTTTGCACCTATGCCACCAGGGGAAGCAAGAAGCCAAGAAACACACAAAAGTACAAACAGGGTGAGTAGCTACCGCTTTTGCAAGGTTTGTCCAAAGGTACTGAAACAGACAGGAGTAATCCCAATTTACTGCTTATTACAGTGACAAGATTTTCCTTCTTGCCTGGTAATTTTCAGACCCACTCGTACCTCCTCTTGTTTCTCTGATGCTGTATGTCTCCGTGCCCATCTGGGGATAGATTGCCTGAGTCCTGGTTACCCTTCACTTTCTGTAATCATTTGCAGTGATGATTGGTGCCCCTGAGCTTTGCTCGGTGTGTAACGGTACAAACGCGGTAGAGAAGGGTGGATTGTCATCCAGATGCCTCGCAATTCACATTCCCTCTTCTGAGAGGGGCTGAGGTCAGATCTGATAAAGACATCCCTGGCTTGATACGTAGCGCTGGTGAGGAAACCCCATCTCATCTGTCAACGGTGAAGTTCCCTGCCCAATTTCCACGTGCACGGTGAGCGTCCTTGGGGCTGCCACTCACACGGGGTGATAAAGCTGTATTCTGGGACCTTGACTGGGCTGCTCACAAATTCTGCACATGTAATAAAACTGTGCCAGGTTTGATAGCCTGTGGCGTAGCCCACACCTTTGCCCCCACGTCTTGTGTACAAGGCTTTTCTGAAGATAAACAATCTCAGAATATGCTTAGTCCTGCAGAAAAAGCCCAGGGAAGCACACTATTAATGCTGCATCTGGACCTTCCAGCTCATTTGTTAGGGAAAACATTTCCAGTGAGAGACAAACTGGCAAAAAGCTGAATTGTTGCAGCGAGGGGTGCCCCAGAAGGGTCTCCTTTCCCTGTAAAAACCCTGCTCTGTTTTGCATATGTAATTGTATACTCGTCAGAGCGGTGACTGGAACATGACTTTCCTACTTTCACCCAGTAGAAGTCACCCTCTTCCCATTTTTTTCTCTGGGGAAAATTAATCTTTAATAGACTGTAACCAAGGGAAGAGCTTCAAAAGAAGAAATTAAGGGAAACCTGTTTCCAGACTGTCTAAATTGCTGACAAGGTCACTTTTTTGAGAGGTGGATAAGCCAAGTTCATGTTCCAGTACTGAGCCACACCAAGGGGATTTGAAAGGATGAGCATGACTGGACTGGAAAAAGAGCAAAGTAACTGTGGGAGATAGATCATATATTAACAGGTAAACTTCAGACATTGTGTCAAGGTGTTGATCAACTAAAATCATTCACATTAGTCAGTGATTAATGACAACTCTTCAGGAAAAATAAAAAGAAAATTAAAAAGCAGTAGTGTTGATGGAAAAACAAAAATAAACTCCTGTGTTTGAAAGACCTTTTCCTTTTTACTTCCTTCAAGGTGTGTGTGACATCTGTGGTTATCTTAGGAACTGAAATTTGGGGAAAAATCAGTATGTTCTAAGCGGAAGGGAAAAGAACAATTTTCTTCTCCAGAATACCTTAAGAAATATTTGAGCTCAAACTGCTTTAGTGAGAAAGCAATGTATCTGATGTTTAATTAAGTGTAAAACCCACATGACAAATTATCTTCCAAGTCTGATCTGGAAAGGCCAGTTATCCCAATCAAAATAGGGCACGTAGGTACACAGGATTTTGAGAATGGTATTAGCTCAAGGCAATTCAAAACTGTTAATTTGATTCTTGTCAGGAAAATGACAAATGAACAATGTTTTAAAAAATGGAACAAATGTGGTGGTGGTCAGAGTTTAATTAGAAATTATGTACCTGCTCAGTTTTTAATGGCAATAGACAAAATATTACAGTCCTGTAAAAGAATAAAAAAGAACTGATAAGCCGCAGAAAATTTGACACAAGCAGAATAGCTTCCCTGAATACATATATTTAATCTCCATTCTAGCCAGAGCGTCTGTCACTCATCCTGGAGTGACTCAGTGTGTCAGCACCACAGAAGCAAACTTAAGGGGAGGGAGGTGTTAGAAGCCATCCCCGCATCTCACGTTGAGCAGCGTATGCCCCCCTGCATTGACAGTGCTGTTCCACAGAATTGCTAGTCAACCCTTTCTTCAAAAGAAGAGTTGTTTTTGGGTTTGGACATATGACCCAAAAATAAAAGTTACTTTGGCAATTTTTCTTTTATTCTAGGATTTTACCATTTAACAATGATGTGAACACAAGAATAACCATAATGGTTATTAGGGAGCCATCTAAGTTACTTTTGCGTCCCACAGTGACGACAATGGTGCCTGGGGAGGATGAGGAGGAACAGGACAAGCTCATATGACTTTTTTCCTACTACTCTTCCAGCATCTGCACATTTTGAGCTTGGGGAATTCAGTGATTTTTCTATTTAGTAACTGTCAATGGATGTCTCTTCAGGGTTTGTGAAGGAACTGATCTCTCTTCAGGCTTTACTTACGCCCACGTAAGCTTCTCATCTCCACAGCATCCCCTGTCCAGGAGTGCTACAGGCCTGCTATGCACTGAGGGACAAATAACCTTCTTTTGATAGTTTCAAGCCTGGCTTTCACTGGCGTCCTTTGAGGCCTGTAAAAATTGTACTTGGCCCCTGCTTTGTTGGAAAAACATTTTTGGTTGGTGGTGGCCAGAAAAATAAAGAGGGTTGACTTTTTTTTGGTACTATTTTCCTTTGTTCCATCAGATACTAGTTTCCATCAGAATGGTTCTTTCCCTCAGAGTAGGGGTTATTTCAGAATACTGTGTCATTTTTTGCCATTGGACTTGACCTGATTTCTTCCAAACCTCATTTGACAGCAGAAAAAGGAGAATGCTACATAATTCATTAGATACCAGAAGTGCATTAAAAATGTATTTGACAAGAGCTAATCCCAGCAGGAAATCAAATAACAGCTTATTTCCTCAAAGCAGTGTTGATGGAACAGACCTGTGTTTGAGCATTGGAGACTTATATTAATTGGGGGAAAAAAGAATTCATCATGCTGCTTATGTTTAAAAAAACAAAAAACAAACCAAACAGACCACAAAAACAACAACAACAAAAAAACACCAGAAAAACCATGGCAAGGTCAGCTGAACAGTAGGAACTTAATGAACCCAAACAAACAGTCCTGTGCTCTAACCCAAAATACACCTACCTTCAGGCTGAAGCCTAACGAAAAAGTAGTTTGTTGAATTATTTAGTGGACGTGGCAGATCCTGGATAAACCCTTTTTTTCATCAGCTCAGCTGCAGTTAAATGGCATGTGTAGGTTTAACAGGCGAGTGCTTGCCCTCCTGCATAAAGGAACCATACAAGAGAGGCTGGTGATGTGGCAGTTGCCCCTGGTGCTTGTGGTCTAAGGGCAGAGTTGTCTAAGGACAGAGGTTTTACTTTGAGTTCCCACACTGGAACAACATTGCCTTATGTCAGGATATTTCTAGCAATTCACTGTATGCTTTGAGCAAAAACTGTCAAGCCATCTACAGACCCTATTTCAACATCAGCCCAACATAAACTATTGATCGCCAGGCTGTTTAGATCTCTTCCCCTTAACTCTTAGGATTTGACAAGAAACATGCTGCTGTGTGAGATCTGGAATACAGTCACAATAAAGTTTTCAGAGCAAATGTTTCTTGTTTCTTATTATTTTTTTTATTATTTTTTTTTTCCGTCAGGAAAAGCCAGTATGGAAGAAATCAAAACATCCTGTAGAACCATGTCTGTTTGTGGATCAGTTCAGCAGAAACAAGGCAATGTTCCCAGGGAAATTTTGTCTGTTTTCCTTCCCGTCTGATGTCCTCCCCTCCAGCTTGTCAAAAAGGGAGCTGCCAAGCCCAGAGCCTGGCAGCCTGGGCCAAGAGCCCCAGGGTTTCTCACAGTGCGGTGGACTGTCTTCTATAGGTGAGAAGGGAAGAAGGTCAGGTATCAAGGGTAACCTCATCCCTTTCAGATTAAGTGTGAAATATGCTTGGGATTTTTTCCTGTAGTTTTTGGAAATGTTCAGGGGATTTTGACCTATTAAGCTTGTTATGTACAGGGAGTTTTTACACAGAGGGAGATGGGCACCAAAGGAGGCAGAAAGGGATTCCTTATGGCTTGGCAATTTGAAATTCTTAATAGATAAATTATTTCTTTCCTGTTCCAAAAGCATCTCCTGCAGTACATGGTGCTTTGTAGCAATAATCTTCTCAGATCAATGGCCTATCTGGGACAACATACATTTTCAAATCCTGAACCAGATATTTAATGAGAAGGTATTTCCTTTTCAGTTGCCTTCATGCATCCCATCAATACTCCTAACATTTCATCAATAATTCCTTTTCCACTCAGTCTGTGAAGTGCATGCCTTTCCGAAGAGTTCTTTTGCTAATTAGGCAACTAAAGGAAATGACCAGAGCTGCAAAAGTGCTTAGCCCTAAGTCTTACCTATTAAGAGCAATGGTAGCTGCTGTGTATTGTAAAATAATGAAACCTCTGCTGGATGTCTGCATAGAAAATGCCCTGTCATTACTACCTGTGATTAAGGTGGGAGAAGAAAGAGATTCCATAATGCGGAAAAAATTCAAAAGACAGATGTTTCATGCAAAACCAAACTGAAAAACTGAAAAATTATTAGTTTTCAGTTTTTCCTAGACATATCATTTACTGTCTAGCATAAATTGAAATACAAATTTGGAGAACAAAACCAGGCTGAAATACAAAAAACATAAGCTGGAATACAGTTCTGACTCTAGATAAATTTAAATACCTGCATGCCAATTTTAATACGTTTTAATGAGGTGAAAACCACAAGTAATGCAAACTGTGTAGTACGAGTAACATTTGGGGCTTTTATTGTTTGAAGCGTCTTTATTAAATGAGATAATACCAATGAATCCTTGTTTTTAAGGAATGCATCAAGTGTTGAGCCATTTATTTCCATGAGCAATTTTCCCATGATCAGATCTCCACTGAAATTTTATAGAGTTTCCTATCAAACACTTACTTATTTGGAAGCAGTTCATCACTACTGAGGCTAATTATTCAGTGTAAGATAAGAGCTGAATGTCTTGCTTTGTAAGAGACATGTTTCTGAGATCTATTAAAAACACTGTTTAGCTCCCAGCCAGATGCCACATTTCACTTACCATTTGCAAATCTTTTATGTAAATGACATAAATGAATCAGTAAAATTGAAGAAGAAATTGTGGGAATTTTATTTTTTTGGCAATTTTTTGGTAATGTTTCCGTTTTGTTTTCATCATAAAATGTGTGTACGCTGTTCCAGAGCTGCACTTCTGGCTCAGAGAGTTGGTGGTTGTAACTCATCAAAGAATGTGATCCATGTTGGATTTTTTTTACAGTAAAAAAGGGATATCTATGGAAATGGGGCGTGATGGAACAGACATTAAGAGGATACTGACTTAGCCTTACTCTAGAATCAGGCTTGGTAGGGCATACATTTTCAAATGAACTACATCTATTGGCTGTAATTTCACAGTTTAATGTGAACAGTCTGATAAAGGTGTGCTCATGATTCATTTTTTGAATTATATCATGAAGACTCGAATTCCATTAACCAAATTCCATTTTGGTCCCCATCCCTATTTGGTGAATCTTTGGGGTCACCTTACTAATAGACTGTATCTTGACTTATGTTTCCAGTCATGGAAATAATTTGTATGACCAGTGGTACTGAAACTATTAGAAGAAAACTAATTACCCATTGAACTGTTTGCAGGAACAGAGCCCAAACTTCATAGATAGGTGTCCTGGTTTCAGCTGGGATAGAGTTAATTTTCTTTCTAGTGGTTGCTGTGTTTCAGGTTTGGTATGAAAGGTATGAAAGGAATATCAGTAATGCTTATTGTCCTAGTTGTTACTAAGTGATGTTTATACTGTTCAAGGACTTTTTCCAGCTTCCCATAGAAGGTAAGAACAATGGAATGGCCAATGGAATATTCCATACCATAGACGTCATGCTTGGTATGGAAAAAGGGGTCGACCAGGGGGCAGGGAACTGCAGTCATTGCTTGGGGCACACTGGGAAACCAATTCAGCAGGTGGTGAGAGTGACTTGGCTTGTATTACTTTATCTTGTATTTTCTTTTACCGTTACTATTGTTATTTTCCTTTTTATGTTATTGTTCTATTAAACTGTCTTTATCTCAAGTTTTTTTGCCTTACCTCTCCCCTTCTTTTGTCCCTCTTCTCCCTCCCCTTCTCAGGGGAAAGGCTGTGTGGTCCCAGCTGGGGGTTAAACCATGACAATGAGTTACTTAGTTACCTCAACTGTTCAGCCTTCTTCATTAATTTTGACTGAAAAGAAGGAGTTATTTTCAGCAATGAAGGATGAAATCGGGTGTCAGGAAAACCCACGTTTTCTTTCTCATGGTCTCAATTTTTATCTTTTAGCATGAATCACACGTGAAGTGTGATCCATCAGAACACCTGCAACTTAGTCATGTCACGCACCATCCAGTACTCTTACATCCTCTTGCAGAAAGTCATCTAATTTCTAATGGGCATCCACAGCTCTTTCTGGGCCTGAGAAGCAGAGTAATTTCCTGATATGCTAATTGTGAGATTCCAAAGAGAGTACTTTGGAATGTGCCAACTACCATAACCCTGGAATAAATTTAAAATGTTTCCATCAACATCTGCAATAAATACCAATTTTGATAATCCAACATTTGTACTTCTTGTACACAATAGCACTTTATGGTTTTTTTTATGTTTCAGAGGTTTAGTAGGTGACTGACTGTGGCTGCTGTATCATATTCTGGAAAACATAGATTTTGTTCTGTGATAAATCCTAGTGGAGCAGTTTGGGATCATCCGTTGTCCCAGAAACCTTTCCCATGTGCATCAGGGCTGAGTTAAGACACTTTAAGAATCAAACAGAATCACAGAATGGTTGAGGTTAGAAGGGACTTGCAACTCCCCTGAGCAGGGTCACATGGAGCAGGCTTCCCAGGACAATATCCAAGTGGGTTTTGAATACCTCCAAGGGTGGAGACTCAACAATTTATTTGGGCAACCTGTGCCAGTGTTTGACCACCCTTATAGTAAAAAATTGTTTTCTTGATTGCAGTTGGAATATCATGTGTTCTAATTTGTGTCCATAACGTCTTGTCCTGTCACTAGTCACTACAAAGAATAGTCTGGCTTCCTCATCTTCATTTGCTCCCATCAGGTATTTATACTTACTGATAAGATGCCCCTGAGTCTTCTCTTTTTGGAGCTGAGGAGTCCCAGCTCTTGCAGTCTTTCCTCACATGAAAAAAAGAAGGAAAATGTCAACCTATTATCTGAAAACTTTTGGAAGAATTCCCCAAAATAAGAAAGTTGAGACATTAATCTTTATCTAGTTTTCCCGACAAGCTCTGCAATTTCAGTTTAGTGTGCAAGAGCCAGACTAAATCATTAATAGGGTGTTAATTTGGCAATTATGAAGCTCATCAGAGCACTACATTGTACCTCTGGAGATTTCACATGTGTGTCACCCAGGCTGGATGCTTTATAGTCAGCAGAGCAATGGCAGAGCAATGCCACAGTTACTGCTCGAGGGATGTGTGCATTGACAACGCACACTGTCCTGAGATTTTGGATTTCTCAGGCCGTTTTTCATGAAAAGCTATCGACAAAGGTATGAAGATGGCACAAGAAATAACTGTTGGAAGAATCTGCCACAATCTTGGTCTTGACGGGGAGGCGTTGGTAGTGAGAACTACATAATATGGGATATCGCTTATTGCTAGTGCAGAAACCAAAGGAAGAAGATGCTAACATCTATCACCTACCCCTAAGGGTGGCTATAACTGAACGTATGTGTTAGTTTGCCTAGTCAAAGAGAAGTCTTTATCCACAGTTTCTCAACACAGTAGTCAGAGCTGGTATTGTTCTGCTACAATATTAGGTAATTTTTGATGCATTCATTTGTGAATCATCTTTGCTGGGTAATTGATACATCTGCCTGTGTCTGTCTGATGAGGGAAGTCATCGTCCCCCTGTATTCAGCACTGGCAAGTCTTCACCTCAAGTGCTGTGTCCAGTTTTGGGCAGACATTGAGGTGCTGGAGCATGTCCAGAGCATGGCAATGAAGCTGGTCAAGGACGTAGAGCACAAACCTTATAAGGAGCAGCTGAGGGAGCTGGGGTTGTTCAGCCTGGAGTGAAGGAGGCTGAGGGGAGAGTTTATCGTTCTCTACAACTACCTGAAAGGAGAGTGTAGAGAGGTGGGTCGGTCTCTTCTGTGAAATAGCAAGTGATAGGACCAAGAGCCTCAAGTTCCACCGGGGAGATTTAGATTGGCTCCAAGGAAAAATTTCTTGACTGAAAGGGTTGTCAAGCACTGGAACCAGCTGCCCAGGGAGGTAGAGTCCCGATCCCTGGAGGTATTTAAAAGACATATAGATGTAGTGCTGAAGGACATGGTCTAGTGGTAACTTGGCAGTGTTAGGTTAATGTTTGGACTTGGTGATCTTAAAGGTGTCTTCCAACCAAAATGATTCTATGAGTATATTATGTGCTTATTCCTACAAATCGGATCTTTCTGAATATGCAGAAGGCATGTGGTTGTGTAATTTTTTTTGTGAGTTTGTTCATTAGTAGTATTATTTGTGGCACTATGTGGTACGGTGAAGCTCAGAACAGCTGTTGTGCTGATGACTGAAGAAACAGAAACACTTGTAGATCCAAAGGCCTTAACCTCCTTTCATCCTAGGGAAGTTAACCCTCCAAGCATGGGATTCTGTCTCCTTGCTTCTCACTGTGCATGTGATAAAATGTTTGTCGGTACAAGGTGCTAAATGTTCTAGTGCTACAAGCTACACACTTGTTTGGCTGAAGATATGCAATTCAGAGACATAAATCCTTATTATAATTCATTAATGGATATCTATATTTTATCTGGGTAGGTGAATTAGTGTCATTCTCTCCTGCCTCCTTTCAAATGACAAAATATTTGACCCTTATTTTCCAGATCATGAACTGTGGCACCAAGACATGATGCCCCATCTCCTTCGGGGAATTTATTTCAGTGGAAATGTGGATATCAGTGATTTTCCCAGCCTGTGGGAAGCAGCAAACTACAGCTTCCCAAAGTCCAGGTTAATAGTGTCCTACCAAAGATAGTTTGCTTCCTTCACCCACTGGTATTTTTCAACATAAAAAAAAAAAAAAAGCTAGTACTAATAAATAAAGCTGCCGTAACTCAGTCCAGGAAGAAAGATTTTTCCATCAGATAAAAAGAATATCTCCAGTCTCTCTATCAGGGCCTGCCAACTCATCTATGGTGGAAGAGGAATTTTTCATGTGCTAAAGTATTTTCTCACTAATCTTATTTTAAGAAAAGTAACATAATGGGAATTTATTTGGGGCCCTCAGTACACTTTTCTTAAAGCCAGACAAAAGGGGAAATCTGGTATTTGTTTTATTTCTGCTTTAGTGCTTTATCTGACAGCTTGCCATGAGAGCAGACATGAGAGCATAGCTCATTTGTCTGTGTATAAGATATTAATCTTAAAGGATCACAAAACAATTTTAATCTCCAAATTATCAAAAGCAGCCTAATTGGCGAGGATGGATCTCATGTCTAAAAACAGTTCTGAGATGCTATTCTTGTAGCAGGGCGGTAATTTTTTCTGGAATCTACTTTCAAGGCTTTTACTGGTTAGCTCTGTTGGCCTTTTTCCAGGTTGCTTAATAAATCTTTGAAAAGTCAGAATCCTCAAAGGTTGTTGCCTGACAATGAGTTCTGGAACAGTGACCAATAAAAAGCAATACAGCTCGAGGGGCATTTGAGCAAGCTACTGCCCCCCAAAAATAAAAATTGCTTTATGAGTGTATCTCATGGTCTTGGAGCTAGCTATTTGGCTTTTGAAAGCAGTGAGTGCACAGTAAGCCACTGGGCTGCCAGGATGGCTCTGAGAGTGTTGTATTGTGACCCCTGTCATGAGTTTGATCAGATTAAGGGCTGCACGCTCTGACATTAAATCAGAGCATTCAGACATAAGTGAGATATGAGAACAGCCTTTATGAACTCAGTGAGATAACTCATGCAGTGGCGATTAATGCTTTTTAACTTGGGATCACAGCTCTCAAAACCCTGTGAGCCCAGTGGCACATGTACGGTTTTCCTCATCCTTTCCCTGATATGCACCAGAGAAAAAACATCAGGAGTAGATATTAAGGCACTGGAAGGTCCAGATGAATGCTGCAGTGTTGGTTGGGATTTCATTAAAAAAAAAAAAAAACTTTGACATTTTGACAAATAGATAAAGTTCACTGCTTGTATTTTGCTGTTTTATCTGAGGTCTCTTAAGTTTTGCATGTTCCAAATGTCAGACACATTAGGTAGGTTTCTAAAACCTCACAGCAAAATAAGCGGTGAGCTTCAGATTCCCTCTTCATCATATATTTCTTTAAGGTCTTTTTCCCAGTAGATCTTGGCTAAAGTTACTGGTTTCTTTAGTTTCAGCTAGAATTACTCCTATAGGGTCTTTCTGTAGTGCTGTATTGTATTAATGTACTTTTTGATTGGGTTTGGTTTGTTTGTTTGTTTTAACAGATTTGTTGAGGGGATATTACCAGGCTTTTTTTCCTGATTCCCCAGCATGCTGCTGACATCCCAGGCAGTCCCAGTGTGTCACCTCCTCCCAGCTCCTTGGCCTCCTGTGCCAGGCACCACTGCCTGCCTGCGGCAGGGGAGAGGCTGTCCCACTCTGACACATGGTCACGGCCACCTTGGTCCTCACCACCAGCCTCCCAAGCTGACAGCAGCGTCATGCTGACCTCTGTGGGAAGGGGTCTGGGAAGTTGTATACAAGTGAGAGGACTTGTAGAGGCTGGGAGTGCATAAAGTGGGAAATATTTAAACAAATTAATGAGCAGTTGCTATAAGTGAGTCACCAAAGTGTGCACACTATCATGGGGTAGGATCTGTATTCCTCTGGGGAAGTGGCTGTTCAAAGTGGAAATCTCTAATCTTTTGAGATGCCATCCTTGAAATAGCCGTACGTTTTCCTGCAGTGATCTGCTTGTCTTCTTTGGCCACTGTTTGGGAGTCCCATGCCCTCCTGCGAGGGATGGCCCAGTCTCTGCTTGGGGCTTTGCAGAAGCCTGCAGCAGGCTGTGAGCCCACTGGCAGATCTGGGGGAGCACTGGGACTGTGCCGAGTCCTGTGGAAAACTGAGGTTATTGAGAAAGTTGCACAGAGCCTTCAGTCCTGATCCAGAGCTTCCTGAAGTCAGTGGGAGTCACTCAACACACCTGCCTGGCCAGGCACCCCTGGGGTGATATGGGTCCCAGTGGGTTCGTTGCAAGGAAACCACTCCACCTTCAAGGAGCTCATGGCAGGACTAACTACTTTTCTTCTGTGGTTACCAAATTTTAGTGGAAAGGAGTCGGAGAGAAACAAACAGCCCGTCTGGATCATTATAAATCTGTGACAGTACTTTCTGAATGGCAGTCCCCTCCCTGAGTGTGGACAAGAGAAATACATTGACATTAGCTGCAGTTTGGTTTCCCATACAGCAGATGGAGTCTTCTATTTTTAAATGCAACAACATTCTGCCAGAAGAAGGATAGATGGCATAAAACCAACCAAAACACGGGAGCCAAGCACCCATGAACATGGGAAAGTTTCCTTCTGGATCCAAGTGTTGGAGAGCTCTGGCAGGCCCACCTTTCACAGAAACAGATGTGAGTAATTAATAATTGACTCAAGCTAGCCACCCCATCCCAGATAAAATGCTTGAACATTAATCACAAGGTTCTGAATCACTTTTATTTGTGGGTGTTTTGTTTTTTTTACCTGACCCCTTGTGAGATTTCTGCCACGTGTGGGAGGATTATCAGGACTATGATACGCAAAGAAACTGCATGAAAGGAACCTCACTGCCAACATGAAGTGTTTCATGATGGCATAGATAATGATTAGGGGTCAAAAGTGACACAATAACAGTCTGTACACACACACAAAAAGTCTATTCTTGGACAGATTTATAGGGAAAACATCAAGAGGTACAGAATTGTCTTATGTGCTCCAATATGTGAATCAGTAATTGTTCTACTAATTGGTCCCAGGCAGCTTCATACAGGCTCAAACCTCTCCTTTCATGATTTGGGTCTATCTCACTTCCCTGTAGGTTTCTATCGGACAGTATTATCTGAAGTCACATGAAGCACTGTTGTTAGCTAGCAGACAGCTGTTCATCCATGGCTGAACGTCAGTGTGCATGAAAAATATATCAATGCATCCTTCACTCTTGTATACAAGTGTAGATCCTCCAAAATCACTCAGACTGTATCAATCTGGTGCAACAGGCAAGTATTTAGCCTATAAAGTGCATTGGCATCATTTAGATGCAAAGTACTGCTTAAAGATAATTCATTATTGGTATAAGGCGGTTCTCCTGGCCAGTTGGTTAGTGTCAGATATCTCTAAAAGTAAATTATTGTCATAAAATATAGAGTATTCAGTCACGAGAACTCTGTTTTCTGTTGAAAATTTTGCATCAATTCAAGATGACTTCTGTTTTAAGCCTTATAGGCTCCATAAATCTTACAGATCCATCAGATGAATTTTTCATTGTGGAAGAGAGTTATGTTGTCAATTACTAGCAAATATTGCAATTAAGTACATGGCTGCAAACACAACACGCGTAATGACCCCCTAAAACCCAGACAGGAGAAGGACAATATGCTGAAGAGTATTGTTCTTGCTAACATCTCTTCTTATTTACTTACCGTCGTTAACATTTGTTGATCTGAATGTCCTCAGGTGCCAGTACTTCTTCATGTTTAATTAGATTCCATTAAAACCACCATTGCACAAGCGGTAGGGCTGCAAACACTCCACAGTATGTAGTGTCAAAGGTAAGTTTGCCTGGACAATCAAAGCTTTGCATTAGAGAGGCTGGGCTACAGCCCTTCAAATAACGGCATAATCACACGCTGGTTTTCTCTCAGAGCACCTACTCTGACCAAGCACAAGGGCAAAACTGGTTGTGCTCAGTGACCACAGCAGTATCCAACAGTCATTTTAACCCCCTTTGCTCAATATCCAGTAGCACAGCTTTCAAACATGTGCAGACCAGGGAAAATCGGGGAATTCTGGGGAAAATAGTGAGGGAATTGGGTGGTGAGTTCCATTTGTTTGTATGCTAAGGCCCACACTAAGCACGGTGTGCCCCTGCAGCGATTCAGCTGGGGCAAACCACCCACCATCCCTGGTGATGGTGAGGCAGAAATGCTGATGTACCAGTTCCACTTCACAATCTTCTGTGTGTCTGTGTGTCTGAGCTAAATGATGCCCTGGAGAAGCCTCCTTTAGGCTTTACACACAGAAGCCAGAGACAACCCATATATTTGTGGACAGGCTACTGTTTTATGTCCTCAGACTCCTAATCTGAGCATTGTTGATGTGCCCAGCCACTACACAGAAGGGGAAAAGGAGGAGGGATGTGAGCTTTGGGAGGGCACTGGTGCTGGGGCTGTGTGTGCTCCCTCCCTTCCTTCTCTTGCACGTTGATGTCCTTTTGCAGGCCTCACAGGAAGAGTTTGAGGGCTGCAAGTACAGCAGAAGACACACTTTGGGGATCCCATTACTGTAGCACCATGGGGGTGTATCTAATGTTATCCCAAGCCTGCAATGGTAAAGCATTTCATAGTTGCCAGGGGCTTCTGGTAATTGCTCTCTCTTCAGAGTCAAAGGATGATATCCCTCACCACAGATGGAATGCAAGTTTAAACCATTTATTTGTACTCCACTCTGGAGGTATTTGAGTCTGACTTCAGACACTCTGATCCTGACGATCTAAACTCTGAAGCTAAGTATTATGAAGTGTAGGATCCAGACAGACTGTTCAGGTTTAGCAGTGATTTGAATTCAGCAAATTGTCTCATCTGAGCAAAATAGTTGCTTAATATTACGTACTTACATCTAATTAAAGTTTCCTGCCCTTCGTTAATTGCATACGTGATTTTGTTTCTACTTCCTTTTTAGTGATGTCACATAATTAAACATAACATCTACTTTTCCCAAGCCACTGGGCACATCTACTACTCCTTCTAGCATATACTTAATGGTTGTGTTGTAATGGATTCCCAGGCTGTCATGTTGTAGTAGACCAAGGCTTGGCTGGTACAACATCAGTAAATGCTTTAAGGAAAGCAGAGGAGTCTAAGCGTTGCTTACACCTATCAGCCTATGATAATTGGGATGCATTGGCAAAAGAGGCAAATATGTTCCAGTTTTCTTTGCATGTTGCTGCTCAGAGGTTAGCTCGTTCTCGATGCTCGTATTAGAGCATCTCAGATATTGGAGGGTTGAGTGCCACCTCAGAAGAGCAGCTTTTCCAGTCCCTCCATGCCGGGGCAGGATCAGTTATCAATACTGGGAACAGACAAGAATTGAAAGAATATTTTTCTGAGACGAGCAAAATGCAAAATAAAGTAGGTTAATTAGAACAGTTTGACTTCAAAGGCTCTCTAGTCTTTAATATATTGATCACAGTGTTCACAGATCTGCATGGTGCTTTCCCCACCAAAAAAGTTCCTAATTGACTATTGGACTATATTCTGATGAAAGTTCATGTAAACTGCAAGAACTCAACTAATTTGTCTGTGGTAACTGAATGTCAGAATTAAAGGCTGCTGCAGGGCTCAGTTAGTGGGCGAGCCCATGGTTTGATCCTTGGTCTGATGCCGTGCAGATGTTTCGGGAGCTGAAGTAAAGGGTTCGGCATGGATGGGAGGGGGGACACTGAAAGAAAATTTGGTGGGCCTGCTGTTAATTCTGGCCCTAACAACAGCTCATTAGCCAAGGAAAAAAGTTGTTTCACCAACTCTGGAGTCAGCGTTAAGGTAAGGATTTTTGTGTTCCTTCCCCTTGCTGATAGCTTTGCAGAGAAAAATAAATAGTTCAACACAGCCATGTCATGTTTCCCTTTCTCGTTGCCTTTTCCCCGAGGGTCACAGTGGCACACTGTTGTGCACAGCTCATGGGCAACCCCCACAACGTGGGGAGCTCAGCTATGGGGCTCCTGAGCCCTTGGGCTCTGGTGTGTACATACCCCTTTCACCCTGGAGAAGAGTAGTGCAAGTATCGGTGGCACTAATTGTTTCTGAACTTGGATAAAAAACTTAAAGTTGGAAAACAATGGGGGAAAATCTGGAACAGCAAAAGCATTCATTTAGATATTTTAATAATGAAAAATATCAGCCTATTTAGCTAGTCATTTTTCTAGATAAAATGTTTCTCATTTTCCTTTCAAGAGAGCACTGTTTTCATTTTAAATTGATCTATTTATCTAATTGATCTTTTTTATCTAATTTATCTAGTTTATCTAATTGATCTAATTGATCTATTTATCTAATTGATCTATTGATCTAATTGATCTTTCAAATTGATTGAAAGAAAGGGTAACAAGGGAGTAACAGAACTGAAACATTGATTTTTCTTTTGCCTGAGAAAAACCTTGAAGACTGACCTAAAAAAAAAAAAAAGTTTATCTGGGGTTGGGTTTTGCTGTTGTTCTTTTGCTATGAGAAAGTTAAAAAGGAAATAAGATATTCTGTTGTATTTTTCCTTTGTTCAGTTCTGGTCTCCATCTTCCCTCCCACTCCCACCCGCCAGCCCAATTGGGATAGCACATTTCTTTGACTGGCTCTAGACTTGAAGGAAGGAGTGCCAGGGAATGAGACAGCCGGTAAGTAATATTTATTCATCATCCTGATGCTTTCAGTAAATCCTCACCAAATGCTCAGTCTCTGACTATCTGTCTTCTGGTTGCAGAAGGCCCGACATCTCACACGGTGGTGCTCAGCAGAGTCACGTTCTGTGGCTCGAAGTGGAAAGCAGTGATTTACACGTGGTGTGGTCCTGGCAAGTTATGAACAGCCTGTTTCTTTTCAACGGCTGGTAAGGCTGTTCCCATTATGGGAACATTGTAAAAGGCAAATAGTGTATATTCCAGTGAAAATTACCTGTGTTTGCCATTTGGAATCACCAGGTACATAACTCAGATGTGATGGTGACCTTTTCATCATGTCACAAAGGAAGGCTTACTTAGCTAAGCATGACACATTAATATATCTCCATTTTATTTCTGTCTGCGTTCCTTTAGGTGAAGCTCTGAGCTGGCTGTGGCTTCAGTGATCCATCTAAACTCCTCGTTTCTCACTGTTCCTGGTGGAAATTTGTTTTCTTCTCATTGTCGCGGATGATGTTATTATACTAGCATGTGCTGTGTGAACACGGGTATGGCTAATGACATCAAACTGAAGCATATCTGAGATTACGTTTGAGTAGTTACAATAATAAGACCACTGTAATCCTTAAAATCATATCCAGAAACACTGTTTTCCTACCTACTCTGTGCAGAGAAAGAAATCAGCCAGTGTGAAGAAGAGAGTGACCGGTGCGCATTTGAGGGACAGAAAGATCTTTAGAACAGTAAATTCCCTCTAAGATTAATAAATCAGAAATTTATGCGTCTATTGGGCTTATTTCATCAGCGTAACTGTGCTGCGTTGTGAAATGGACCGCAAGCATCTTGGCCCAAGGCTGTCAGGGGGTGCCTTGGGTGAGTTCTGTTCTCCTCTAAATAAATGCCCCGCGGTCTGTAACTGCGGACACATCCTTGTCCTCCACTAATTCTATCTGGTTTTCCATGAGCGTCTATTTGACGGCTTTTGTTCTCTCCCCTTTTTACTGTTCCTCCTCTGAGCTGTCTCCTTTCGCTTCTTAGGGCTTATCACTTTGTGCTGATGCCATACAACTTTATTTTAGGCCGTGACAGCTATGATGAGGAAGGGTTTCTGTCTGCAGTTACGTAAGTCTGGTCCCGCAGAGAGCACGCACGCAGTTTGGGCCGGTTCATGAAGGAGGAACGAGATATTAAAAGAGCATCACCAGGGGAATTGACATGAATGTCTAGCACTTATTTAAGGCCTGCGGAAGAAAAATGATTCCAGGTGATTCGCTTTAACACAAGCTTGCTTTGGAGTCGCTCATGCATTTCAAGCAATTTGGAAAATATTACCTAGTTATCACGATGGCGCACAGCAGCTTGAACTTGCTAATGAAGTTCACTACCTCGTGGACTTTCACTTAGCAGACGAGCTGCAAACAACATGAATGTTAATATTTCTCTGTTGGCCTCATCTGAAAACACTTGATCATCTCTTATGTGACTCCTGAATCCCTCTAATAACTAAAAAAGGGGGTTGGAAAACTTGCCTTTTACAAGTTCTTCCAGATTGCATTAATGCTTTTCTGTACTTGGCCAAGCTGAAGTTTGATTATTGTCCAGCCTATTCCCTTTGAGCTGCCAGCACAGGCTTTTTGTCTTTTCAAGCATTTAATCTCTGTTTTGCTGATCCGGGAGTTTAGCTCGTTTTGCCCTGTGTTTGCAGTACTGTTTTCTTCAGAAGCTGCAGGTCACAGACTTATCTGCAGATCCTCACAGACACTTAAGGTCAATGCCTTCTTTTTTTTCCACCACTATGCTATTGTCATCTTTCTATTGTAAAGCACTTAGTACGTGTTCACTGGAACAGTGGTATTTAACTTCTTTCTCAGTGGGCTAAAAGGTTATTTAGCACATTTATGCAACAGCCCTGGCCATCCAAGGTCCTGCTCTAATAAAGACTTATGCTTAAGCTTGGCGTTAGATACTGAGTACTGCCACTGAATTCAAGTGATTAATTAGCCAGAGGCATAAAGATCTGTCAAAGCATAAGCCTTGGTGGATCCGGCGCCTTTAGGTCGACTTGTAATTTATTTGATGTTATTTTACATAGTATTGGTGGTCTTGTAGCTGAGAAATACCGGAGGTATAAACAGGGACAGAGCTGCAGAGGACAGAAGCATAGAAAGAAAACTACTTTGGTGAGACCACAGGTAAAAAAGCAGAGGGTGCCTGGGTGAGGAGAGCGCTGCCTACGGATAACTGCACCTCCTGGGGCAGCACAACCCCTGACGGACACCCCAGCTCCACAGCACCCCAGTGCAGCCCTGCTGGGGACATCCTGGGAAACGAGGGCAGGGACACCAGCCATGCCTTCTCTTTCCCTCCTTGTTTATGCCTGCCCAGCTGTTTCACAGCTGTACAGCAGCAAGTTGACCCCTGAGTCCTTGTTGGCAGGGAGGTGGTGCAAATCGATGACAAATACAGATCTGCTCTCCAGCTTCTCCCTGACTCCAGCCCTTACTAAAGCTCCAAGCAGAAAATGTGAATAAAAGGTGGGAATTTAGGGCAGAAGAACCCCTCCCAAGTGGGGGTGCTGGTGCTGCCCCCCAGCTGTGTGTATTTGCTGCTGGGGGAACCCCTGGGGCTGCAGCACCTTCTAGGAGGAGGTGGAGGGATGCTTGTGGCATGGCCAACACAAGAGGAGGGTCAGGGGGGGACAGGAATACACCATCCATCCCTCCACTCCTGAGCCTTTGCATCTCAGCTCCTGCACCTTGTTTCTCATCACCATTACCTACATGCCTCAGGAGAAATCTAACCCAAGGAGGTGGTTGAGGCCCCTTCCCTGGAGACGTTCAAGGTGAGGCTCGAGGAGGCCCTGGGAAACCTGGTTTAGTTGGAGGTGTCCCTGTGACTGCAGGGGGGTCAGACTAGATGACCTTTGAAGGTCCCTTCCGGCCCAGATGATTCTATGATTCTATGATTATTGAAAATTTTTTTAGAGCTTATCAAAGCATTGTATTGTATGTGTTTAAGGCAGGGTTCAAACATGCCTTTCAGAAGGTTTGTAATGCAGGAAGTCCTATGCTAAGGCACAGGTGTCCCTGCATAGAATTGTTTGGGTTGGAAGAGACCTTTTTAAGATCATGAAGTCCAACCGTTCACCCAACGTTGCCAACTTACCACTAAACCATGTCCCTCAGCACTACAACTATATATCTTTTAAATATCTCCAGGAACAGTGACTATAATATAAAATAAATATTTGCTTTGTAAAACACAAAGCAATATTAAAGTAAAAGAAAGCATACAAAGCATAAATAACAAATGCAACAACATGCTAGTTGCATTTTTGGCTTTCCACTTTATAAAAATCTGCTCCATGCATCTACTCGAACCTCTCTGCTGCTGCTGCTCTTGTTAACAGTTGTCTTAGGCACAATATTATGTAAACGATGGCAGAGTCCTCATCTAACACATCAGTCTTACCAGCTGGCTTTCTTGACCTGCAAGTAGGGTAAAATCTTTAAAGAAATGATTACTGCTAGTTTCATGATGCTCATTTTGTTGAGGGCAGGAAGAGTTTTTGTTAAAGTCCACGTAAAGCCCATTTTCCTCAGAGCTTTGCCTCCAAGTAGATTTTTGTTTGGCGTTTAGGCAGAGATTTCAGAGAGAAAAAGATTATGCCTTTTTTCATGTTTGCTGCTTTGCTGGGGTTAGACCAGCCTGTACCAGCAGTGAATGAACATTTCTTCCCAGGCACTCCATAATGTATTTTAAAGAGTTCAGGCTGCTGCAGGGTTCCTTCATTCAGTGGTGAAGTGTCTCAATTTTGAAATGTACCAGTTGGAAAACAGACATCCTGGTTTGGCTTTTCACAAGCAGGCCTTCTAGGTCTTGCTGCTCTTTTAAACAAAGTGAACCCAAGAGTGGAAGCTGTTTATTTCTACCTGTGACCACTCTGTACCCATCCTGATTTACAGTAGGTTGCAAAACAAGCTAAGTTTGGTGGTCCATGAGCAGTCTCTCTGGAGATGCAGAACTGAGGGGCAGGGTTTTAATGATTCCCAAAGCAGAATCTTGCCTGGTTGCTCTACAAGCACTTTACACAAAACTTTTAAAAGCATTAAAAAGGAAGTAGTGAGTCTAGAGCTGTATTCTGCTGTCACTGATGTGAATCAGGACGTGCAGACAAAATCCATGTAAACCAATGTGAGGTCAGAATTAGGTCTGTCAGCTTTCCCTGTGTTGAAGCGAATTGTTCAGACTGGGATGCTCACTCGTGAATGCATCTGGTCATCCATGTAATGTAGTAATCACTTTGCACAAAGGGATTATAAACCCTGTTTATAAATACAGTCTGTTTGGTCGCATGATTTTGAGTCACTGTCTTGATACTCAAGCCCTAAGCTGAAGGACTCGTAGATATGAGTGCATGTTAAGATGCAACTCATTAGGCTGTAATCTTCATGATCAGATGCTGCCTCCCCTTCAATTTCAGGAGAGTGTGTTATATACTTTTTTTCCCACTTTCCTAGTCCATCTGAGTTTTTGGACCCATTCAGAAGCAATCAAACAGAAAAGCTAAACCAGGAGACCAAAACACACACACAATGACTCAAAAAATTCTGCCAGCCTCACTCTCCAGATTGTAAAGCAAGGATGCCTTTAGCAAGGCATAAATGAGTTCTTCTTTACTTAATGTTACTGGCATGCTATGAAGCTCTCCAAGCTGAGCAGGGTATTCAGAAAGGGACCTTCTGGAGTAGCCCAGAGACTTATATTTGGGAGTTTCCCACCCGAGCATGCTAAGTTTGCAGATATGGCTTGCAAACCATGTCTTCTACCCTGTAAAGAGAACTGCACAGAAGCACACAAAAACCAGCCAAAAATCTGCTGCACATCATGGTGTTAGGGACCTTTGAAGATTAATTTTTGAAGTCTAGTTGCAGTATTTTATTTCCCTAGGGCTGAGTCACTTCCAGGAAAGAGAACAGGGCCTCTGTACATTCATTGCTGAAAAGAAAGGTGCTTCGAACTGTGACATCTTGGATTTACTGCTGGAAGGAGAGGGGGAAGGAGGTCTGCAAGATTTACAAAAGCCTTCACATGGGTTATGGTATGCAGTCACCTGAGGTTAAAAGCAGGGCTGTTTGCCCAGCAAAGAAGGAAGATAGGTGCAGCTCAGTGTTTTCCAGAGAACCTGCTCAGCCTCATGCTGTTCAACCTCCCCGCTGCGCCCCTGAAGGCTGAGAAGGCTGAAGAATTGGGACAAAAATCCCTGTTGGATGGGAACTGCTGTCAGTGCTCATGGGAGGACTTTGAGCCAGGAGAGGAGGAGACATCAGGGAAGAAGCAGCAGCACAAAGGGAAAGAAATCATGTTTGGTCTTCTAGAAAAGCTGATAAAAGAAAATCAATTGCTAGGGGGAAAAAAAGTGTGATTGAAACATGCTCCTGGCAGCCCAGAGCTCAGGTAAGCATGTGGTAGCAGGCTTGCCTCAGACCACATCACCTCACACAACAGGCACCGTTCTTCATTATTGCTGTTTTTGGTTGACAAAATGTCTTATGCACGTGTATAAGCCACTTGAACTGATGGGAAAAATTCTGTGCATCAAAGAATTAATGAACAGGGTCTTTGCTAATCATTTCACAGTAGCACTAGCACCTGGAGGTGCTGAGGATCAGCCAAATTTGGATTCCTGAGATCAAATGCTATGACAGATTTCCTGCAGAGCTCTGTAGCACAATGTTGGCCTAGAACCACCTACTAAAGAAACTTCTGACCTGCAGTGATTTAGGGCTGCCTACTCCATCCACCTCACGATTTTGGTGACTGTCCTCAGCCAAATATGGCATCGGGGGAAGATCCAAAATGTTAGCATAGGTTATCAGGTCCCCCACTGTCTCCCCCTCTGGTGGAAACGCTCAGACTGTTTATGAAGAGAAATATCTGCCACCTTGCAATTTAGAAGCTGACTTTGAATCTCAGTTTTCCTCTCCTGCATGAGCATTTGAATTCATCTGGGAAACTGGTTCAACAACATAGTTCAGCTGGCACTGACAGCTTCTGAGAGGCATTGTGAGGCTTGACAAAAACAGCATAAAGAGGATTAAATCAGCCTTGGGAGTATAAATGTCTGTAATGTAATGACCTTAATGTTGGAAATAAACATGTGTGTGCATATCTAATCAACGTTATATTTATACATACATAATAAACATTTACAGAAGAGGCTGATTTTCAGGGCAATATTACACACCTCGACACTGTCCCCTTCACATACGAGTTTTGTTGATTCTTTCCTCGGGAAAGGCATCTCAAATTTCCTACCATACACGAGTTTTGAATTTTTATTGCATGTACAATGCTAAATTAAAATTGACATTTCTGTGCCACCTGCAATGCAAGGATTGCTGTCAGGGACTGTTAACCAATTTAATGCCGTAGAGAGTTAGCCACAGGAAGGAAAAATGTGAAGCTTTATATCATGAAATCCAATGCTGAATTTAGAGGAGAGAGAAATTTTGTTACTCAGCCCAGTGAGTGTTCTGAATGCCCTCCTGCAGGAAAAAAGCACTTTTTCTTTAAATGCTGATTGATTTATTTGTTTACCCTGGTTAAAAAGCTCTTTATAGGAATTTTTGTTCTTTCCTTGTCTGCTTGAGTTTGGGGCACAACCAAATGCCCAGGGAAGTCTCTTCCTCTGCTGCGGTGGTGTGTGGTAGAGACCATGCTTGCTGGTGAGAGAAGGGCTAGAAAGCAGCATTCGTGGGTGGATGTTGTTAGGGTCATAATTACTCCTCCCATGGGAGGAGCACCACCGAGCACTGCTCACCTCTGGGACTTAGTGACAATTACCTTCCCTGTCACTATAAAGACCTACACAGAATCACAGAATCACATGGGGTTGGACGGGACCTCTGGAGATCATCTAGTCCAACCCCCCTGCCAGAAGCATGTCCACCTAGAGCAGGTTGCACAGGAACTTGTCCAGGAGGGCTTTGAATGTCTCCAGAGAAGGAGACTCCACCACCTCCCTGGGGAGCATGTTCCAATGCTCTGCCACCCTCAAAGCAAAGAAGTTCCTCCTCTTGTTTAGTGGAACTTCTCATATTCACGTTTATGCCCATATCCTCTTGTCCTATTCTGAGGCACAACTGAAAAAAGACCAGCCCCATCCTCTTGACACCCACCCTTTAAGTATTTATAAGCATTGATCAGATCCCCTCTCAGACTTCTCTTCTCCAGACTAAAGAGACCCAAGTCCCTCAGCTTCTCCTCTTAAGGGAGATGCTCAAAGCCTCTCATCATCTTGTAGCCCTCTTCTGTCCCCTCTCCAGCAGTTCTCTGTCCTTCTTGAACTGGTGAGCCCAGAACTGGACACAGTGCTCCAGATGGGGCCTCACCAGGGCAGAGTAGAGGGGCAGGATGACTTCCCTTGGCCTGCTGGTCACACTCTTCTTGATGCACCCCAGGATGCCATTGGCCTTCTTGGCCACAGGGGCACATTGTCGGCTCATGGTCATCCTGTTGTCCACCAGGACGTCTAGGTCTTTCTCCTCAGAGGTGCTCTCTAGCAAGTCAGCCCCCAACCTGTACTGGTGCCGGGGGTTATTTTCCCCCAGGTGCAGCACCCTACACTTGCCTTACTGAATTATATTGAATTTCATCCAGTTCTCTCTGCCCAGCTCTCCAGCCTGTCCAGACACAAGTCTCTTCACTTTGATTTCCAAGCATGATTCTAGTTAACTCCCTTGAGAAGACAGCCTTAACAATCAAACCCAGCTGAGAGCCATTGCTCTTCCCTTAAATAAACCCACAGTTCCTCCTAGCTGTGGTCTGGCTGGTTTTTGTGGAAGGGGAGAGGGTGTTAAAAGTTTCATGGATTTCTTCTTCTTGGCGTTAGAGCTGTCACCAAGCCCTCCCTCTCACGTAGCTCCCAACAGGCTGCTCAGCTGATGTCTGGCCAGAAGGAGGGGAACTGGGCTGCATGAAGCATCGGCCGCTCTGGCTGAACCCGCAGGGCTGTGGGGTAACGCCAGAGCACTGATATTGGCCCCAGCTTTTGGTAAGTGGTGTAGCCCTTCCAGGTTAGCCAGCCCAAGCCAGCAATAACATATCGCCCTCAAAATAGTGGTAAAATGGTTGTAAAAATGTAGTGACCGATTTTAAAGCCCTGATGGACACAGTGCCATTTCCAAAATTTTTCCAGGATGTCAGAAACCTGTTGTCTACCAACCTCCCTCCCTGCCCTCAATTTCTCAGGCAAATGTTCCCTTTAAACTTTATTGTTTTCTAGTTTTAAGTCCTCACACCTGTGTCCACACTGGAGCTGAAACATCTGTTCCCCAGTTTTGCAGCTGGAAGCTGCAGTCCCTCTCTTTCTACTGGCTCTAAGGTGTCAGATATGTTTGGATTGGATCTAAGAGAAGTCTCATTATTTTCCCCCAAAAATCTTTACATCCGGCCTGTTGTGACCGTAGGGAACAGACATACCCCTGGGGGAGCAGTGACAAACCACTTGGCCAGAAATGACATGCTAAGGATTGGGACATCCAAATCTCAGTGAAAAGGAGAACAGAAATTAATTTTGTTTTGGCCTTTTTCCTCTTTATCGCGTATATGAATCTCTCGTCTCATCCTTTAACTATATGCTTTGCCCCTCAGGCTCTAAATCTTAATTTTACTGAAACCTCCAGCTCCCAGTCTTCCTGCAGACCGGGCTGAAATGCTGCATGGAAGATCAATGCACCAAAACTAATGGAAAACAAAATTGTATTTCTCAGGCTTTAACATGGTGCCTGGAAAAACTATTTGACACCATGGGTTGCTCTGCTGCTGGGGAAACACGCTCGTGTGCCAAGAGAAATGTTCCCAAACTGCTGCTGGCCCTTGTTAAAGCCGAATGTATTTCTAGCTCTGAGTGTAGTGAATATTTGGTGACAAGTGTTGATGACAGCTTTTTTAGGTGTTACGGCCTTAGAGGGAGAAACGGTTCTGAGCAAATGCTTAATCCATAGGCTTGATCCGTCTTGTTTGATAACTGGAAGTGAAGGGGATTTACAAGGAAAGTGCTGAGTCCAAAAGCCTCGAGGAGCCGGAGGGTGGTAGGATGTTATTTCTGCAAGGCCTTTTGGGGTCCTGCCCCTGGCTTTAAGGATTTTACGATTTTCTTTTCTAGTTTCTGAAAAAGTACTTTAATAAGAATAACATTTTGTCATACTTATGTTCGGGATGGTTATGTTGTAATTACTCAGTCTTAGTTTTTGTTTCTGTCCAGAGGTGAAAGGAGCGGGTTTGGCTGCTATTTTGGCCTCTTAAGAGGAGGATCACAAAACTACCAAACCTGGATTCTGACCATAGTTCCATTCTGCAATAAAATAAAAGACAAAGTTCAAAGGTGACTAAGCGGGCAAGATTTCAAATAGCTTTCTCTTCCTTTAGCTGCACTTATTTTTGCTGAAAGAAAGATTTCCCACCATTATTTTGTCAGAATTGCCCGGTCAGGAAAATACTTGTAGCTGTATTTTACCAAATATGATAGGTTCTGAAACCTTCAGCCAAGACAGCTTGGCCTTCCTGGCCACATACGTATGTCCACAGGTCTCAGCCAGCCTCTGCTGAGTACAATACCATAAACCCACAAAATGTTCAGTTTCCAAGGAAACAGCGAGCTCCACTTCTTGACAAACGCACGCAATTTATTACTCATTTCTAATACCACACTACTTTCTAAGTATTTTTTCCAAGCTAGGAGAATATGTGTTTTCTAGCACAAAATGAAACAAGGGGCTGGTCCTTGCTGCAGGGCAAAGCTTTTTCCAGGTTCACCATGGTTTCACCCTAACAGTGCACGGAGCTTATTCACCTACCTCCCCAGAAGAGGCCCTTGATGAGCTCAGAGGTGCCTCCAGAAGAACTCTGCTGGCTTGGTGGCCCCATGACCTCGGGCCACGTATTTAAGGGTGTGCAGATAAGGGCTTGCTGAGGTTTTTCAAAAGCTCTTAGGCACCTCTTTCACCTTGAAATCAACTCATTACCACAGCTGCAGCCTGTCAAGGAAGTGAAGTGAGAGCTAACAGAAAAATCTCTTCTTCTGCTAACCAAGTGTGCTGAGGAGAAAAGTATGGCACTTGTTCTTCCCACCTCTCCCCAGCTCTCACCAGAGGTGTGCTTGATGCTTCAGAGAGTGTGTAGCTGGATGGCCCAAGAGCCACTCTGTGCTAACGTGACCTTCTCTGCCAAGAGCGTCTGCTGAGCTTCCCATGTCTGCCTGCCCTCTGCCTTGGGGTCAAGGGAAAAGGGACAACATGGGGTTTTATCTGCTGGCTCAATGAAGATGCCCATGGTTCTTACTGGTCAAACCCACCAGCAGAAGCCAGGTTGGGTGATGCAGGCTGTTTCCCCAAGGCAAGCATCCACACATGGGGTAGCATTTTAATGCCTGGTGCATGGACAGTCAGTACTAACTGTACATCGGTGGCTGCTGTAAGACAACTGTGATAAACACGAAGATGGATGAAGATGAGAAAGACCCAGGAGTCCTGGTGGACCACAGGATTATCATGAGCTGACTGTGCCCTTGTGGCCAAGAAGTCCAATGGCATCCTGGGGTGCATCAAGAAGAGTGACCAGCAGGCCAAGGGAAGTCATCCTGCCCCTCTACTCTGCCCTGGTGAGGCCCCATCTGGAGCACTGTGTCCAGTTCTGGGCTCACCAGTTCAGGAAGGACAGGCAACTGCTGGAGAGAGTACAGCAAAGGGCTATAAAGATGATGAGGGGCCTGAAGCATCTCCCTTAAGAGGAGAGGCTGAGGGACTTGTGTCTCTTTGGTCTGGAGAAGTCTGAGAGGGGATCTGATCAATGCTTATAAATACTTAAAGGGTGGGTGTCAAGAAGATGGGGCTGGTCTTTTTTCACTTGTGCCCAGGGACAGGACAAGAGGAAATGGGCACAAACTTGAGTATAAGAAGTTCCACCTAAACATGAGGAGAAACTTCTTTACTTTGAGGGTGGCAGAGCCCTGGAACAGGCTGCCCAGAGAGGTGGTGGAGTCTCCTTCTCTGGAGACATTCAAAACCCACCTGGAGAAGTCCCTGTGCAACCTGCTCTAGGTGGACCTGCTTTGGCAGGGGGGGTTGGTCTAGATGATCTCCAGAGGTCCCTTCCAGCCCCATGTGATTCTATGAAGATGCTTTTTTTGCCAGGCTCTGAGAGACTGACTTTATGACTCATTATTGTGCTTGAAAGAAACGCTTCAGGCTCAAGAGTGAGGCTTACATCTCTCCCCGTTGCAGTGCAGAACACAACGCTCTCAGCGGGGAGACTTACACCTCTACCACAGGCGGTGAAGCGGAGGGAAGGGAAAGCAGTTAGTTGGCACACGCTGCATCCTCACTGGGGCCGCACAAAGCTGCGGGACCTTGCTAAGGGCAGACAAAAGAGGGTTGTGTTTCTAAACCCCAGGGTGAGTGCCTGTGGGATCTGCTTACCCCGCAGGACTGAATGGCCAATAGCTAGCACACATCTCAAGCGACAGCGTTACTGCAAGTTTAGGAAGCTACAGGTTGTATTTCAGGAGCGGATAAGGTACGGAAAGGTTTAGAAGAGAGGTACAATTTTGGTGTAGATTAGAGCTGGACAGGCATTTGGATTTAAGGCTGAAGGGTAAATGAGAGCTAAAACTGGAAATTCAGGTTTGGAATTAAGTTGCTGATATCCCATAACTGAGCCTGATAAGTTCTCCGGTCATGGTGCCAGAAATTAAACACTTCTGTTGCTGTTGACTTCGTAAAATTGGCCAATCCTGGTCAGTTCTGGCCAAAGCAGGGAAGGGGGCACCTTCTAGAAACCCCCCCATCTCCAAAACACCACAGGCTCATATCCCAGATGCCCTTGCTCAAAAAAGTGAGCATTGGGGTGTTTCTATGTTTTAAATCTGGTCCATCCAGATTGGCATGGACTTGAGTAGTATCAGGACTGCCATACGCCAAATTAATGATGCTAGGAATGCTTTCAAAGTGTTGCACTTCTGATTTAATTTTCTCCTTTCATTCTCTTTTCATAAGCTTCATTCAAGCTGTTTTCCCAAGAAACAACATAGCTCGGCTTTATCTTATCTGTGGTTCATCCTGGACAGCCTAGAAAAAATAGTTAAAATCTTCACCTCAGGTCCCAGACAGTGAAGGACCTGCTAGTGCTGCCAGTACAGTAACAGGAATTGGCGTCACCACAAAATTATTTCAGAGGCAGGAGCCTCAAAAGAGCATCCCTTTTTAATATGAATTGATGCTTTGAAAGTTTTGGCATGATTTGTTGGGTTTGAGGACTTTCAGTTTGTTAGAATCTGATTTTTCAGTTTGGTTAATTTATTTCTTCGTTAAGTTTTCACCCACTGTTTTTAATCAATGTAGCAAAAAAACACAACAAACCTCTGAGTGACCTGGGCTGATCTCATTCATAACTGACACTACTGGAGGAGGAAATTGGACTAGATGACCTCCAGAGGTCCTGAATTTTCCTGTGGTTGTAAATAACTCTGGAAGATCGTGATAGGAAGTATGGAAGCTGAACTCCCATATCACACTAATGTCACCATAGTGAGAAGACCTTGCATCCTTTTGTGGCATTGCTATCTTGCAGAAAAGAAGGTAAGTTTAAACAGCACAGTGGCTGTCAAATGTAGCGTCTATTGTCTCAGTTCATAGTAACATCATTACCTGCAGTTATGTTTCCTAATGACTGTATATGATAATTGCATCCAGTTCAATTCAAGGTAATTTCCTCATGCTGTGCAAATATTGTTTTATAGTAACAACTAGTAATTTTTGGAAACTCACACTTAACTATATGAAGTTATTCTGAAGCCAAATTGAAGTGTTATTGTGGTTAATGAAAATGATTTTGAATTAGGCACATTATTAGCTCTTTCGAAGACAGGGGAAATTGGAATTCTGGTGGGTTAAATGATTTGGCTGCGAGGAAACATTTGCTCAGGTACAAAACTGTCGTTAGAGGATGAGCAAATGATGCTGGATATGTTGCTTTATCTCACTCAATGGTTTTGTTTCTAGAGCTTTATTTGCCTACCAGGATGCTGACTGGTATTGTTAAAGCATGTTTAAGAGAAAAAAAAAAACTGTCCATCAAAATAAACATATTAAAGCTAGCAATTGGCTGTGACACAAATAAATGTATACCTTTTTCACGTGAAGAAATTCTTTATGACATAGATTTCTTTTTCTTAGAGTGTTCAACCAGCTCTGTGCAAAACCACACAGTATCTAGTCCTCTCCTCTCCATCAACATCTTTGAAATTCAAAGCAGATTTTGCGTGAAACAATTTGTTGACTTTTGGAAAACATCTAGACTGGGAGAAACACGGCACTATCGTGTGCACATATTTTCATTTGGGAGTAAAAATCATTAGAATTAAATATATTTTTTTTCTTTTTACATTACACTCAACATTAAAATTCTGTTTGGCGCTGCTAAGTACAAAAAAATTACCTTAGGGGGACGTCTTTAACTCACTTAGATATTCTAATTTCAATAGCTACTGAAGGAATACAGTTTGTGACCTGAGCAAAGCATGATCTTCTTTAGTGGCTATAAAGAAGCTGACATTTTCCAGTAGATCTGAAAATCAGAGTTTCTATAAAAATGCAAAATCTCTTATACCTTAACATTAACCCTGAATTGTGAAAAAATGCAAAAATGCTCCTTAAAAATGTTAGTGGAGTGACAGATTTTGGAAGGAAAAAAAATCAGAAAAGGCAGTGATCACAACAAAACATTTAAAAATTGTATTTAAGGACTTGCTTTGAGTCCAGTCTATTTTTAAAATATTTTCACTAAGCTGTAGAAACTGTAGTGCAGGGTTTTCATGGCCTTCCTTTCTCCCGTGGACAAAGCAATCCCAACTGTTTCCTCCCAACTGTTTCCTCCACTGAGCAAAAGGGAGTACAAGGGGATCTAGACGACCATCCCTATTATGTACCACAGCAGCTCACGCAGATACACGCAGATACAGGTTAATTTTGAACTAATCTACATCTACATCAGAATGCTGACCACAAATGAAAACTTAGAACCTAAATACTACCGCTACAATGGTAGATCAAAATGTTACAGAAAAATTAATATTACCTCTCCCCTCCAGTTGTTTTCAGAAGCCTGTTTTCTCTTCAGAGACACTTTTACAAAAAAAAAAAAAAGAAATTGCTGTCTAGCTCTCTTTATTGGAGAGGAGTGCATTCTGGCAACACTTTTTTCCACCCCCTGACAGCTTTTACTCTTGTGCCAGCAACCGGGGTCACACAGATTTATCCATGCTGGTCCTATGCCATCGTGGCATTATAGACGCTAGAAGGCCAAATAAATAGCGAGCCTTTTTGTAATAACCCCATCCTGTCATCTGAGTGAAGTGCAGTTTATAACTTCATTGTAAATAATGAAATAAGCCGATTGCTGTGTTGTGTGAACCCCGCTGAAGAAGTCAGCTCGCGTTATCATGAATGCAGATGACTGATGAAACAAGCAGCGGGAGAACAGAGATGACATTTCTGATTTTTTTTTTTTTGCTTTTCTTTTTTTTTGGATGAGGAAAAGAGAAGAAGATTTTCTCCAGCTGTGCAGAAAGTGACTTCAAATTGCAATCACTACCCCATTTTATGCAAACCACTGGCTTCTTTGGATGGTTGGTTAGGATTCAGATAGTTAATGAAGAGCAAAGGAAAGTTACTAATCTTACTAAAGGCATACTTCGTTTTGCTGGCAGGAGTTAGCTTATATAGCTGGGAAATGTGGCATACTTGATTTGTTCCTATAAAGCGGGGGAGATAAAATGCTTTGAAGTATCCCAAGCTAAGCTTTATAGTGGGGTGGAACTCTTCAAACTCCCTTGGAAAAAAAGGGAGTTATGACAGTTTGGAAAGTTTCTTATGAGTTCTGGTTGATATTACAAAATTGATTGGCCATGAGGGACTGTTCAAAGCTGGCATCTGATTTTTGGCACGGCGTGCTACGTGGGATCATTGCATCTCCACTTTTTCATTTTTGATGGAGGGAGCATGATGCCTGAAACTGAGGTAATTTGGCCTGAAAATGCGTGAATTTGGAGAATGGGTTCTCTGTCTGTGAGAAAGGAGAGGCATTCATGGTGCTCCTCTGTGTGGTGACAGTGTTCAGGGGGTCAGGGTCTGCAAGGCAATCAGCCGGGGGAATCGCAGATGGGGACAAGCATAGCCCAGGAACCTTCTTCCCGGAGGAGACCAAGTGCCCCCAGCCCGCAGGACAGGGGTGGGTGAAGAACAGTTGCATCAGGCTGGGCTCCCCCAATATCCTGCCCCTTAGAAAGGCTTCAGAAAAAACAGAAAGCCATGGGAAGGGTGTAATAATACTTTCCCACAACACTTTGAGTCGCAGAAGTAACCCAAATTGCCTCAGGGCAGGTCTCCCCTCTGAAAATCTGTCATCTGCTGATGCAGCTCAGGCGCCTTTATCGGCTTCTGAGACTTTCTTTATCTAGGTATGGAGGCTGCCTATGTGCTTACTGTGTAAAGCAGTGGTCCCCGACCCACGGCCCATTGTTTACGTGGCCTCTGACATTGCTTGCAGAGGCAGGAAATAAATAAGTTAATTCTGACATTGGCAGGGGAAGGCGCAGGGGAAGGAGATGCCTGCGGCGTGTTACGTGGTCAGCAAAAACGCGTTGCTCAAGAGCTGTGGGAGTCCGAAAGGAGACCTACTCGGCAGTATCTGCTGAAACTAGGCATAAACAGCATAAACATAAACAGCAGGTCACGGGAGGTGATTCTGCCCCTCTGCTCTGCCCTTGTGAGACCCCACCTGGAGCACTGTGTCAAGCTCTGGAGTCCTCAACATAGAAAGGAAATGGACCTGTTGGAATGGGTCCAGCGGAGGGCCACGAAGATCATCAGAGGGATGGAGCACCTCTATGAGCACAGGCTGAGGGAGCTGGGGTTGTTCAGCCTGGAGAAGACAAGGCTCCACGGAGGCCTTCCAATAGCTGAAGGGAGCCAACAGGAGTGATGGGGAGGGACTCTTTGTTAGGGAGTGGAGTGACAGAACAAGGAGTAAAGGCTTTAAACTGAAAGAGGGGAGATTTAGATTAGATATCAGAAAGAAATTCTTTCCTGTGAGGGTGGTGAGACACTGGAACAGGTTGCCCAGAGAAGCTGTGGCTGCCCCATCCCTGGAGGGGTTCAAGGCCAGGCTGGATGGGGCTTTGAGCAACCTGGTGGGAGGTGTCCCTGCCCATGGCAGGTGGGTTGGAACTCCATGATCTTTAAGGTCCTTTCCAACACTAACCATTCTGTGATTCTATGATTTTTTCCAAACTTCTGCAGAGCTTCTTGGCTTGTTTACTTTCACCCAGATACCTCTCTGCAAAGGTGACTGGAAGTGGAGCTCCGGCAAGGGTTTTGCTTAAGCTACTCAGTGGTCCAGGAGGTCAGAGCCAGTGCGGGGAATCTGACGGTCCTGGGCCAGGAAACCACATTTCTGCAGAAAGCTACCAGAGAGCTCACAAAGTGGCTAAAAGAGCAGGACAGTGTTACAGGTACCCAGACCCAGGAAACTGGGATGCAAACACAGCCACCGGTTGAGTAGCAGAAGATTTCATTCTCTCCCTTTCCATCTGGGTGATGGGAAGGTAGTGGGAAACATTAAAATGCTTTCAGAGGGCTGAGATGAAGATTTGCACATAGTAATCGTAAGTAGTCCTCTTCAAGGTGAAATCAATTATATGTGTCTCTGGAGAGACTGGTGGTAATTCCTTCCAAGCAGATTTCTGCCCTGCGCTGCTTCGGCTGCATCATCTGACTCGTGAACCAGGCTTTGTACACAGCCTCATGAACTGCTGCTGCCTGCCTGTGTGAAGATGCTGTTTTCATGAGGATGTGGAAAGGTTGGGGGTTATTAAAATTCAGGTGGCGCCGGGCCTTATCAACAGTTAAAAAATTTATCAAGCCACGATCCATCAATAATCATAGCAGGCAGCCTTGTGGACTTCAGCTCAATTTCAGATAATAGCGCCCCTGTATTTACTGGAAAGATAGATGGAAAATTAGGATATGATTAATCATTGTTAGCCTTGCTTGGCTGATGCATGTTTGCATTTTAGGTAATGTATATGTATGACTTCGTTGAATGCGCAAATACCTATTATGCATGTACTGCCACACAATTTCTTTCAGATTTGGTTAAACAGAATGAATCATTTCGAGAGGAGTCAGGCAGTTTGAATACTTTGCATTGCCATCACAGCAAAGAACAAAACAGTATCCCCACACGTTGTGTGTATGCAGTTTTTAGCAGCATTCATTCCTACTATCAAAAGCACATGATAGGTGATTGAAATCACTGACATATTATGAAGATTCAATGGGGTTTTTCTTAACTCTATTCCCACAGCTCTCTGAGTGAAGGGAAGGTCAAAGAGAGGCAAGGGTGGTATTTAGTGAGACCTCGATTCTTCAGGATAAATAACCATTTTTCTGATAAAGATCTACACAATCAATGGCAAACCCCAGAAATCTAGTCTCTCATGCCTGCAATAGACTGGCAATGAATTCAGACTTGGATGATTTTCCATTTCTTTTTGGGTCCTTACATTACCCTTGGCAGGGTGGATACGTAAATATGTATTTGAAAATAGACATTTCCATGAGGCTGCAGCATCTATGAATTTTGAAGCCAGGAAGTTTTTGTAGAGGTGAAAGATATCAAAAGCTGCTTCAGGCTTTGTGGCTTCCACTTATGCAGCCTAGAGATTTTTCCCAGCTATCTGGATTTGATGTGTATCTTCTCCTTTGAATAAGATTGGAGGCAAACTGGTTCTGATCTTTATATTATCAGTTAGCAAAAGCCTTTGAGCAGTTCTAAGGTGCTCTGTAGCTCTTCATCCAGCATTCTGGTGGAAGGCTGAAATATTTTGACGAGGCTTATCAGTGTTCTGTTTCAGATACCTAAAACCTTACTTTACCTCAAATAGGTCAAAGTTTTAGAAAAAAAGAATTCTTTGAAGGATTACTGTCTTGTCTTTAGGAAAAAGTAGCATGTGTTTCAAAACAATCTCAAAGACTGAGAAACACATTTCAGCTGAAGATTTGGACTCGTATAGGCAAATGAGAGTCCAAGTCACTGGAACCTCTACTTTCTTGAACCACAGTTCATTTTCGATTGGAATATTCAAGGTTTTAAGAATTTGTTTACTGGATGACAGTGACATTTTCAGTGAAAAAATTGACCTTTTTTTTGTAAAAAAAAATCTTAGTTTTGTTGAAAACTCAGTTTTAGGCTGTTCAGAGAGTAGTTTTCTATCAATCAGAGAAATCTGAGACTTTTATCTATAGCAGTCCTTCATGCCCAAACCAGCAGCCTCAGCAGTGAGGAGCAGCAGTGAGACCGAAACCAGGAACACTAGAGACAGCCACATTCTCTTGTTTTCTGTCTTAGAACACTCCACTCTTCCTGGCAACGACCCCAAGGCTTTGAGACTTATTATTGCCTTCCTGAACTTCAGCTGGCATACTCGTGAGAGGAACCACATCATAACCACCAAGACAGGAACTCAGCAATGCTGAGTTGTTTCATCAGCCCAGAGTCTTTATTTCGTTCCACCGCTTTCTCCCCACCCATGTTATAAAGCTGTTTCCTAATCCTCTCTTCCAAGAACTGGAGAATTAAATATTGTCTGGAGTTCCTGACAAAATCAGTTATATCTTTGTTCTGCTAAATTTCCATTTCCTGGGTGGAGGTGTGAAGGATATATATTCTCGTAGAGGTGTATATGTAGGTTCAGATACACATTACAGTTCTTCAGGCTATACAGTTATATGTCTTCATGTGCGTTTAACTTCCCCTGATGTCAATGGAAACTATAAATGCCCTCATGGAAGAATGTTTTAGACAAGGGAAAGTTCTGCTGGGTGGACTTTCCCTGTTAACACATTTTATTGCATTTCTACAAGAAACATTTCTTAGTGTGGAAAATGATCAGAAAATCAGCTTCCTTAATGACCTGATCCAAAACTTGTTACAGATCGTATAGTCAGTGGATAGTTAACAGGACTAGAAATACCTCAGCTCTCTAAAATCCTAGGACCTCTGTTTTAAACAGATACTGTATTTAAGGCATCTCAAAAAAGAGCATGTCCAGCAGAATTCAACCTCACACACCGGATCTAGTGAATGTCATCAGTAGACGTGAGGATGGATGGAAAAACAACATCCTTAAAAATTAGTAAGTGTATTAAAGAGATTAATCCAATGGCAAGAACTTAAATGCCAGGTTCACCTCTGCAAATTAATATTGACAGTATATCCATTCTCTTCTATTTGTAATTTTAAATTGCTATTCGTTATTTCGTTCAACCAGTATAAAATACTATGCAGGAAGACAAAATAGTCACAGTCATATCTCTTGAACTCAGACTGAGTCTATAGTTGTTCCTACCACTTGTGTGAAAATTGTCCATTTTGGACCAATATAATCCTTCCAGCGTAAAGCTGAAAAGATTCTTTAGGACTTGGAGACTGGAAAAAAAATAGACAGGACATGAGTGGGTTGTATCATCAGAAAGCTGTGAAATGGAACAGGTTTTTGTGAACATCCAGTGGTCAACATGAAATAACAGGATTTCAGAAGTGATTTTAAATTTATCTGGACTGCTCCCTTTCAAAATCTTTATCCTGAGCAGTTAAAAGAATGAGAGCTCAGAGAACACTTACTTCATACCTGAATCATCAGAAAAACCACAATTTTCTGTAGACAGTTGAAATTACAAGCAATTATAATTATATGCCAGAAAGAACTGGAGGGTGGCCGTTTCTCCAGCAGCATCACCACAATGGTGGAGCTATGGCAGCAGGAAAATGCTTTGTGGTGGAGCACCTGGAGCTCTCCAGGGCATGGAGGCAGAAGAAGAAGGACCCTGTCCATGTCGCTCTGCCATCACAGGCAGTGACTGTTGTGGTGTGGGTAAGCTCTTCAGATCGAACAGTGGTGGTCTTGGCTCAGCACACTGGCATGAGGCTGGTGCCACTCATGGTCCCTGCTAGTTCACAGGTGTTCAGAGCTCAGCAAGGAGGCTGTGAAGTCCTACGGTGATCGTTGATTGACCTATGTCTTGTGCAGTGCCTGAGGGACAGACTTTGGGATCAGGACACATGCTGTAGCTTTCACTCAGATAACATCTCTCCATCCTATCTCCTATCTTCTACAATCTACACCACTATGCTTCAACTGCTATGAAGGTGTGGTAGAAACCAAGCATTATGGCTTTCATGCACACAATATATGTATCAGGAATAGCTGCTTACCTGCTCCACCTGGGGTCTGGCACTGGCTTCCAAATGTTCTTCAGCTTGGACCCTGCTTCTGGTAACAGGCTTATTAGGCAAACATTTTTGGAACTATATCTCTCTTCCTTCACCCTACAAAGCCAGCTGTGAGCCCTGGTGGATCTGGTTGGCACTTGGTCATGTAACCTTTGTGTCCAAAGCAATATATTCACCATGCATTGTTTACTCTTTTATGCCTCTTTGCATTCAGAAGCTGTTTTCTTTCCTTTCTTCTGTGTCTTAATTCATATGCTTTTTGCTAGTCACTTCTGTTTTCCTTTTCATTTCTTATATAGTGGATTCCTTTTCCTCATAGTTACTGCTTTTTTAATTGTAGCTTTTCCTCCTTTTGGTACTTCTTTTTTTAAAATGCATATTTATCTTTTAATTAAATCACCAGGAGGCATATTTAGAGCCCCCGGGGTTCACTTTGAACTACGAAAAGGAAAAGGCTTACTCTGTACTATAAACAAAATGTTAATTTTAATTAATTGAAGGAAATGCTCTGCCTATGATAGATTTGCTTCTGAATAATTAATCATTTTAGCCAGAAAAGTAAACATTATGGCCCTGAATTTTGCTTCTGGTCCTACCAGTGTCAGCTCGGAGCAGCTCTGCTGATACGAGTCTCATTTGATATTAGTTCAGCCAAAAGCAAGCTCTGGCCCCAAATCACCATAAGGAAAGTACATTTTGGCCTGTGTCATATTGAAACACTTTTTAGCACCATCAGTGCTCTCCCCCACTTCTAGTGCCCCGTTTTACCAGAGGAATGGTTTCCCTCTTTATAGCTGAAACATGGTGATAACTGGGGTAGGGACCAAGGGTGGCCAGGCCTCAGGAGACCCTTGGCTGAGGAAGGGAGCTGTAGCAGTGGGGGAAAAAAAGCAATTCATAGCTGGTAAGATCCCACCTGGAGTGTTTCCAGTGCCCAGTGGCCAATGGAAACCTGTGGGGAGAAGGGAGATAGGGCTATGTGACACCAACTCTAATGTCCCTCGGCTCTTCAGAATATTGGCCTAAACATAACCTAAAGGTAACTGGCTTGTGGTCCAACCCCTCTTCTGCAGTTTGAAATAAGACAAATAAATAGCTTCAACTGCTTATATCCCTCCTCCTCGTGGATGCTGAATGCTTGGTCCTTGGATCATGAGTATGATGTAGAAGAGGGGAAAGACAGCGAATAAAGTTGAGGGAGGGGAAAGAAATAATCCTTCTCAGAAGAGCTCCTGGCTGAAAGGTAAGGACTCTTCCAAGCTCCATTATATCTTTATTTCCCTCTACCCTGCAGTTGTTTTACTAATTATTGATGATCTGTTCTCCTCCTATGTGAGTAGACTTGCAAAAGAGGGGCAATCACACACACCTTTGTATCGCCTGCCAATACAAAACTGAAACAAATGTTGCAAAGCCAAAAATTATCACTGTATGTCAGGGTCACACACAGAAGGCATATCAATACAGAGCTAGAGATAAGAGGAGCTATCTCAGATATATAGCAGGTATTATCTTGCATGATACTGTTATTTAACATTTCCTACGGTGCATGAAAAAAAGCCATTCTCCACTGGATATAGATTTATTCAAAGGTTCATTAAATTGGACAAATTAATGGGAGTGGCTCTTAAATGCGAAGAGTCATTTCCAGACTCCTGTTGATTTGAGGCATTGAAGATACGTGACAGGGGCTATTTACCTCATCCTCATAGTTCTTCCCAAAGCTTCTGCTGAGAGTTTCCAAGCAGCACTTGGCAAAATAGCTCTTTAGTTTAGCCCATGACCAAGTGTGTGATCTTACTCATAGCTGTGCGTTTCCCATGAAACCAAGAATCCTCAGATCCAGTTTATTACATGACAACACAAGTTGTCTTGACAACACAAGCACAAGGCAGAGGAGGAAAAATATTTCACATAATTTCTTAATATTTAAAAGGAATACATGGGTTTACCTTGGTCCTTTCCCAAGAGTCTGGGACAATGTATTTACGAGTTCTATTTCTAGTCTGTACAGATTCTTATAGCTTACTGATCGCATTAGTATCCAGCCCTTTCCAATAGCATTTTTCATAAATTCCATGAAATCAAATGACTCTTGTGTAGTATCTACTCTTAAACCATGCTTACAGGCATCAAAATAGCATAAAACAAACCCAAACCAGGAATGTCCTATTGCAGTGGTGCCAGTGAAATGAAAGGCAAGTTCAAAATAACCATTAGTTTTACATATATATCAAAAGGGGAAAGATGAAAATGTTTTAGAGTGTGTAAGAAAACTCTGAGTGAAATTACTGGTTTCCACCGAAATGGTATTACAGTGATGAAGTTTTAGTTCTTCTATGATATAGAGTAATATCAAGATAAGAAAGTTTTAAATATTATCAAGTACAATAGAGGAAAAACTCTTAAAGCCTATCAGTCTTTACAAGGCACTTATTTTTTCTGTACGTGAGGTGATTCTTAACAGGGATTTGAAGAAAGGTTATTAGGAGTCTTCTCTCCCTGGAATTAGAAAGCTATGAGGTCTTGAAAAAAAAGTCTGACTTAAAATTGTGACCACAGATTCAGAAACTGATTAGAAAAATAGATTTGCAGAACAGTGTTATTAATATTGAAATCAGTAATACCTCTAAAGAGTTATAATTCCTCTCTGCTAACAGGACTCTTAAAGAGATTTATTTTCTCCCACTGAATAATGTGAGTCTCAAATATCTAAAGAGTGATTGTTTTCACAGTGAATTTCTAAAGTGTAACAGTCAGGAGAAAGTACCTGCTTTTATGGAATTGCCCTTTGAGATATAAAGTTCAACCCTGCATTAATGGATCTGTGCGTACTTTTACCAGTGTATAGCCATCAGTGGTTTGTAGTGTTTTAGAAATTTCAGTGATCATGTATTTCTATTTACTTGCCAGTTTTTCTGCTAGATTTTTCTTCTTAATTAAAAAAGTATGTCCCAGAGAAGAAGAGCTGTCCTTCATGCTGTGCAGAGAACTGCTGACAGGCTGGTGTGTCTGTGGTTTTATTATTCCTCCAGGAGAAGTACCTGAAGCCTCTACCCACTGATTTTGAGAACCCAGTGAGATACCCAACAGTGCTGTTGGCCCCTAACAAGATGGATAATGTGGTAAAAAACACTCAGGAACAGAAATCCCACTAGAAAGTTAACACCTGAATAGGCTCTTAGACGTTGTGCTCAGCACACAAGAACTGGCAAAGGCCTCAATAGAGAGAAAAAGTCTCTGCCTGTGAAGGTAAGAGGTGTTTCTGTGTACCCTGTTGATCTGGGTTAGACATGGGACTTACCAAACCCATCAGCCTGACTCTCCTGCCCTGCAGGTGAATACATGACCTGATCCCCAGCACTGCTATTGATATGCACCAGATTCAAAGCCACAGGTTCTGCCTCAATTTGTATCTCAAAACATGTCTAGAAATAGCTATTGAATAAATGAACCTTTGCTCGAGTATACAGCAGTTCCATGGTCCGGATTCTCTAATGATTATTTTCAGATTTTTCTTACTCTTTGCTGAGGGAGATGATGGAGAGTGGATTGAGAGCAGCCCTTGAGGATGCTGGTGGATGAGAAGCTCAACATAAGCTGGCAATGTGCACTCACAGCCCAGAAGGCCAACTGCATCCTGGGCTGCATCAAAAAAAGTGTGGCCAGCAGGTTGAAGGAGGTCATTCTGCCCCTCCACTCTCATGAGACCCCACCTGAAGTACTGTGTCCAGCTCTGAAGTCCCCAACATAAGAAGGGCATGGACCTGTTGGAGTGAGTCTTGAGGAGGGCCACGAAGATGATGAGAGTCATGGAGCACCTCTCCTATGAGGACAGGCTGAGAGAGCTGGGGTTGTTCAGCCTGGAGAAGAGAAGGCTCCGGGGAGA
>JAOQGH010000012.1:114883461-114933007 GCA_025769975.1 Gallinago jamesoni
TCCTTTCCTTTCCTTTCCTTTCCTTTCCTTTCCTTTCCTTTCCTTTCCTTTCCTTTCCTTTCCTTTCCTTTTTCCCTTCCTTTTTCCTTTCCTTTCCTTTTTCCTTTCCTTTTTCCTTTCCTTTTTGCCTTGCCTTGCCTTTTCTCTCACATGCTACTGCTTTACATTGATAAACATGGAAAACATCACTGAATGTATAGTATGTAGGATGGACAAATGACATCCAGAACTCCTGGACTGCTTTTTGTGATGCGTTCAAAATGTCATTAACCTCCCAGACTCACTGAAAGGCTTATGAACTGAATATGGTTGTGCATGTATACATATATACAGATATGCACACGTGCACCACGCGCACACACATACAGATATATTTTTACGACAATTTTATCCTCCAGCTAAAGTGTAAATTTTTCTACTCTGGATAATTTGATACATTCTCTACATCTAAATCCTTCTTGAGGTGGTTTAAAACTTCTATGAGCTGTTTATAATCTCAGGGGAAAAGAGCAACTAAAGAAAATATACCGTGAACCTGAAAGACACTCAGCAACTGCCTGAATTCTGTCTTTAAAGAAAAGGAAATACAACCACGTAAAGCATGTGTGCTGTGTGCATCCCGTCTCGGCCCATGAGTATCCTCCAAACCAGCATCGCACAGGAGTATTTCAATGGCTGCTCCCTTGCCCTCCTCCCCACCCCACCAGGTTCTTCCCCTCCTGAAAAACTTTTCTTCCCTTCTGTCCTGCATCTCTTAGACCCTCTTGATCTTTTGAACTCCCTTAAGAAGAGTGACACAGAATCATCATAGAATCATAGAATGGTTAGAGTTGGAAGGGACTGTAAAGATGACCTAGTTCCAACCCCACTGCCATGGGTAGGGACACCTCCCACCAGAACAGGTTGCTCAAAGCCCCATCCAGCCTGGCCTTGAACCCCTCCAGGGATGAGGCATCCACGACTTCTCTGGGCAACCTGTTCCAGTGTCTCACCACCCTCGCAGGAAAGAATTTCTTCCTGATATCTAATCTAAATCTCCTCTCACTTTAGACCATTCCCCCTTGTCCTATCACCCTTGTAAAAAGTCTCTTTCTGTCTTTCTCGTAGGTTCCCTTCAGGTACTGGAAAGATGCTACAGGTCTTCCTGGAGCCTTGTCTTCTCCAGGCTGAACAACCCCAGCTCTCTTGAATGACTTCAAGCTGCAACAGGGTAGGTTTAGACTGGACATTAAGAAAAATTCTTCACTGAAATAGGCTGCCCAGGGAGGTGGTTGAGTCACCATCCCTGAATGTGTTTAAGAGTCATGTAGGTGTTGGGGGATATGGTGCTGGGGAGAACTTTGTAGAGATGGTCGGACTCCCAAGGGTCCATTTCCAGGTCTTTTCCAACCTGAATGATTCTATGATTCTATGAATCTCAGCCTGTCTTCATAGGAGAAGTGCTCCAGTCCCTCGATCATCTTCGTGGCCTTCCTCTGGACCCTCTGAACATGACTCATCACTAAAGCTCTGTCAGGATGGTCACTGCGGGCCTTCAGGTATTTTTCATATGAAAGGAAGAACAGCAGCCCTGGTGTGACCTGTCTTCTCTTGCTTCTGGTTAGCTCCTGCTGGGAAAAGTAGTTGGATAAAGTGGCTTTATGAAGAAAACTCCCAGGACTCTACTTACAGCTCAGGCTTTGGTGAGTTGCTCTGTATGCGTTATCACATTTGACCAAAACCAGTAATAAAGGACATGCTCATATTTGATTCTCAGAGTAAAATTATATGATTCCAGGTTGAGCTCATGTCTTTCCATTTTTCTGTATAAATGAAGATGGGATAGTGATACCACCTGTACCACCACCACAGTGATACCACTTAGCCTGGGATGGGATGTAGTCTCTTTAGTTTGCACGCCTGACATGAGACTTGTCTTCAGTGTTGATTTCTTTTAGTCTATGAGCTTTTGTTAGCATCTTAAATGCAAGTAATCCAAATCTGATTGAAATCCTGAGGGGAAAAAAACTAAATAGCAGCAAAAGTAAAATAACTGTAGGACACCGGTTAGTTTATTTCAGCTACCAAGGAATGAGAAAATGCTGTTAATGGTCTGCTATGCCTTTTGCAACAAAGGTGATGCTTTTTATGATGTTCTTAAAGAAAGTTGAGTTCTTAGGCAAAGCAGCTCTACCCATTAATACATAAGAGCTGGTATTTGAAGGTACATATTGGGAAAAGTAGTGCTCCAAAATCACCTGGTGTGCTGCATACAATTGCACAGATGAACTGTATATATTTTAGCATTAGTGTTTAATTTTGGGAAGATTTCCATAGTAAACTGCCAGATGCTTGAAACTTCATTTTTGTTCTTGAAATATAACCGGAAAATTAAAGCTAACAGATTAAGAGCTCACACTGTAATCATACAAACACAGCATATATATAAGGTAATATATTTGCTTTTTCTTTTCTTTTTCTTTTTTTTTTTCAGAATTAGTAACCTGAGAAGGGAAGGTTCTACTTGTTCTCAGAAACAACATAATGAATGCCTTTGTGTTCCAGACTCGTATAAGAGATTTAAGATTCAAAATATGTTGATTGGGTTTTTTTTTGCTTTTTGTGCCTGCACTGATGTATTCAGTAGGTTTTGTGACTCTTATTTGCTCAGTTAATAATTTGGTGCTGAATGAATTGTTCATTCTGAACAGGAAACACAATACAAAGTAAAATAGATTTTTGAAGGCATTTTGTGCCCAGAATATGATTAAGAAGCAGTCAAGTACCAGAAAACCCATTCACTCCCCCTACTCAGACCCCTGTTACTGGGTAGCTTGGTCATGCTTTAGGGGGTGGATTTAAAGTAATTCATTATTTTTCAGAAAGATAAGCTTGAAGGTGTGTGTACATGTGTATGCATGTGGATATTCCCCTCCTCCCCACCAGCTTCCTGGAATTTATTAAAGCCACATGATATAGAGAGGAAGAAAGAACTGATACTTTTTTTCATTATTATACAGGGAGGAGAGTTTTGTATTTTGAGAATTCTGCACTTAATAGATTTTCTTAAATTTTCTCATGGCGTCTTTTGGCAACTCACATATTTTGAGATTTCATTTACTTTTCCAGCTGTGCTATTTATATTCTGGTAACACATGATGGACAGCAATTCTTGGCTCTAGACAGTGATGGTAGAGGTTTAAATAGCCCAGCCAGTTCCTTCTGAGCCTCTGGAATTTTTGCAATTAACTTTAAACAGACTAGATCAGGACTTTCCAATTCTGCTGTTGAGATACTCTTTCAGTATCCTTCATTCTTCATTAAAAAGCTAATAGACCTGGTCTGAAAACAGCGTGTAACTATTTCCATGGGTGTCAATAACTTACACTGTTAAGAGGAAATTGTGCTACAAAAGGGAAGCTGGTGGTAAGCATGAAGGAAACTAATTTCAGTTGGGTGAACAAGCACTAACTTGGCATTTACTTGGGTAAGTTTCTGGTAAGTTGACCAACTTACCAAATTGACCAACTTGGTAAGTTGGTCAATTACTTGACCAATCACTTGACCAACTACGAATAAGGTTCCTTCTCCATTGCAAAGCCTGGGGAGCAGACGGGCAGTAGAGGCAAAACCTAGAAGAGCATAATGGTAAGACATGGAGTAGAGCGGGCCACAGTTTTTATGGGAACTCCATGGTCAAACAACAAACCCAGATGAGGACAGGTATTCTGGTTTATCCTTCATCGCTGCTCTCTGGTTGATCAATGCTGTAGGAAAACAAGGTGCTACAGAAAGAGCCAGAGGGTCCTTTCCTCTGGGGTCTAATAACGGAAATGGCAAAATCACAGGGCAACTAATTTTGGTTTATTAATAAGCACTGAAAACCCTGCTGGTGAAAAGTAGAAGGAGGTTCCTGTGTCTTTTTTCTGAGCTTGGAAACAAAACCGCATTAACCTGTAATGGTCTTTCTTTGAAAAAAAAAATAAAATTAAACAGTTATTGCTGCAGGTTTCATTTATCAAAATAGCTGAGACGGAGATGTTTTCATACCAAAAAAAAAAACCAAAACCCCAAAACCCAAACAAATGCACAAGTTATTTGAAGGTGTTTGTTTTCAGTGCTTTGCAATGATTTGTTCTGTGCAATGTGAGAAAAATAGGCTCCTGTGTTTATGGTCCTACAAATGACATCAGCCTCTGCATGCTGCCGTGTTCTCACAGGCTTTGTTCAGCTTCAGAGCCTCCCTTTTCGGTGGGCCTGAGGTGGATTTTCAGAGGAGCAGATCTGGCCGCACAGCCCCCGTGATGCCGCCGAGCCTTGGCACCGCAGATGCTTGTTTTAGGTACAACAAAGAACCACCGGGCTGGAGAGAAGGACACCGTGTGCTGCCCGGTGTGGCAGGAGGTCGGGCGCGCCGGGGAACGATAACAAGAGGGTTTTGGAGGCTGAAGTGGGGTTTCTAAATATGAACTGAAGAGCTCACATGTGTCCTCCATTTCTCAAGTGGCCGAGCACACATTGCTTTAATAGCTGTTGCTAGGGCTTTAGCTCTCTGGAAGGGAGTTTTAGAAGAAATAGCTTTGCCAAAACTTGGTTGGCAACCAGGACTGGGGAAAGCAAAAGTCCCCACCCCATGAAGGGGACTTGGTCCAGCACATTGCGCTTGTGATAAATTTAGGAATCACTGGCGAAACTACCCTGCTGGCAAGTAAATTGGTAGAGGGTAAGTACCAGTAGGTTCTTTTGGCCTTTTTCCCCTTACCCTTAACCCAACACTAAAAAGGTCAAGAGATTTGGATTGTTTTCATTTGGTGTTGTTTTCGTGGTTGTTGTTCTCTGTTGTTCTTTTTTTAAAATCTTAGCAGAACGCACTGATGCCAGATCCTTCTGGGCTTGAACTCCACTTAGTCCTTCTGTGCAGGGGTGACTTCAGGTGATGGCTGCTCTCATGCAGAGCCTGACACCCAGGCAGGTCCAGGGTGAGGGCACAGCTCAGATTTGTGCTGGTGATAGTCTTCTCCACACCAACGTTAGTCTGCTTTAAGGAACTTGCTCTTTTCTGGGCAGCACATGGCTTTTCCGTTGTGCAACTCGCCTTCCTGACAGAAGAAACTTAAACATATGAACTTTTTGTTTACAAGGAAGTCCTACTTGTCACTGATTTGGAGGGGTTTGTTGGATCTGTGGCTTTTGCTACGTGTTAGGCAGAACTGGGAGCAGTCACGCTCAGATCACAGCGAAGCCTGTCTGAGTGCTCAGCATCCTCCTCCTCTTCCCCTGCTGTCACTGGAATAATTGCGATCAAAACTGACTCAGAAATCCATTCTTCTATTGTTTGCCTCAATACTTTAAATGTTAATTACTTAATCATTGAAGAGACTTTTTTTGTTCTCTTCTATAATATATAGTTATTTAAAAAAAAAAAAATTAAAAATCCATGAATTAATTGTCCTAAGAACTGACTTTCTTCTTTGCAAGGGGAAGCAGAAGATCAATTTGTCTCCCTGGCTGTAAGATTTCCTTGCTTTCTAGTGCTGCAGCTGTCATGATATGCACGTCTGTTTTCTCAGAGTGACATGCACTTGGAACTCGGCACAATTGCGGTTGTCATTTTTCTACCCACCCAGAAGCACCTGGGGTACAAGTTTCTCTTCAAGCATTTAATCCCCAGAATGACATGCAACCGCCGTGCAAAATGCCTTGTATTCTGTGGGTAACACACTTCCCTCAGCTGGGTAAGAACTGGTTCACCCTTTCACAGCCTGACTGATGCGGCAGATAGGGAAAGGCAGTAGCTGGAAACCGGGATGGAGGGTAAAATCCCATGCAGCTGCCGTTATCCTGACCCTTCACAGCATCGCAGAAGCTCCCAGCTGAAATAAATGCAAAGACAATTCCACGCTGTAAAATGTCCTTTTCTAACTGCAGTGAATTCAGTTTTCATCATCCTTGCCCGTCCCCGGACACAGAACACATTCTTGATTAATTCCTTTTCATGTAAGCTGGGGTGGCAGCTTTAAGAGACCAAATCGGATTTTCAGATGGGTTGAACTGACATAACTTTGACCTCAGTGGGCCATGCTTACTGAAGGTGAGCTCTGCCTGAGCTGAGCAACACCACAACAGCTAAGAAATACTTCCTGGGTAGTTCTAACTGCTTTTTGTTCTAAAACACTTCTGTACCCTTTTCCCTGGTTAAAACTCGTGTTATTGAGATGCTCTTCTCATCCAGGGAGGCCCTCCTGATGATCTGCCAGGGCAGCACAGCTCACAGCACTGCCTGGAGGGAGGAAGAGTACAACCAGACTAGATAAAACCAGACTAAAAATTCTTTACTGTGAGAGTGGTGAAACACTGGCCCAGGTTGCCCAGAGAGGTGGTAGATGCCTCATTCCTGTCAACATTCAAGGTCAGGCTCTGAGCAACCCGAACTAGTTAAAGATGTCCCTGCCCATTGGGGGCGGGGGGGGTGTAGATGTCCTTTAGAGGTTCCTTCCAACCCAAACTGTTCTATGATTCTATGTTCACTACTTCTCCAGCAAATTTGATCTCTTTATTGCCAGGTACAAAACTTACCATTCTGATTTCACCAGCCAGATTACGCTAGGAGCATTCCTTGCACAGGTAGCTGGGATTGCCTCACCTGCAAGTTACCTTGGTTTAACACTTCAAAATAGCCTTTCAAGCATGTGTTTTGCAATATTCTCTTTTATTTTTCCCGAATTGAAGTTTCATCTGTAAAATACTGACTTAGAAAATCAGGAAGGTACACCTAGGTTTCTCCATAAAAATAAAGATTTCACTTTGAACTTGGGCTCGGGGACTCAAAAAGCAGTGCTAATGCTGCATTTTATTGTCTTTATTGATGATGAAAACTTATCACACTTTTAAAGAAGAGTTTGTAGAGCTAGCTCCCTCTGGGATATGCATTTTAATTGATGGTTGCTTTTTCTTTCCTTTCTTTCTATACAGACTGCGTTTTTTTTTCCTAAAGGAATGCGTATCTTAACTCTTACGGAGCCATACCTACTGTACAGCTATTTGTTCATAAGTCTGCAATCCACTGCTGACTCATTATTTCAGAGACAGAGAAGATCAAAGTTGATCCCAAGAATTATGTCAATACATGCTGTTGTAGAGACTGGTAAAACCAATTCCTAAAACAAGCTGAAGAGCCGTGCAGCCTTGATCATTGATTTGCTTTAGAGGATTTTGGTCAAACACTTGCAATGAGCCTGGTGTTCCCATTTGCACAGTTATTTAAAACTCAAAAAAATTCAGCCTAAAACTGCTATAACAGGATGGGAAGATTGTGGTCGCATCGTGAGGTGGTTCCACAAGGGACTAGTTGTGGGGTTGCCCAAGTCATTCTCATTGTATCAAAGACTACTTGGCATTTTTCTTAAAACAAGGTGACGTTTACTATGCAGGGTTTTTTTCTCTAGCTATGAAAGGATAAAAAAAAATGAATTTAATCTTTTTTAAATATATTTGAATACAGAAAAGTGTTTCCTTGTATCAGATACCTCTTTGCTGGCCTTTCTCTTGTTTACAGTAATGCTAAAATAGTAGTTGGTAACAAAATCCATCAAGGCCTCACTTAAGTGTTAATGAGCATTTTATTTAATATCTGTTTATGACACATGGTACTAGGAGTTTGGTTTATCCAATCAAGGTACTGAAACTTATTAAGGTACAGAAGCTCATATTTCCAATCAAAGCAACTGGTATTTTGATTTTGAAGTAACAAATGCCTATAATGAAGTGCTGATGAATGGTTTATGTGCCAAAGTCATTCACTGAATTCTTAAAATCAAGATTTTTGCAGAATTTGTTGCTGAAAAAAAGATAGAAGTGAAATGCATCCAGTAACTAAATGAGTGACTAACAAATTGCAATTAGGAACAGGACTACTATCACTAAAAGGTAATTCTTATTAAAAGAGAAACTCTCGTTTTGTTGGTCTCGATGATCCTAAGGGTCTTTTTCAACTTAAATGATTCTATGATTTTATGCAAGTTCCTCTTTGGAGTTTATTTTTCTAATAGAATTATGTCCTATAAAAATAGAACATTTGACCTTACAAAGAACAAAATTTTAAGTTGGCTTCTAAGATACAAGGGATTCAGCTGAAATTTTAATGCAGTATAAAACAGTCTGTGCTATTAAAATTGTGCCATCCAATCTTACATACATGTGCTGTGAAAAATTTTAGCACTGGACGTTAATTATGTATTTGCTATTCAGCACCAGTGAGTGTATGAGGGTCCATTTGTACATGTTTATTAAAAAAAAATCAAATCTGCCCAACCAATTTTTTCTGCAACTGTACAAGTGTGAAGATGTAGAGCCAGAGTACGCTCGCTCTGAGCAAGGAGAAATAGGACTGAAGACAGCGCAGAGGAGTACAGTTGACTTACAACAAGTATACTAACATTATCACAGATGTCCTTCTCTATAATTTATAGAGCACTTTGCATTTCTGATAGGTTGAATCAATCATAAATGGAGAACAGGCTGTAAAGTTACATGAGTGTACAACTCTTAACTTGTAGGACAGCCACAGAAAATTACTTTTTTGTATTAATACGGCTAAACAGCCTTCACATACTTGGGGAAAGAGGTGGAATGGCTGGGGTTTGAGCTGTCAGGGTTGGAAGAATGAAAGTCGAGATTCATATTCGAGGTGAGGGTTTTGCAGTCCCAACTTTAATGTGCAAAGCAAGTAGATTAGTTTTAAGTGGAATGCAGTTATAGCCTTCACCCAAGTATCAAAATGTTTGCTGCTTGTATGGGTGTGTTACAGAAAGAACAGGGGCAGTATTGCTGATTGCAGAAAGCCTGTAGCAGGAAAACCTGGCCACCCAGAAGAGAACCGACGAAGAATTATGGTGCCATTACCTGTCATGAACTCCCTTCAGATAGGGCTCTCTGATTTATGCAAAGCCAAAGTCAAGTGGTAGGTCTGAAGGAGACCAAGGGACCTTGCACACTACTGTAGAATAAAAACTTGTGGATTTTATATGGGAATTTTCTTTGTGATTTGAAGCTTGAGGCTGTCAGACCGACTCTGAGCAAAGACAGTTTTATTGCAAATATTCTTGCCAAGAGAAAAAAAGAAACAATCACCTCTGCATGCTTGATTTATAATTAGCGGGAATAAAACTCTAATCACAATTGTAGCTGCCACATCTAGGCATGGTATAAATATTTTATATAGTGCTTCAAAGTTGCCTATAATGTGCACTGTAAAATTTGACTATTATAGTAAATGAAGTTATTAAACCTTTGAACAAGAGATTCTGGACTCTCACAATTATGAAAACACTGGTGTGTTTGAACAATGATCCTGTAAACTACAGTGTGTAATAAAAAATACTTATCTCTCTGCAGAATGTGCAGGAATATATATGTCTCATAAAAATAGTAAGAATGAAAAGCTGAAGGTTGAAAGGACTTTGGATAAATTTAGTCTTAGAATTCTGCTCTCAAATATATTCAAAAATTATATATTTTTTAAATTAAGGTACAAGTTCTTTAAAAAGGGACATCATCCAGGTTATTTTTAGATCAGATAGTAGATTTAGGAGCTTCGTATGTACCGTTTGCCTGCAGCTCTTCTGCACATTGCCTATGGAAACAGAGAACTGTCACAAAATTGTTATACCTGTTTGTATTTCTGTCAGTGGCTTATCTGAGCATTAAACACAGATTTGAAGGAGATGATATTACAGGACACCTCAGCTGTAAATGCATGGAAAGCTTCTGGGAAGCCAAGTCATTTCTCTGATGCTGGTGGGGAGCCTAAAACACCACGCACCGGCTACTGCAGCGAGTTCCCAAATCACAGGGTTTCACTCTGCTCAGGGGAAGCTTTGGGTGTCGAGCAGCCTGATTTCCAGAGCCACGAGTTATGTGTGTAACTTCATCGAGCCCTGCTGGAAGTGCCAGCCCTGCTGTGTAACCTGTGTGTCTGGCAGAAGGCGTAGGTGATCAGTATTGATTAGTCAAGGGTCTGAAAGTTATACCTGCCTGGGAGTGGAGCAGAAGACAGCAGTCGGGCGTCTGCCCAGCAGCCTGCAAATACCACAGAGGGGATCTTCCCATGTCCTTACCATGGCCGTCTCAAAAGTTGTGGTGTCTTACATCACTGGTAGGTAGAGGCTCTGCCTAAAAAGCTGTAAAGTGCCCCGATCTCCTCCCTTCCTTCGCCCTGCCCAGGAGTGAATAAATGCTGCAAAACGGAGTCTTATTATTTCATACAAAATGATACTGCAGCCAAGAACAATGTGGAAGGTGCATTTTTAGAGAACTTGGAGGCCATTCAACTATTGCTGTATATAGAGTGTGCAAAATATAGTCATGTATAGAGTGTATATATAATATATTCCTATATATAGTGTATCAAGTGGGAGTTTCTGATGTTCTTGTTAATGAAATTACAGGACAGGCAGGGAAAAACAGTGAAAACTGACATCTAAACAGGCCTGACAGCAAAGGTAGGGAAATGGGGAAAGAGTTAATGTGGGAGACAGTAAAGTGTAAGATCAATAAATATTGTTCTTACCTTGGAGCTAAATAATAATTTTCTCCTTTCTCCTGCTCTCACCCCAAGGTTAAATAATAAATGATTTTGTTTCACTATGGGGACAGTTTATTTCTAATGTGAAAAAAAACCCACCTTCTTTCACAATAGAATTTCTTGTAAATATAGATCAATTCTTACAAGTATCCCTTTGGCCTTCATAATAATTTCATGACTATTTTGGTTAAACCGGAAAGGTCAGGATGGGAAAGGGAACTGGAAGTCAGTGCCTCCCTTGCAAGATTTCTTTCAGTCCCAGTAAAGGCACTGTAGGATATTTTGTGCTGCTCAACTACACTGCAATTCCTATCTTTTCACTCTTTCGTGCAACAGACTTCAAAAGAATATGCAATACTGAACAGTATGTTGTCTGGTCTTCAAAGAAATATTGTAATGGGATGTGACCCTCCCAGCAGGAAAATTGGGGTAAATGAAGCCTGATTCAGTGCAGGACAGTGTGTGGTGCTACCCTCCAGAAGGGTTATGGTTCAGGGGTCCCACCAGGGGCAGGGTGCCCAGCCCAGCAGAACAGGGAGGGAGCCTGGAGGCAGCACCACAGATGGCTGCTCTGAAGGCCAGGAGAGTCTTAAAAGCTTCCTGATTCTTTGAAACTTCTGGTTGTTACTTTTCACTCCCTTTGGACCTGACCATTCCCACCTGAGCCTGTACGCAGCACTGGTGAGGCCCCACCTTCAGTGCTGTGTCCAGTTTTGGGACCCTCACTACAAGAAGGACATTGAGGTGCTGGAGCGTGTCCACAGAAGGGGAACAAAACTGGTGAGGGGTCTGGAGAACAAGTCTTATGAGGAGAGTCTGATGGAACTGGGGTTGTTCAGCCTGGAGAAAGGGAGGCTGAGGGGAGACCTTTTCACTTTCAAAAACAACCTGAAAGGAGGGTGTATTGGGGTGGAGGTCGGTCTCTTCTTCCAAGTCACAGGGATTAGGACAAGAGGAAATGGCCTCAAGTTGTGCCAGGGGAGGTTCAGATTGGATATTAGGAAAAATTTTTGCACTGACAGGGTTATCGGGCATTGGAATGGGCTGCCCAGGGAAGTGGTTGAGGCACCATCCCTGGAGGTATTTAATAGACAGCGATTGTGGCCTTTAACAATGATTTTGCTGCCTGTTTCCTTTTTCTTATACTGCTCTTTAACTCAGGAGGGCAGGATTTTCAAGAAGTTTGCTGGGTTTAAAAACAAACACTTCTTACATGAAGGTGATCTGTGAATTTCCCCTAGTCAGCAAAAAACACCACCAAAGTCCTCTTTTAGAATAGAGGCACATGGTGGATGGAGCTACTACTGTGCCACGAGGTTGGCCTTCTAATTCTGTGTACAAGGATGAATAGGAGGAAGTGGAGAAAATGACGAAACGTGGAATTACACGCAGAAGTTTGCAGGGCAAGAGAAACTGGTGTGATTCATCTAACAAAGAAATCAAGTCAAATTTGGGGTGATTTTTTTTATCCAGGTGATAAATATTTTTTTTTCAGGCTTTTAATGTGAGGATTTGTATTCTTTCTGATGGGGATTTGAACAACAGTGTATTATTCCTAAACACCAGAGCACTGTAAAGAACTCTGTATTAATGAGGTTTCGATGATTGTTCTTGGATCTACCAATAGAGGGGGAGCAAAGAAGAAAGAAGTGATGCCTGGCCTTGTGTGCCATATCTTTGCACCCAAAAATATGCATGTCATACAACACAATCAGACACAGAGCCATAGCTATTTATCTCCTGTGAACAGATACAAAATCATCAAGCAATCATGATAATACAGCTCCTGCACTTAAGCAAGCTTGGAGTTCATTAGCCTGCATGCAATTATGGAACACCGGTGATATTTTATCAGGAAAACACTTGCTATAGAGAGCTAGGAACCAAAGTAATCCATATTTTCAAACATTTCCAAAGGAAATGGTTTCTGGTCTTTAAGCTGGAAATGGAGATATTTCTAGGAACTTGGCTGGAACAAGCAGCTAGAAGGGTGCAACCAATTTTTTAAGTACACTGTGAATTGTTCACATCCCACCCACTCTCGCTCCCACAGAGAGTAATCTGAGAAGCATCATACAAAATATGATGTTGAAAACAGATGTCTGGATCTAGACCTGACCTTGAACAAGTAAAGTAAAGGAAAAAGCATGTTTAGCACAGTAGATTGAAAAAGAAATGTGAAGGATATTTCGGTTCCCTAAAGGGAATACAATCTAATAGAAAGTACCAATACAGAAAGAATTAAAACTTGTTTACAAGGAAACTGAGAGTTAATTTACAAGCAGTATTCTGATAAAAAAAAAAAGAGAATTAACAAAACCATGCCAGGTCTCAGTGTGAGACGAAGGGGCTGGTGGAACAGTCCTGGTGCAATCTTACCATGGTTCAGTAACAAAGATGAACAGCACAAGACACTCCCCTTTCAGTAAACTTGGTCCAGTCATTTCCATTGCTTTGGAAAGTGGAAAACCTGCAACTGAACACAAATACTTTCAAAGCACATTTCTACATCTGAACTAATCATCTTGGTTCCTTTTGGAGAGAAACAGGCAATGAGTGCTGTAGTATAAAACAAATATAAAAAATATCCTTTTTAATAGAAATTTGTAAGAAAAAGAGAAGTTTTGTATTATGCCTAAACGTATAGGAGATGAGATAACTTCTGCCTTTGCAGTGTCCTGTTGGAAATGAAGAAGAACAAACAAGGTTGTGGGTTTTCACTCCTTCTACTTACGTCATTTCAATTTTTCTTTCTGAAATGGATTACTGCAGAAGCCCTGGCTGACGGTAGATACTAAATCATTATAGTTTTCCCTCATATGTTTCATAACAGAGTCTGTGACAAAGTTAACAGGCAGCATATTCCACTAATTGTCATCTCAGGCTTGAACAGTCCCACTATGCACAGAGTGGAAAGAATGAGAAATTAAATAATCTGAAACAGTAAACTCATGGGTTGGTGATTTGCCTTCTTGTTTCATTTAAATTTGCATGTAATTCCAGAATAACTCTGCAAATTTTGTCTCAGACCTGCCATCAATACATCCATTCCCAGGGCTGTGGTTCCTCCGAAATCAGGAGGCGAACCTCAGTGTAGTGGGAGGTGAACCTGCCTGTGGCAGGGGGGTTAGAACTTGATGATGTTAAGGTCCCTCCCAACCCAAACCATTCTATGGTAAATTAACCACACAAACACACAAAATCATTTTGTAAAAGTCAGTTCTGCCCTCCAGTCTCTGGAGAATGACATTGGTCTCGATACCATGTATTATGGCTGGGAAAACTGTCTATGGTGCCTACAAACTCAAGCCCAGAGACCCTTGTGATACCACAAATGGCTGAATGTCTCTAGCTGAAGAATCAAAGAACCAAGATATCCTTAGACTACCATAGAAGTTAGTGAGTAGCAAATACTGAGATATTAAGGAAGCTATCTTAAAAATGCCAGTCTGGTTGTACTTAGGACAACATTAATGGAAGCATCTCCACTGCTAGAAATTTGGTGTCATGAGCATTTGTAGACTGGTAGATTTTTGAGCAATGCCAGACAGTTTGTGGCTGCTAAAAGAAAGCATGTGAGCACTGCAGGAATGCCAGGAGGAGACCGCTGCGCATGTCCTGGTCCCTGTGTCCCCCCTGAGGTGACACACATATGCAACAAAGGGAATGAGGCTTCAGGTGATCATCTCATAAGCAGAATTTTTCTGGATGAGATCACCAACCTTAATAACTGGTGCTAGAAATTTTGCTGATCATTGCAAATACGTGAAGAGAACTAATACAGAGGACAAGATCTCTGCTTGTTACTGAGACACCAGTTCATCATCTCAGCTCTTGTTAGGGCATGGAACATCTTCTAAGGAAGGTCACATTTATGACACAGAAAGTTGCCAGCATGAAGGAGTTAGTGTCAGATACCAGTGATGAAAAAACAAGAAGATAAAATATGAAAGGAACAGTTGGTCTAACCACTGCAACGCTGGAACTGTTTAAAATGAAAGAACATTCAGGGAAGTGAAGGAAGGAAGGACTAAATGATGAGACTAAAAGTCAGGCGAGAGCTACAAAATATGTCAGGCAAAAGATGGAACCTGCATGGCCTTGCACCGGAAGCTCATGGACTTAGGTTCCTATAAGATCACATCAATGACAGTATATTATCTTGTTCTTCCCCTTTGTGGGGTGTTTTTCTTACTCATTCACCCCGTTCCTTCCTGCATAAGGATCTATCACCTTCTAATCCTTTTGTGAGAGCTCAAAGGCTCCTGGTGTTGGAATTGCTTCTCCATACTGTGTTCTGGACTAACGGCACCGTTACTGCACTGAAGGGGAATTCTTGCAGGAACTTGCAGTGACTCAAGTTCACTTCACAAAGGCAAACTGTTTAATGGGAAAAGCCAAGTCAGAGCTTATTAAGCACTGTTTACATGGAGTTCAGGACAAATAGCCCAAGTATTGCATATCAGTACAAAAATATGTATCACTTACGTAGACTCACCCTGGCCTGACTTTATAAATTGTTAATAAATAGTGCCACGGCCTACCAAAATACTAAGTCAGTTTAATGATAAACTAAAAGCTTTCCATTTTCTTCGCCTTGAAATAACAACTCCCATGTGTTTTATACAGTTATTACCTTCGGGGAATTTAGACTTTCATAAGTGCTTTGGCTATTTACTTTATTTGCTAATGGAGTTAGCTGGGCTGTGACGTGAAGAAAGTTGAAAAGGCAAAACCGGTTTGTGCTTAGAAGTGCCTAGCAATTTGCAAAGGAAATAGTAAAAGTAAATTAAAAAAACAGCTAGTCTGTTACTTCTAATAACGCAGAGAGATTCGTTCCCTCTAATTTAGCTGCCAGCCTAAGCACGCTCCCAGAGAATTTTTAGCTGAGCAGCCCAGTTTGCCGGGTGTAATTGTTTAAGTTCCCCCGGGGGGAAGGCAGGTAGGTCTGCAAACCTGCAAAGAGTCACCTTGAACAGTTTACCATTTCCATTGTTTATTCAGGCAATTTCGGGGTCTTAGGAAGGCAGCTCCGTGGAGCTGGGCTGCTGCCTTGCAGAGCACGTCTGCCAGGTGACAGACCCCATCATAGGCTCACCCCTGGCCAAGGGGTCCTTACTTTGTGCCCCCAGAGATGGTGGGTCCCCAGTCATGGGGGGCTTCACACAGTTGGGACATGGAGACCCAGGAGTGGCTGGGAGAGACTCACTCCGTTCCCGCGGGCAAGGTGGCCTGGGGAGAAGACCCTGGTTAGGCTGCTTAGAACAAATACAGCTCTCTTCTGAAATTTTCCTGGATAAAACCTACAAACAGCCCCGTGAGGAGTAAGTGAAACCCTACATGACTGTGATGACACCCCAGGGAGATGCTTGCGTGGACTGGACTTTTGATACACCCATTCACGTTTCCTTCCTTTCTTCTTGGCGGGATGGCAGAGCCTCTGTAGCTCTTTGGTGGAGGCACGCTCACTCCATCTGTGCTCAAAGCCAACTACAGTCCTCCCTCAGGCTCCTCCGTGGGCTGCCCCAGAGCCATGGGAGTTTGTAAGGCAGCACCGAGCCCCTGCTCATAAACCCCGACCCCAGGATTTATGGTTCTGGCCCAGCTCTGTGCTGACATCTCCATGCAACTTCCCTTTCTCCCCATCTCCTCTGGCTCCAACAAACGTCTGTCCTTGATATACAGCGTGAGCATACTCCTGCACATGATACTGGCAGTATTTTACTTGTGTGTGGGAAAAACAGCAATCTGACTTATTTTTTCAGTGGCATTACGAGCACCCTAGATGCCGTCCAAGGTCAGAGGCTGAGTCTTAGTGCAGAAATCACAGATATTCATTATTCTAAAAGCCCTGTTACTGTCCCATCTGCTGTTTGTTTCCTGCAGCATTGTCAGATTACAAACCGTAGGAGAGGAAAACAGAAACTACTGTACCCAACGAGGCTCTTTCTTGGGTTGAATTTCATTAAAGTAGTCTTTTAGAATGAGTTTAACTCAGGCTTTTTAGATCTTTCTGTCAAATCAATTATTTGAACAGACACAAGATGCTAGATACCGAATGAGGCATCTAAATCCTTAGAAAATTAACTGTTAAAATCGCTCCCTTTCTTTTGCTGTTTTGCTTCTGTTGCCCATGCTTAAAGGGCGGCATGCCGCAAGTTGTGTAATTAAAATGACTTCATGAATTAGGAGGAGAAACTCATCTGAGAGAGCTCATAGTAAGTATCAGCCCTGTTTCTGTCTTCCGATAGACCTGAGCTTGCAGGGCGGCTCTGGGGCACGTCCATCCCTGAAGTAATGCAAACATTCTCAGGAAGATGCTGGCAGCAGGAAACGGGACAGTCTGGCAAACATCACTCCTTTCCAGCATCACCGAAACGCAAGAACTCGAATTCAGGGAAAGTGCTTTGTCTTTCCAGGAAAACAATGTACAGCTTTAAACAAACTGAGTAAAAAATGCACTGTCATCCAACTCCTCTATTTACTTTAAATCCTCCTGAGGCTAAGACAGTGACCTGAGCGGACAGGAGTTTGTTTAATGTTGGAGTGAATCATTCTTTTAATCTGCCTTCAACATAAGGGCATGGGGCTGGAGGAGAAGCTGTTGGTCTGGCCAGCCTGCCAGATCCCAGGGCTGGATGGGAACACGAGCTTGTAAACCAAAATGTGTTAATCTTGAAAATGTTTAAAAACCCCAAAAAGAGGAAACCAGAAGAGCGGTCTGAGGAGCATCTGAAGCAACAAAGCTCTGCTCCCCACCTCTCCCATCCGCTGGCGACCTTTCCAGTTTGGAGAACTGTGAACCCACCTAATGAGGAGGTTCAGTGCATGCTGCGAGCTCTACCAGAACGTGATTGAATTTCCCCGTTACTGCTTTGCTGCTATTGCTGCGCAGTGACCTGTGGAGTTTGTTAATAAACTGCTATACCCATTATTGTTCCTCATTACAATAGGCTTTTTTTCAGCATCCTCCCCCGCCTCTTCTCTTCAACAGATTCAATCGCTTTATCTTGGCAATATATTAGTAAAATAGTACTATAGCTGAGACACTCTATATATTCAGCTGTCTGAAAGACAGACTGCTTGCTTGCTTCTGCAGGCTTGAATATAACACTGTTAAATACAGATGCTGTGCAGGGCTCACAAGTTGTGTAATTATTTCCACAAGCTGTTTTCTCTATTAAGTAAAATTTTTAATTCTTTTTTTCCTTACCGCCCTCCTCAGAGGGTAAGAATTCTCATAAAGCCGACCTTCAAATAATCATGTTTTTACTACCAGTATATAATTTAATTTAAAAGGAGAGGAGGGGGAAGTTTACAGGGTTCTTATTATCCGACTGTTAGGTTTCGTGATTAAATGTGTTAAAGCAATAATTCAGAGCGAAGGGGTAGCGCTGAGGGCAGGAAAGTTTACAGTGTAAACACTTAGTGAGCCATGCTGGATAGCCGGGCCTCTTATCTTGTGAAAATGATTTATAGAAAATAGCTTGATTACATTTTCAGCCCTACTACCGCTGGGTGATTAGATGAGAGCTCTTTGTTGTTACGGCTGTCTGCTTTAAGTAAACTTAACTCCATCTGCTTTTCATTTAGCAGCCGCCACCTCACTCTGGCGGGCAGCTGCCAGGTAAAGAACAATTTGGAGGCTGATGCTGCCGGGGAGTTCGCAGCCCTCGGTTCGGCTCCCCAGCCTCCCACAGGCCTCCTGCCAGAAAGTCTGACATCACTTAATCCCTCAGCAAGGCCTGCTGAAATAGCTCCTCCATCTTGGCTTGTTTAGACCGGAGAGTTTCTCAGGCAGGGTCTCCATTGCTAGGCCGAGGCTGCCGAAAGTTGGGGCATTGACGGAGGGCAAGTGCTGGAGGCAGGAATATCTAGTGTCGTTATGCCGGTAACGCAATGGGGAGAGGCATTAGGTGTGTTCCTGAGGAACTGGAGCATCACTCAGGTTTTATCACTGTCGTAGGTGGAGGAGAAAAAGCAATAATCCAATGCCTGCGGATTTGTCTGACTTCAGCTCGTGGCAGGTTATTCACAGCGAGGACTTCAGCACTTGCATCGGAGTTTGGAAATGTGTGGAAGAAATACCAGGAGAAAAACTAAAAAATAAGGACACCCTCTTTCGATCACCTTTCAATGCACAAGTGATTGCTGTCTCTGCTTTCCCACATACACATGCCTAATTACAATTCATTTTCATGCTTTCCCAACTGCAAGCAAAATGATGTAAAGCCCTTTGGACCTCATTCTGCTGTCAGAGACACTGACGTAAGTTTGCGAGATACCCATAGCTTTCTTGCTGGTGATTATGAGAATAGAATCTTCCATATGTGAGCCGCAAATGAATGTATATATTCACTGTGGGTGAGGGAGGTGTTCTGGAAGGGGACAGAGACACCTTAACTGGTCAGCTTGAGGGTTTGAATATTTGCATTTGACATGAAGGAGATCCATAAGAGCGCCTTGGGCATTTGTGGTTTAACCCCAGCCAGCAACCAGAACCATGCAGCCTCCAGATCAGATAGGGGAGGGAATCAGAAGAGTAAAAATGAGGAAAAAAAATTGTGGATTGATATAAAAACAATTTAAGTAAATCAAAAGCTGTGCACGCATGCAAAGCAAAACAAGGAATTCCTTTACTACTTCTCATCAGCAGGCAGCCATCCCCAGGAAAGCAGGGCTCCATCACGTGGAACGGTTACTTGGGAAGACAAACACCATCACTCTGAATGTCCACTCTTTCCTTCTTCTTACCCCAGCTTTATATACTGAGCCTGACATCACATGGTATGGAATATCCCTTTCTGGGATCAGCTCTCCTGTCTGTGTCCCCTCCCAACTTCTTCTGACCTTCCAGTCTACTGGCTGGTGGGGCGGTGTGAGGAGCAGAAAAGGCCTTGACTGCTCAGCAACAACTAAAAACACCAGTGTGCTATCAAAATTGTTTCTCATCTCAAATCCAAAGTACAGCACTATACCAGCTGATAGTAAAAAAAAAGTTGTCTATCCCAGCTGAAGCCACGATGGCACTGCAAAGAGGCTCGTAATCAAATGTGGAGCTTTTTTGTAAGGTACACAGCAAATGACAGAGAGCCAGAAATGGGAACCGAAACTTCAGAAAGCAAGAGAATTCCCCCTGATAAATCCATGTACTTTATTCTGAGATAGAGATGTAATTCCCCCTGCTCAGGGTTCACAGCTCAGACCTTTGACCTGAACTAAGGGCTCGGTTATCTTTCTCTTCAAAGACAGAAAAGACTTCCCATCCCTCCAAAGGGGAAGGAGAAGACCCTTGTCCACCTTTAGCATAGGGATACCTTCTGTACTGCATCCCAGTGATCCAGGCTCAGGCCCTCCATCCCTGGGTGAGGATTTTAAACCCCAGGACCCCCCAGGATGGGTCTGCATCATCAGGTGTGCTCTCAGCGCTCTGTCTCCCAAGGAACGAGAAAAAAATATTCACCATGGAGGAAAGAGTAATCATTTGGCTTCAGAATTACAGCCACCACCTGAGGCTAAGGAAAGCTGGATTCCAGTCCTTTCACTGAATGATTAATCTAACATAATATAACTGTGCAGTTGGGACTGGGTAGCACATAATTTATGCTTCAGAGCACTGTTTCTCAGCAGGCAGGTGGGTGGGGGGTTAATCTTTAGGCTTTATCCCAAGAGCCTGGCTCAGGAAACCTACTGTAACAGGGATTTTATACTTTGCTCCCCTTTGAGGGCTGAAATGTGAATGTTCCCATCTCTTTCTTTCCCTAGAGGCACCATGTTGTCCATCCAATTCCTTCCCTCAGTTCCTGGAAACTCCTCCCTCCCCTGGCTAGGAAGTACTGTCCTACAGCTCATCCTATAGCAAGCCACAGGGAATGAAGGTTAAAAGTTTTAGTTAAAACTTACCAAACTAGGGCTTGTACATCCAGCTGAACAGAAGAGGGAGGTTACGTGTTCATTCAGGGAAGCTCCTAAAAGTGGATGTTTTATGGCTAAATAAAAGCAAATGTGTGCTGGGGAAACCCATTTCCCTGTTTAGTCTGTTTTTAACTAGGTCCCTAGGATTTCTTGTTTCATCCAGGGCTACACCCTCAGGCAAGGATATTAAAGTTTCTAAAGGCAGCAGAAAAGAAGGAACAAAATAGAGACACAAGGGCACTGCAAATGCCTTTAAAGTCAACTAAAAATGGGATATAGTGCAAGACAAGCAAGAAGCACCCTCTGCCCAGAACATTTCACACCTCATTTTCCTTCTTTACCATCACCATGTCTTGTGGGGTTTTTTTCTGAATATTGTTACAGCTATTCAATTTAAAACCTTAGTGTAGGTGATTGCATCATGCACAATTTTGGGGTGCTCAGACAATATACTGAATTTTTACAGTAGCAGATAGGCCATATCACTATGCCCATTTTAAACAGAGGTAAATGTAGCTTTGGTGACTTGCCAGCTATAAGGTCTGGGACAGGAGATGTGAGGCCAGTTCATAGATCTTAGATCCTGTTCTGCACCTGGTTATTCTTCTTCCACTCACGAACGCAGAAGTGGGACAGAAATGACGTTCCCATCTCAGAAAATGTTGCTTCTATTTCTTGAAAGCCCTCTGGTAGGTGTGAGAGGGAATAAGGAAGGGAGAGTAACCAGCTGAGGTAGAGAGGTTGAGATATATCACATCTACCTTGTTTCACTTTACAAAAAAAAGGAAGCTTTTCCTGAACGAGGAGAAGCTGTTTCACCATTTGGCTATTTACCAACTTCCACACTCCTACGTGTCAATTGCTTTTCTGTGTTACTGATGTTCCATTCTTCAGGTAGTAAAGGCTCAGGCATGAGGGAAACCCCACAATGATGAAAAGTCTTGAGCTGGAAGAAGTTTCATTGCCTTGTTCACTGCGCCCTTCCTTATTTTAGCTGAAGTGACAGTGTGGACTTCATTGAGCTGCTGCACATTTTAATGATGCTATGCAGATGTCCTCAGCTGCACACTGAAATCACTTTCAACAGGGTAATGAGTGGGATGCTATGGGTTGGATGATCTTCATGTGTTTGTCATGGAAACTAAGGCTGAGGATAATCTCACTTTATTATTAGTCATTCCAAAGATGAGGTAACTTGATCATGGCTAGAAAGAACTTAAAGTTGATGCTCAAGCCAAAATTAATGTGATTTATTTTAATGACACCATGTAAGGATAAATAATCAAGAGCACACCACTGCAGCTTATTTGTGCCAGAACCCTACCCTACAGATCTTCTGCATTACAAAATAATAAATTGTAATTATGTCATTATTTACTGCCCACTCACAGTTAGAAAAATCATTCATTTCTGATATTCACAGCAAGCAGTGAAGCTAGAAGAAAAAGGGGAAGGAAAATGAAGTCTGTTCTACTCCCTAGGCTGTCATGCAGAACATGGAAGTTTGCTAGTAAAGTACTCAAAAATGTCCATGTAATGTTAGTAAAATCAATGTATAATATATGGAGAAAAGATACACCAACCCAAGAGCCCTGTTTTTTCAGCAGTATATCTTCCATGTGTGGATGTGAAAAGCAAGGCAGATCAGAAAATTAGCAAAATCTTATTCTGCCCTAAAAAGCCGCTTTGCTGATATTTTTCTGGAAAATGTTAATACATCAGAGCATTGGCTGTTTCCCGGGCATCAGCCTAGAAAGAGCAATTCAGAAAGGCGACTGGAGCAACTGACACTAGAGTCAAAAAGAGGTGAAGTCACTGAATTGAATCAGAAAGAAACACACTAGTTCTTTTCAAAGTAAAGTACTCTATCTCATCTACCAAATAGACCTCTCAAACATCATCCTTGGACAGTTAAATAAACCAGGTAGGTAATTCTGAAAGTGTCAACAGTTTTGTCATGGATGAATAGTAAGCTATAGGAAGGGTGGAAAGGGTAAACATAATGCATCTTAAAAGAGAGGGGAGGCAAAGAAGTGGGATCAGGGAAGTATGGAGCAGGCAGACAACTTGAATTTCCAGAAAACTTCTGGAATGAAAATTAAATGATCTATATTTATCTGGAAGTCATCAAAGTGAGCACCAGCATACACAAATTTGTTAAGAGCAAATAAACTGTGTTTCATTCTGTAACAGGATCCTTCGACCTGCTGGCCACACTCTTCTTAATGCACCCCAGGATACCATTGGCCTTCTTGGCCACAAGGGCACATTGCTGACACGTGGCCATCCTATTGTCCACCAGGACTCCCAGGTCTTTTTCCTCAGAGCTGCTCTCCAGTAGGTCAGCCCCCATACTGTACTGGTGCAGGGGGTTATTCCTCCCCAGGTGCAGCACCCTACACTTGCCCTTGTTGAATTTCACCGGGTTCCTCTCCATCCAGCTCTCCAGCCTGTGACAGTGACTGGTGAGTGATATCTCCCTTTCTTTATCTTGACCCATGAGCCTTTTTTTATTTTTTCTCTCCCCTGTCCAGATGAGGAGGGGAGTAATAGCGTGGCTTTGGTGGGCACCTGGTGTCCAGCCAGAGTCAACCCACTACAAGGTGACACCTCCAGCACTTGTAGTCTTCCGCAGCATCACCAGGGACTCCAAAGACTGATTCTCCGTTCTTGGCAAAGGAAATGGGGAAGGTGGGTGGCTCTGCAGTTTCCTTCCTGAGTTAGTTTTCCATGGTGTTTGACTGCCACAACAGAAGCTGAGATGAAATAGATGGGTGGGTCTATGCTATTTCTTGCCAGTCATCCTAAGGTGTCTGCATTGACCAAAAGCTCTGCTTTGAACTCTCATGCTCATTATTTTATATTCCTGGCAAGAGAAAGGGGCATTCCAGTGAGAGGAGATTAATGATTAGTAGTGTGACTAGAGTGCAAATGGGACTTAGCCTTTCTTTTAACTCATTCTGTTTTCCAGACATCAGGCTGGAGTTTTCCCTTTTCAGGTTTTCAAATACACTGCTTTGCAATTTGTTGTCATGTAATTTACCATCCAGCATCACACATACTATTAAAAAATATTCTCATATCTATGGTTTTAGTCTAGTGAAAATATGATAGAATCATAGCATGGTTTGGGTTGGGCCTTAAAGATCATCTTGTTCCAACTCCCCCTGCCATGGACCTGAACACCTCCCACTAGATCAGGTTGCTCAAAGCCTCATCCAGGTCACATCACCTTTTTAGGGGAGTTCTCCCTAATTCCCTTGAGCCAATTCACAGGTGTTTCCCTGTTACTGCCAAATTCCTCAGCAGCCCCTGACTCTTCTTGAATGTTTAAAACTCCATCCCCTTCCCCTGCTAAGTCCAGTTTAAAGGTCTGTTTATAAGTCCAGCCTGCTTGTTGCCCAGTGCACTCACAGGAAAATACACCTCAATAAACCCCCCCCAAGGAAGACAAAAGTCATCACCAGACCTAGACCTCATGCTTACCAGGAATTCCTGGCTCTGCTCGACATTCCCAGCCCAGCACCACTTGTGGATCGGATAAGGGGCCAAAGAATTGGATGTTGGAGAAAAAAACATGTAGAAAAAAAACTCATGGTGAATGATTATGAAACAGTTTGCTGAAAAGGAAACTTTCTTCCCTGCTCCCAACCTTCAAGTTGCGTTTGGCAGGAGGTCGTGCAGGCTGCATGACCCAACCTTTTCCACAGTGACTCAGCGTTACATTGCCTACAGTTCTTTGTAAAGCAGCCATAAGGTGAAGTCTGTTTTCTTTTCTGCAGAAACAGGGACAGCAGATGGCTTGTGGAAGAAATGAAGCTACATTTCAGGTCCTCCTGGGGCTTGTTTAACTCAACCTTCCACATAAATAGTCAGATTGTGTTTACTTGCCAATGAAGAAAAAGCCTGTTTTCAAGTTCTTTTATTTTCAGAAGACATGAAGATCAGCAAAGACTGTGATCATGTTCAAGCAGTTTTAGTAAATGAGTAAAAGCAAAATCTAAATTGCAGAGGAAAGATAATAATATCAGCACTTCTATTGTGAAAGGCTAAAATAAGGATAGAGAATCCATTTCATAAACTTTCTGAGATTTTGCAATAACAAATCTTAGTCTGCCATATGCAGATCTGAGCTGGTAATGAGCAATCAGACCTTTAGTTTCAGTCCCTCTGATCAATTTCCTTAGTCTTTATGTGACTGGCACATTTTAAAATTAATTTGTTTTGTCATTTATAACAGTCATTTCCAAAAATTCATCTATACAGGCTTTGCATGTCTTCCTAATGGTGAACCGAGCTTCCTGAAGTGTCAGAAATTTGTCACTTCAGTGTCTACTTGCAGCCTACAATTAAGGCACAGAAACCAGCCTGTGATTTGCAACGCAGGCTGATACCAATGATGTGTTTTCTCAAACAATAAGCTAGGTTTGTGTGTGTTTTCATCTAGTGCTCATGTTACAAATTCATCTGACACAGGACTGTCAGATTAAATTATCTTCCAAAGGGTCATTCAAAGGGATGTATAAACAAATATCCCAGAGGAGATGGGAATCTTCCAAAAAGTTATATCTCCTATTATTTAAGGGTCGTGCACATCTTGTCATTGAAACATTAAAATTTAACTCGAACATGTCCTTAGTCGGTATTAAAGAGGGGTTTTTTTTGTTTCCTGTTTCTATTGTACCTTTTCAATTTTTTAATGAACTGCAAAAAGTTTCCTAATAGATACAAAGATACAAAGTAAAAAAAAACCTTAATCAAATGCCATGTAATTACATCACTGAGTTCCACAAGCCAAAAAAAACCAAAAAACAAAAAAAAACAATATGAATGATGGAGCCTACTGCTCTGCTGCAAAAAAAAAAAAACACAACAAAAAAACCCCACTGTGATATATTATCTGAGTTAAATGTCTGTCCAGTCTATCCTAAGGCAATTGAAAAGTGTCTTGAGAGTGATCTCCAAGCTGGTCTCCTCCCTGCTGGAATGGTAGGGTACATGAAGGGTTTATGGCCATGTGTCAGGCAGCACTTACTGACTTACTCCACAGCAATCTCAACAACACTTGTGTAACATCTGCCTTTATTGGAACAGCCAAGTAATTCTCATCCTTGCTAGAAAAAAAGCCTACTGGCACCATCTCCCTGTCCTGTGCTCCTGGGTCTTGAGTCATGAACTCACAAGACATAACTAGATGCCAGCTTTTAGTTCATAATACAACGCTGGTACAGCAGTATTGTTTGTCAGGACACAAACTTTGAGAAATGCTTTGACTAACTCTATTCGGTTATTAGCTCATTATCAATGCTATTTACATAGCCCTTCTTTCTACTGCTAAATGAAATATACTCATAATGGATGGGATGACATCCCAGAAGGAAAATGTTTCTCACAGTTGTTGAGAGAGACTTCAAACCTCAGTGTGTTTCTGGAGAAAAAATGCAAGATAAATTGATGCTACCTCATTTGGCCTCTGGGGATATAATGTTCTCCAAAAAGTAATACGGGACCTAGATACCAGCAAACACCTTTCCTGAAGAGAAAATAAAGAAATATTATGTTATAAATCAAAGATAAGAGTGTAAAAAAGAAAGGGGCTTTCAGTTTGAGAAAATTGAAAGGAGGACAAGATACCAATGAAAACACTATCTAGGAATGGATAGCAAAGCTTAATGAAAAAATACTGTGTTCAAACAGTCCTGTCTGGAAACCTAAGAAAAGTGTAAATATGAAGAAGGAGAGGAAACCTTTAGAGTGATCATTGGAGACATTATCTGAGAAAACCTTTAGAAGCTGAAAAAGAAATATTTCAGAAAGTGAATATATCAAAGTACACAGTAACCTACAAAACTCGGTTAGAGATGTTTTTATCTTGAGATTTCTGCTTGAATTCTTTCCCAGATAAATCTCACCTCTCGCAAAAGGTGACGGCAATAAAACACTTGTGCAGAGGAAGCGAGAGGAGCACGGCACGGTGACACTGGGGGACCAGCCATCCTCCGTGCCAGGGGGACTAACAGGAGCTGGGAAAGATAGGATTTTCAGAGCATCCAGACCCCTGTTACTACACCCCTGCTACTGCCCCCACAGGTTATCTCTAGGTTGAATCCCCGACATATTTCAGCCCTCATCAGAGTTCCCATGCTAGAGCTCTTGGATCTGTTTTCAAATGTGCCCGTTTCGCCCTCTCCTCTTTTAATGTCTAAAGGGGGTTTCGGTGTAACTGCTGTAAAAGGTTGGTGCAGCAGTCACCTCCTTGGATGCTAGGAGAGGGTGGTTTCTTCAGAGCTGTCAACAAGCTTTTAGGAGACCCTGCACACCTGGAATTTATCATTTCTGAAGGCACATGCTTCTCATCCCCCGGGGTGAGGTTGTATACACATATGTTTTGAGTTATGTTTAAAAATTAATATACAACTTGATACTTACAGGAATCTTAACCTTGGAACATTTCTTGCTGCTGTGTAACTTTTCCTTGCATAGGTATAATTGACTCTGTTCAGGAAAAAACATCCCAGTTACCTGAGGGATAACTCCCATATGCCAGATTTATAAAGGAAGGAAAGTCAGAGAATGTCCTATTTCAAGTGGGAAACAGTGAGTAATGGTGGTGACAAAGAGAAATATGATTCATGTTGTCACATTTTCAGGCATTTCAATTCCTCAAATATCATAGGTAATGATTCATCGATTCTTTACAGATTTCCAAGAGCCTCTAATGTGTTGTTCTAACAGCTGCTTTGTGATGGCTGTCAGCTTTAAGGAGTCTTACTCTAAAAACTAGTGAAGCCTTAAAAGCATGCACTTAAGGGTTCTGCAGAAAGTACGGGCCCCTTGCCTTTGCAAACAACCCCAAAACTCCTCCACCAAAATTACTGAAATATTGGCCTAAGGGTTTGAAGCGTTCATTGCAGTTGGGATTAGAAATTAAAGTGATTTGAGAAACCAAGGGAAAAAGATCGAGGGAGAGGTGGAAATTGGAGACAGAAGCAGTATGAGAGTTAGGATGGGCAGTCATCCTACCTTTTACAAGCAGGGAAAAATTCTGGTGGATATGGGCACTATTTACTTTTATACTGCCCCCTGAGAATAATTTCAAACCGCTCATTGATCTTTTAGGAGGCAGGAGGGGTCTCCACAGCACCTGGCTTTCTGTTCTCATTTCCTCTTCACCTCAGGCTTTTTATAGAATGATCCTTTTGCCCTATAAACTCCCAGTGAGTCTAAATGTAAAATGAGCCAGGCAGAACACAACATTGCCCCCCCCTCCCCCCCCACCCTTGACACCCCACCGCCAGGAATTCCCCTCTGTGCTCTGAGATTTAATAGCAGAGCTATTGCTCGTGTAGCGACTCGAGCAATAGCAATCACGGCAATAGCAGTCTCATTTCTAACTTCATTTTTGTGACTGCCTGGATGAGACCCTGTCTTGCAGCAGTCACTGTTTCAATGATAATGAGGCGGTTCCCCCTGAATGTACAGAATATATTTTATGAAGCATGAGCCTTTCTTTTCTGTCCTTGTGAGGAATTGCTCCCCCATTCACAGTATTTAGAAATTCACAAGTCTGGTATTTTTGTGTAAAATGACAATGTATATTTAAATCACAATTTTATAGTCCACTGACACTGTATTTTAATGACGATTCCCATGGACTCTTTTAGTACAGAATATTGATTTTCCTGCCACTTTCCCAACCCTGAATTTTAGTAGGCATTGTGGCTTGCATGAGGTTGCTCAACTTGGAATTGGCCCTTTTTCCATATGCAGCACTCCTACCTCCTCACCTTTCCAGCCACGTATCTTCTGATTCTCTTCTCGCTTTTCACATACTACATTTAATCCTGTTCACTTTAGTTACTGTTTTAATCTTTACACACCTGCAGTTTTCAGCCCCTTTTCCCTTGTTCTCCTGTCCACCCACCCTGCCCTCTTACCACACACACCTAAGACCCTACACCCCAGAGGGGAAGGTTCCTCCTGTTCTTCGTTGCAAAAGTGTTTCATGGCAAGACGTAGCAATGCCAGAATGTGTTGAATCACAGTCTTTTACAGCATGGTACCACACTGAGGTGCTGGAGCAGGTGCAGAGAAGGGCAACAAAGCTGGTGAGGGGTCTGGAGAGTGGGTCTCATGAAGAAAGGCTGAGGGAGCTGGGGTTGTTAAGTCTGAGGAAGATGGGGCTGAGGGGAGACCTTATTATGCTTTATAACTACCTGAAGGGGGTTTGTAGAGAGGTGGGGGTATGTCTCTTCTCCCAAGTCACAAGAGACAGGACAAGGGGCAATGGCCTCAAGTTGCGCCAGGGGAGGTTTAGATTGGGTATTAGGAAACATTTCTTCATGGAGAGGGTTATCAGGCATTGGAATGGGCTGCCCAGGGAAGTGGCTGAGGCACCATTCCTGGAGATGTTCAAAAGATGGGTTGACATGGTCCTCAGGAATATGGTTTAGTGATTTTTGTCAGGGTTAGGTTGGACTAGGTGGTCTTTAAGGTCCCTTCCAACCTAGAAAATTCTATGATTCTATGATTTTATATTTTCCTCCAAGGAAAGGAAAGGAAGCAGATTTGAAGAGTTGTCCAAGGACTGCACTTCTGCAGTCCTGAGAAAAAGCTTATTTGGGTGCTGGGGGAGGGCTGGGGTGCCACCAAAGGGTTGTGTGTGGATGGAGCACACACATTGTCAGAGAGGTGCTCCTGCCAGCTATTTGTTAAAGTTCTTTCTGTACCTAATGAGCAGATGTAAACTTAGAGTTTTAGAATTCATCAAAATTTATCTTTTGATGTATTCAAAAGATTTCCAACAAGCAATAGCATAAGCTCAAGTTGTTCCTCAGTCAGCTTGTCTGATCATCCATAACTCATCACATTGGTGTTTACCACATACTACTCCACTGGGTCCAATGGCCTTTGTGTTTTGAGTAGCACATCTTCAAAGCAAACTGTACTGCTCTGATATGATGAGAGTTTAGGAGATGGTGGATTTTCGAAGTAGTTTACTTCAGGAAATAATCTGTCGGAATGTTACTGGGGCTTGTATCTTATTTCCTGTTAGAACCATTCTATGGTTCTATATTTTATCTGATTCAACTTCTTGGGATTTCTTTTGCCTTCCTCACTGAATAAAAGAATATCTACTCCCCTCTGTTTTCTCCTTGTGAAGGCATTACACTTTGTAATCAAATCACTCCTTAACCTTCTCTTTTAATAAGCTAACCAGATTTGAGCATTAAGTTTTTAACAGCAAGATGTTTTCTCCAGAAAATAGAATAACTACTGTAGTTATCTTTGGAGTTCTCTTGAGGCTTCTAAACCCCACTATAAATGCAGCCCACTGAAATACAGCATGCATTTCAGTACTAACCTCACCTATGTTTCACACAGGGACAAAATTACTTCTACTTCGTGGATTACAGGCTTCAAACAGTCCTTTTTCACTAATGCATGTCACTCAGAGGTATTAATGAGGTTGTTTCCCCTGCTGTGAATTATAATTCTTTTCAGAGTCTCTGCTTTCCTGGGTACAGTCCTACAGTTCTGTTGGTATATCCCATCTGTTAAGAGACATTTTGTTGTGTGGTTTCCCTGTGTTCAGTATTATTTACCAGTTTCTCAAAGCCCCTAAAATTTAGCAGAAACATTTTTTCTCCTTACTTTATAACATCCTTTGTTAAACAATGAGGGGAGAGTAGTTGGGCCCTGTACAAATCCTTCATGAAAGTCCATAATGTGTCCTGGACTGATGATGCTTATTAGAATCATAGACTCATAGAATGGTTTGGGTTGGAAGGCACCTTAAAGATCATCTAGTTCCAACCCCCCTGCCACGGGCAGGGACACCTCCCACCAGACCAGGTTGCTCAAAGCCCCATCCAGCCTGGCCTTGAACACCTCCAGGGATGGGGCAGCTACAGCTTCTCTGGGCAACCTGTTCCAGTGTCTCACCACCCTCACAGGAAAGAATTTTTTCTTAATATCTAATCTAAATCTCTCCTCTTCCAATTTAAAACTGTTACCCCTTGTCCTGTCACTACACTTCCTGACAAAGAGTCCCTCCCCATCTCTCCTGTTGGCTCCCTTCAGGTATTGAAAGGCTGCTATAAGGTCTCCCTGGAGCCTTCTCTTCTCAAGGCTGAACAACTCCAACTCTCTCAGCCTGTCCTCATAGGAGAGGTGCTCCATCCCTCTGATCATCTTTTTGGCCCTCTGCTGGACCCATTCCAGCAGGTCCATGTCCTTTCTGTATTGAGGACTCCAGAGCTGGACACAGCACTCCAGGTGGGGACTCATGAGTGCATTACATGATTTCTTTTTCACATACTACTGAGAAGTGCTTATCGAGTAGCTTGCTCTGATTTGTAGTTTATAAAAAGTTACACTGATTTTGTTAGTGGACCATAAGTGACCCATGAATGCTCAAAGTCCTATATTCCCTTTATTACTAAGAACTCTAAGGCAACCAAGGGTATGTTGAATGTTCCATATAGCATTGTTCTGCCTTTTTGCCCTCTCTGTCTTTTCTAAACAAGTTACATCCAACTTTTAGTTCATAAGCATACAAAGTTTTCCACAAGCTTTTAGAACTGTGGCTTAATAATGTATTTTTCTCCCGAGAAGGTAAATTTTCTGTTAATCTTACACATTTCACCTCTTCATAACCCTGCAAGTCATTGTATGCTTGATTAAGCAGGTGGATTTTTTCTTAGTTTATCATTAGCAATCCCTTCTTTCCACCTCTTACCTGTCTAAGAGGCTTCTCTCCTGAGTAAAAAGAACCCTTGTTCCAACAAGCCGAGTGATAGCTATGCTAGTAACAACTTGTCATTTATCTTCCCTTGCCCATGAGCTGAGAATGAGCACAGAGGCAACCTCTTGGACTTTCTTCCAAAGCTCACACCCAACACCTGTTACCCTACAAAGTCCCTCACAGAATCACAGAATTGTTTAGGTCGAAAGGGACCTTGAAGATCATCTAGTCCAACCATCAACCTAACTCTGATAATAAAAACATCACTAAACCATGTCTCTAAGCTCTATGTCAACCCGTCTTTTAAATACCTTCAGGGATGGTGCCTCAACCGCTTCCCTGGGCAGCCCATTTCAATGCTTAATAACAGTTTCAGTGTAAAAACGTTTCCTAATATCCAATCTGAACCTCCCCTGGTGCAACTTGAGGCCATTTCCCCTTGTCCTATTATTTCCCACCGAATCCCACAGTCACTTTTCTTATTTTTGTGCCAGAAAGTCAGCCTCACCACCGTGCTGGGGTTACGGCATGTCCTTTGTCTATGTGGAATTCACAAGCTGATGGTGATGATTTTTTATTCTCTTACAATGTCTGGAAGGATCATTAGTGGTAGTTTGTTGGATACTGAAAGTATCCTTAGAATTTCATTTTGTTTTAATAAAAAAAAAAAAAAAAAGATCAACACAAAGTATAGCTTAAACTGTGACATAGAGACCTGTGTATAATTGAAATGGGTCTTAGAAGAGAAGCACCAACCAGCTGTGTCTGGCTGGTGCTGCCAAGCCCACATCAAATATATACTCTATAAACTGTGACTTAGTATGATGATATTAAATCCCCATTTATTTATCATGCACAGCCTTCTGCCAAACAATCCATTTCCTCCCATTAATACAAAGTTTGAAGAATGTTGATATACTTCATGTCTAAAATGAGATGGGAAAACTTGGGTGCTAACTGTTTTTATGTTTCCAAGGAGGGAACATATCCCAAATAATTCACTCTTAGTATTTGGCATAGATGACATTTAAGGAAGAGGAGTACAAAAACATTGTGAATTGTTCTGTCTTTAAGGGCTAGGCATTCTATTCTTGTAACCAAGAGGAAGATATTTTTTTTTAAAGGAACACAGCTTCTGCTTTCATTTTTCTGCAGGAGAGAAATTTCCTAAATACTTATACAATTTTATCATTTTCATGTTTTTCAGTGTTTCTAGAATACAGCAGAGCATGTGCTCTCACTTAGGTACTTCATGGATTTAAAATTTTTTCATGGAATTTAATGTATCAGGCCTTGCTGAGACATGATATGCAAATTGCACCTTTTTCTTTATTGTCTAAATAATTTCAGCCAGCTTAAATCACTGGAAGGCCTTGCCATAAATTCATTCTTACTGAAATTAGGAGAAATTCTACTATTCATTTCAACTGAGATAAAACATGTGCTGGTCTTCAACCAAGTGGTTGTACCTTTAAAGGTACATAAGGAATATTTATGAAACCAAAATGATTAATGGATAGACCCCTCTTTATACTATAAAAGATTTTCCTATCTCTTAAATCAAAGCCAGGCTGATATTTATCTGCAGTTGATTGTTTGTTTGGGCACCTCTTCATTATAATCTGTTTTCTTGGGTTCTTAAAATAAGTGTAATTCATGAAATTATTTACGCTCTAGGAGCCTCATTATGTTTGAAAAAATGTGCTGCAAATTGACCTTTTTTAAAAAACATTTGCTGTCTCAGAAAAACTCCTTGTTTAAATATTTAAACTGAGAACATCCTTTATTATTGCCTTTTGACATAAGCTGCCAAGTGGTGGTGGTGGAAATATTTATAGTTTCTTTTGCTTTATTTTCATTTTATTTATTGGTTTGGTGATTAAATTTCGTATGAAAAATCCAAGAAAGCGTAGTCAATAATAGTACATATCAATTATGTAACCACTTAGATGAGCCAATTCAACAGAATCGCTGAGAATCAATCCATTTTCTCCATGCCAAGCAGCAATTTCTTTTAAATATTATGCCACACATGAATATATTGCACTAATGTTCTCTAACAGAGCTATGTCTTCAAAGACAAAACCAAAGAGAAGACTAGGGGAGAAAAGGGTCTGGCAGTTCTAGATCAATTGTGAAAGGCACAAATGGAAATATAGTTTAGCTTCACATCACAAATGCATCTGCTGCTAAAGCTTAGCAACAAAACAGCTAACTCATATAAATTGAATAGCTGAATTTTAATTCAGTTCTGACTCTGAAATACTTACCTGTCAACAGTGTTAATTTCCAAGGGAATAGGGCTTTTTTCCTGGATAATTTCAGAACAAAGCTTTAAAATGCTTTTCAGACCATCAGAACTAAAACAAGAAAAGCCAAAATGGACTTGTCAAGGTCTTTCCTTGAGGGGGAAATACGCATAGATTCAGGACTTACCGTCTTTTAAGTAAAATAAAGAAAATAATATCTGAAAATAGTGCAAACAGAATGCAAGATATTGTATCATACAAGGAAGATAATCGTGCAACCTAGCCATCCTGCTTCCAAACATTTTTCTCATTGTCATTAACCTTTTGATAAGTTTGGAGCAGTATGATATTAATGGGAAGCAATGTAAATACAATTATTTCACTTCCCAAACATGGTAGGGGGTTTTCAAAGACACTATGTGGAGAACCCAGATTGTATGTGAAAACTAATACATACAGGAGGAAAAAAAGGATGCTTAAGCTCTTGATAAATAGGTTCCAGGGAAAATAAGCAGAAAATACTGTGTATGAAGGTTCAACAGTTTGGATCTGAAGTGGCCTTGTGTTCAGAACCTGCCCCATTGCTCTGTCTCGGAAAGAATCTCAGACCTTAGATACAGCTGTTTGAAGCAGGAGCTGGTTTACTCTGTCAGGAGAACTTGGCCATCTATGGCTTTACGCCCCATCCTATCTACTTACCAAAAGTACTAAACTAGACTCAATAGGTCAGGCAGATTTTTCCCCCTTAAGTTTCATTAAAGTGTCAAACAGCTAAGAATCTTTCACATGGAAGAGCTGCCCTTGCAGATTGTTCTGCACATCTCAGATGGGAAAAGATTTGAAAGATGCTGACAATTGCCTGTCTTAATCTTAATGTTATGATAAAAAGCATGGTCCAACAAGACCAGTAGGATGAAAATGTCCTTAATTGTATTGTATGTACAGATTTAAAAAAAAAAGGTTTTGGTTTGGGTTTTGTCTAAAAAGCTAATAGATTATCTTGCAAGCCTTGATCCAATGTTCACAGAGTCAAAAGTGGATCAATTTAAGATCACTTCCTAAGTTACTGTCTTGGACGTAAATTCATCCTTGTATAAACATCACCATTAGTTTAAGTGGAATTATACTTAAGAGCAAAACAAGGAAGAATTTCATATCCTTTCAGTGCCTGGAAAAAAAGGGACCTTACTGTATGACAGTCATATGTTATAACTCAGGTATGAAATGAGTTCATTTATAAACAGTGTCTTCTTAAGACTACTGCTTTCATTAAGTACGTGTGTTATCTGAAAAAAATATATAAATGATATTGTTTTTATTCTGTTTGTCAACACAATAAAATCTGCAGCTTTCACAATTGCTTGTAGTACCTTCTTTTTCTCCTATTAATTTGTAATATATGTGCAAATTTCTGGATTAAATTACATTATTAGAGCCAGTGAGTCATGAAGCACAATTGTTTTTCATAGAATGCATGTTATGAAATAAAAAATACAAATACAAAATCATCCTCCAGATCATTCTTGTCTTTAAATGCCTTGAACTCTTCTCTGAAATTGAGTTTTATGCTGAAAAAGAATTCTATTCATATGTAAGCTTGAGATAATTCTGCCTGGTTTTCCTTAGGTTTCTAGTTTTTCTAGTTTTTTATTACTAAAAAAAAATAAAAAATACAATGTTTTTTAGCTTTTAAAAGCAATGTTTCTCTTTTAGCTGTCTTTGTGTGAAGGCCAGCATGATGAGGAGCTTCCTGTGTTATAAGAATAAAGCATGTGTCCAAGAGTGAAATATGATCATGTTCAGCCAACGCTTTTTGAATGCTTTTGTAAAAGTTTTTTTCTTGATCATTACTCTGCTATCTTGTCACTGACTATTTGCACTTGAACTTTTTTAAGCTGAATGGGGAGTTTTATCTCATCCTGTTCTTTCTACATTTCTCTTCTAAATATTTATAGTAAAAATGAGCTAAGTAAACAGAATTGCTTCCTGATCTCTAGGATATTTTAACCCTTTTAGTGACTTTTCATCTGTCCTTTTTTCCTGCTGGACTGAAACACAGAAAGATGACAGTGGGATTTTCAAGCTGCACTGAAGTTGTTGCAGCAGTTGAGTAGGCTTTTGAGATTGTCCTCTATAAAAAAAAGAAGAGTCATTGATAAATTGTGCTCATGTCATTTCACTAGCCATTATCGTTATGCATAAAGTCCTCCTTTGAAAAAATAGTTTGATAATCCATCAAAGAACTGGATGTGAAAATTGCTCTTCTGCAAGATGACAGGTAGGCTGAAGCTGCTAATTGACCTGTGCCGTAGGTATTCCTGTATTTTCTTAATAAAGCTGCTAATTGCCCATATGATATTTGGGTTTAAAAGCCAGAGAGTATTTTAGAAAACATTCTTGGATTTAAAGCTCTTTGTTCTCATTCTTGCCTACTTGCCTAATTCTTAGAAAGAATTAATTCTATTTTCCTTTCCCTGGATGTTTAAAACATTGACAATGAAAAAAGCAAAGCAGAGATTAGATGTTGGGTGTCTAAATTCTAGAAAAAGGTGCAACAAGTAGAGTCTGTGCCTCCAGCCTTCACTCTACAGAATTTATGAGCAGCTGTTAGGAGATCCTGGAAGATGATATGGATTAATCTCTTAACCAAAATTAGTCAGTAGGCAGGCAGTGGTTTGCCATCTACAACACATATGGGCTACCACTACTGCCAGTGTGACCCATTGCTTGGATAAGTTCAGTCTGTGGATGAAAAGAAACCAAGCATTTAAAATGATGCTAAAGCTTATGCTGGAAGTAAAGGAGAGGGTTCTGGGGAGCTTGTGGCCATAAAACCATCTCCCTGTGTGTAGCTATAAATCCCTACCTCAGTCAACTCAGCATATAGTTTTCACAGAGTCTAGTTTGCCACATTGAAGAGGCATCTGTGAATAAGTGTCTGCCATTTTTGGTAGTCCAAAAAAGCTGTCCCACTATGGACTTTGTAGATACTTCCCAGCCAGATTGCAATGTTTCAGTGTAACTCTGCTGGACATTAAGTACAAAAAGGGAGGGTGTCAGGAGGACGGGGCTGGTCTTTTCTCAGTGGTGCCCAGTGACAGGACGAGAGGAAATGGGCACAAACTTCAGTATAAGAAGTTCCACCTAAACATGAGGAGGAACTTCTTTACTGTGAGAGTGGTAGAGCACTGGAAGAGGCTGCCCAGAGAGTTGGTGGAGTCACCTTCTCTGGAGACATTCAAAACCCACCTGGACAAGTTTCTGTGCAATGCGCTCTTGGTAGACCCACTCCTATGATCCTCAAAAGTCCCCAGGTCACATGGATTGCTGCAGAACATCCCACTTCCCTCCTATTGTGTAAAAGGAACTTTTCCTTAACAACAACATTTTTATTTCTAGTAGGAAACCAATTTCTGTGTTGCACATGTTATTCTGGTGAGCGAGATGAAAAAATAATTCACACGTCAAGTGGTTGTAGAAACTATTTGAATACAGGGTAAAGAAGCCAGTAAAACAGCTTTTACAGAGTAAAGGACAGCTTGTGTTTCTGTAGATAATGTAAGGCAAAATGCTTTTTTGTCCTCGGGATATAAGTCATGGAATGTAGCAATGATGCTGACACACAAATTTTGAGCAGCTCCCACAGCAGCTTGACAGTCGCGGAGCACAAGTCCTCATATGAAATACGGTTGCTCCATCTGCTACTCCCCTGGCATGAGACACTTTTCTTGTTTTCACGTCAGTGTGGTGGAAGAAACACTCCTACTCACACTGGCTATAAAACACACAATACCAGAATTGTTTTCCTGCCACGGCTGCTCCTTTTTGTTGTTGCTTTACTCAGTGTCACTGTAGTTCCCCTTCCACTTCCTAGTGTCTCATGTCATAACTGGTAGTACCATCACCCTGGAAGAAATTTGAATAGAAATACTCTTTGCTGAAGTCCACCCGGGCTTTTCTTGCCTCTGTCAGTCCTTGTCCTCAGCGGGGACCATGTCATTCCTGCAGCTCTGTACACTGATGGGCACCAATATACCAGGAGCCGTCTAGAGCCTTTAGACTCCTCCGGTTGCATTAGTCCCGAGTACTGTTGTTCTAGCAGTCATGGGGTGAGAGTTGTGATACCAAAGCTGTCTCACCCTCGCAAAACACAATATTCAGACTTGTCCTTTCTGCGAATTGCACGATCCGATTGATGCATTCAGGGACTGTGGGAATTCAAGCCTTTCAAATATAGCACTACCCGTAATTGTAGCAGAATTCTTCCTGTTGAGAAGGATCAGGTATTACAAGCTGATGCACATTTATTAGTTGCATAGCCATCTTTGCTGAGTCCTCATCCTGTTATTCAACCAAAGCCATTCTGATTTCACTGGCTCATTTTCTGCTATTCAGTTCTGAACCTGTCTCAGATCACACCTCTGTGAACCAAGCCATTCAGAATATCATACAGTGCTCATTTCTCCCCCTCTTAACAAATACAGCTTCTGCATGGGTTTGATTGATAGGCAGGCTGGTTGGTAAGTAGGTAGGTAAATACACAGGTAGGCAGATAGATTGATATATAGATGGATTTCAAAGATATTAAAAATTAACCCCCTTGTTATTTTAGTAGAAAGATGTGTAGATGTGGTGCTTAGGGACATGGTTTAGCAGTAGACTTGGCAGTGCTGGATTAATGGTTGAACTTGATGATCTTAAAGGTCTTTTCCAACTTAAACAGTTCTATGATCCTATTAAACAAAATCTAAGATCATTTCCATGTCATACAACTAGTTTTAAAAAGCTCAAGATAAAACATACCTCCACTCACGGTGAGCTGAAGAATTTTATAAAGTTTTTTTATTTCTCCGCCCCAAAGGAAAAGAAAAAGTAGACTTAAACAACAGCATTTGGATCCAACTCTTACGCACAAAGTAGTATTTCAGCTTCATAATCAGCCAGGTAGATCAGCCATCAAAATGTATGTGTTTTAAATAAGGAGTTTGTGTCTCTGTGGATTGCCTTTCATGAGTGGAAGAACATTTGTTTTAAGACACACATTACACAGTATTTAGGAAGAAGAAAAACAGCAAAACCTAAACCATCAAGCTAAAGCCGAAAACACTGACTCAAAATAGCTTATTGATTGGGAATCACTCCAGTGATTTTGCTCAAAACAGAAACATAGAAAAGAAAAAAAAAAAGAAAGAATATCAAGCCACATAATCTGTATTTCCCCTGGAGCAGAAAGGTGCTTGTTTTATACTGCTTCGCATCCTGCTTGGATTTAGAATAGTCTTCAGTCTGCTTTGATAATTGTTTCCATGTATGGGGGAAATACATAAGCGGGAAATTTATTGCTGATATGAAATTGCTACTACTACCCTTTAGGGCAATTCTCTTGAGCTCTTGGTGTTCACAGGAAGTAAGGCCAGAATTTTAAAATATGGCTTTATCTCCTAGTATCTTTTTTTTCTGAAGTGAAGCATAAATATAGAATGACATCTGGTGTTGTAGCCATTAGTTTCCCAGGCGATTGTTTGGACACACTTTCACAGAGTCGTCATGGTTGGAAAGGAGCTCTGAGATGGCCTTACACACACAATACACTAGATCTCCATCACTAGAGCATGCCCTGAAGTGCCACATCCACACATTTCTTAAGCTGATGTGGAGAAACAGGCACTGGTAGGGCACAATCTCCCTCTTCGGAAGCTATATTCTTAAAGTGGATCAGATACACCACATTGTCAAAGTGCCTAGTTCTGTCATTGAATCTAGGCCCAAATGTTTGGTCAGAAGAATACCCTCTTCATGCTCATCTAAGAAACCAGCTTTGTCCTAACTCTTAGTGACTTGTCCACTGGTTAATCCCAACCCCACTTCTTTTAAAGAAAATGAAATCGTGTTCTATTATTTTCTCTCTTCTTCTGTTTTTCTCTTTTTTTTTTTTTTTTCCTTCTACTGGAAAATCTCTGTGCCATGTAAGCATGGCAGTGTGACTAATCACAGCCTTTCATCCTCTCTTCTCTAAGCTTTGTAACCCTAAAAACTTTTGGTGTTAGTTATCCCATCCAATCCTTCAGTCATTCTTTTAGGGAGTTTTCTTCAAACAGTCTTGTGTTTTCTCAGTACCTATCTTACATGTGGGTACATGTTCCCAGTTTCCATTAGTTTTTGCATCTCACTAAATGTAGAGGTGATATTCTTTTTTGATGCTACATGGGCACTCTAGGCCCAGCATCTCACACAGATGCTAGCGTTAAGCTGACTGGTTAAGACTTCTTGATATCAGTGATTAACGTCTCAGCTAAGTCTCTTAGAATAAATAGACTCTATTATGATTTCCTCTGGGTAGAGACTATTACAGTGAGTGGTATGCTCTTCATTTTTTTCTTTTCACTCTTTCAGGTTGTCTTATTCAATTTTCTGCTTAATACTCCTAGTATGGACCAATGTTTCTCTTGTACCACACAGATATTACAGTGCAGAGCTAACGTCTTTGGGTGAGTGAGAACAGTGGCAGTGTGTAATGTTTTGCTCAGGGCCCCCTTTCTTTTATCTAGCGCTTTGGTCAAATTTGTCCCTATGCAAAGATCAAAAAATGTACTCTTCAGAAATAATAAGTTGGATGAAGCTGCCTTGTAAGGGAAGCGAGCTTGGTTGTCAAAGAAGAAAGGTGGCTGCATCACAGGCTGGGAATTGACCCATTAGTTTAGCTACATCACTGAAGAAGCTTTAGAGAGGCACCACTACAGGCATGTGTTATTTCCTGGTTTCAGTATTTCATGCTACTGTTAACCAGCAGATATAATTTGTTAAGTATGTGCATATGTTGGGTTATTTTAAAAGAAAGAACAAAAAAAAGAGAAAAAAATATTGCTCTGCTGTATAATCATGCATCATCATCTGCAGCTTTTTCTCACTTATTTAGGAGATGGTCCATAGCTTGTGTGACTTACCCTGCATCGGTTTTTGCTCTAATTTTTCGTTTAGAAAACTTAAAGACAATTACTTAATTTCACCCCACTCATACCTGTATATATGTAGCCATTTCCACAGATACTCCTGGGATTCAGATCACATTTGCTGTCCCACTAGCTGTCCCCCTAGTTTCCCAGGAAACAGTGTTTTCCTAAATCTGCAGACAAAACCTGCTCTGAATTCTGCACTACTGACCTCCCAGGAAGTTAGATTTTGGAAGTTATTGTCTTTTTCTATTGGGTTGAGAAACTAGACCAGTTCTATCGAGGTATGGGAACAAAGTCTGTTCTGGGCTTTTTCCCTTAGTCGGACTGAAGTCGGCTGCTTATTATTTAAGTGACTTTTTTGTTAATAGCTCCTGATTCTTTAACTTTTTATGTTAGTATCAAAGAGAATTGCTTTAGCTCAAGTGTCTCCAGAAATATCATTTGGGACCCAGATGTCCATATGTTTCACTACCTGCATTGCACTGTCCTACACAACTGCTCTCAGAAAGAAATATCTTCCAACCTTTCAAGTATTTACAGCTTGGGCTGTGATTTTATGATGTCCCTGAGTCAACCAGAGTGGAGCCTGTTTCATCTAACCTTGGCCATTCATTCTGAAGTCTCCTTTTTTTGCCACCTCTACTATGCATTCCGATGGTCAGTGATGATCCAGTAAACTGCTCTGCCTGAAAACTAGCCCAAAAGTATGAAAATGTGATGGGTTTCTGACTGGAGTAATTTCACGATTCATTCATATCTTACTGGCATCAGCACAGGACTGGTGATGGGAACGTCTAGCTGGAGATAACCAGGAGAAGAGAGATATGAATCTCTCTGACAGTGCCAGCCTACCCTTTGTGTGGCTTCAATAGGAGCTGGGACTTAGTATTTGCTTCACCTCTGTTTGGTGCACTGCTTTTATTTTCCTTGCACTCACTGACCACCTTTCTTAAATAAATATATTTGCCATTTCCCTGGATTTCCACTACCTCAGTTCTTATTGTTTTATTGTCCTTCAAGAAGAGGCCAGGGAGGCAGATCTGAGTTGTGGGTCTGGCGTGAGCACTGCAGCTTCTTACTGACCTTTTCATAATGGATTACGAGCAAGCTGGTAAAAGCTCTAGTCCAAAGAAAAGTCTGCTGCCTTTATTGGTACCTAGCATAAAGCCTGTACATATATCCCTCTTGACGTTTGCAGTTCAGGAATTAGAGTTCCCTTGAATCATTTTGTTGTTTCACAAGGGAGAAAGCTGGAGGCTGAGGAGCAGTTTCAGCAAAGGCTAGGGGCAAATCCAGCATTGCAAGGAGCCCCTTTGCTGCTGGCTTCTTACACAGACAAAATGCACTTTCTTTTGGTCTGTGTCTATGTGCTCAGTCTTCCAGGGACTCGGTGGCATTTCAACCCCTTGTCCAGCATCAGCCAGGTTTGGAAAGGTCTGAAGCTCTCAAAAAGAGCATTAAACTCCCCGTGTGATTCATAGAAGGAAAAGAATGATTCTTTAATGAAGAAAAGTGAGTGCTGATTAGGGGAAGGTTTTCTTACATGGAGCACACATCCTGCTAAACATCAAGGAACTTTAGAGGACAAAGCCCTAGTAAACAGCACAAAATCCCAAGAATCTTTAATCAGAATCCAGACTCTTTTAGAATTCATTATCAGCCTGTTAACAGAGATATGTTGAAAATCAGAAGGCATCACCTCTAAAGTCCACTGAACGATTTATTATATGTCAAGATAGGGTAAACTGCAGTTTTATTTCTTGCCTTTTTTTTAGGTAAGTAGATTATCCACATGTTCTTCTTGCTTTCAAAAAGTTCTCAGTGACAGTGTAGACCTCATGTTATCGCCGAAGTTTATTCATTCCTCTTGCATCAGTATTCATCAATGATACAGAGTCAGTCTGAGGCTGGCAGGGACTCAAGGGCAAGCAGTCATTTTTCCAATCAATGCACTTTCAAAAAAGTAATTTACCATCGGAGTCTAGACATATAGCAGAAACCTACTTTGCTTTGCTCTACTTAACATCCAATCTATTCTCTAGAAAGCTGAGAGCAACTTGAATTTCCGCTGCCTCACGCAGACTTGGCAGGGCACCATAGGGATTGTTAAGCTTATCAAACGCCGTCGCTGGAGCTCCCATATAAATAGCCTCCAAAGCCTGTGAATGGCAGAATAGATTGGCTTGCACCTGACCAAATCGTGTCATTTCTCTTTAGGATTCATTCTGAGTAAGGAGAACGCTTTCTTTTAACTTCCATGAGCACCTTTCACCTATTGTTCTGAGTATTATCCACCATTCATTCGAGTCGGGTTGTTCTTTTATCACAACGCTCTCTGAACATGTCCCAGGTCTTGTAGCAGCCTATGTTTATATGATCAGACAATTGTCAGTGAGCTCTGTGAAGACTGACACGAACTTGTTTTGTAAGGATGACACCTCAGTTCAAAAATCACTTCGATAATGCTTGAAAATCTCTACACAATTTAATGGTCAGACTCAAAACACGAGCGAGGTTTTTTCCGCCGGTACCAGGACTACTGGATGCTACGTGTAAAGACTCATTTTCTCTTCTTGCAGCTAAGGTTCTTTCACCTATTCCTGGCAACCGGGTCACTTATCACCCTCAAAACATGCTTTTGACTGTATGGGATATTGCCACTTTGAAAGCAGCAGCCGGGTGAGTCATCACTTCCTATTGATAGCGCTACAGACCGGTGTAATTCTGCTGTGTCCCCTACTCCTGATAAAACTGCTCTGCCATGCAGCCAGAATGCATGCTCCAGCACAGCTCATTCCGGACCTCGGGGACTTAAATCTTATCAGTCAGGGAGTGCAGGAGCTCTCAAGGGCCACTCTATAATTTAAAACCTAAAAGACTCATACGGCAAAAAAAAAGGCCTATCCTTAAGACGACTATTGCATCGTTATTTCAGAGTAGTTCTAAGGACAGATATGCAAACTGACACACTCAGCCTAAATAAACTGAACCAGGTGCTGTATAAAAAAGTATATGGTACAAAAGGGGTTTAATAACTCTCATGTATTCCAGAAGACCCTATTGATTCAAGTTGTCCAACAGATTTATGGAAGATAGAGTAAGAGACTGCTCTTAGGAAGAGCTGCTGCGCCTTTCTCCATTGGCACTGAGTGCAAGATGTGCTCAGTAGAGGTTATGTTACTTTTTCCTTGCCCTTTTTTTTTCTTTCCTCCAATAGAAATATTGATGTAATGACAAATGCCTGCAACCTTTTCAATAAGCATTCTTTTAATCCTCTACCTAAGGGATCTTCTTAACGGTGATGGCTTGCTTCAGTTTTCTGATACTTGTTTTATGCCTCTGTAAATGTGGGAGAACAAAGTGACTACTGACGGTCAGCATGCAGAGATCACCTCAGGCTATGCATTCTAAGTCACAATCATGAAGCTATTCTCTACCTGTCCCTTGGTTTGCCACTTCTGCGAGAGGGAAAGAAACGTAGCTTTGCCTTGTTGCCTTGCGCAGGACAGCCATCCCGTAGGAAAATGACATGCAGTTCCTTGTGAGTTTTTCCCTGTCTGGCTATATAAAATATTCAAGCTAGTTTGCAGGCAGCAGTTTGATGCTGTAGCCATCTAATCAGCTGAGGTGCTTGTGTCCAAGCACTTTGTGAAATGACATGCTATTTTTGAAAACAGAACTCTTTAAGCTTGAAATTGAAGCCTGGACTGCAGAAATGTTTGTCACAAAGTATTCCAGTCATGTCTCAGAAGTAGAAATTATCTGCTGTGACAGAAAATGTTTGGTAATGATCAAAACTACATGGTGGCTCATTCTAAGAGACCACATAATCAGCCTTTTCATCTGACCATGTGAACTGTTCTGTAATAACGTATCTGAGTTCAGTGATTGTTAATGGTACCTATCCCCCATTTTCCTTTTTTCCTGAGACCCAGTAGCTGCCACACCACTCTTCAAGTGATTTTTAGTTTCTTTAAATTCCTTCTTCATGCTGAAGTTCCTAAAATTGTCACACCAATGCATTCATCAGACCTCCAGGCAGGTGGTCCAATTAGTGACTTGTTGCTTGCCTTTGTGGGGAGACGTGGCATCAAGGGTGCCCTTCAGAGGCTTGGGGCTGGTTTCTTGCTGAAAAGCAATAAAGGGTATATGCTGGATGTTAGCACTTCTTGATTGCTGTCCCTTAGGTAATTTTGAGCAGATGTCAGGTAGTTTGATCCTGCTTTTTCTTGGTCAGAGCTGCCAAGTTTCCTGCTTGAATCAGGCATGTTCCATGTTAAGGAACACTTTCTCCCGGTTCTCCCTTTCCACATCGTGCTCTCCTTGACTTAGTCTGGTCTTTCTTAGTGCTGAACAGTTCAGAGAAGTCCATGTTTTTCTTGGCAAGAGAGCTCTGCAGGGAAAAAGTGCACAGAGCTCAGCTGTAGAGCAGAGCCACAGGAGAGAAAACCCACCACCACCAGGCAATCAAAATAAGAGTTGGCACTGTGGAGTCTCTGTCAGGGAAGCCAAAAAATGGGGAAAAAAATGATGAGGGAAGGGAGAAAAGGGAATGAGAAACAGAGAGAGGGAGGAAAAAGATAACAGAGGCAGAAATGTGAATTAGGGAAAATATGGTGTGAGGGGGAAAGGCTGACGATTGTGTGACTGCCTGAGAAAGAGGCAAACTAGTAAGGTCTGTCACTGATGACTGCCTTGCCACCAAAGCACGCTCTTGTCTTCTCCCTCTCCCTCAGTCAGTCCAAGCCCAGGGATGCAGTCATGCTGCAGCCCTCTTCCTCCCCCTCTGCACCTGAACCCAACCAAAAGGTGGGCTGACAGGACAGACAAATATTTGGAGCCCTTCAGCCAACGTCATGTGTTGGTGTTGACCTGAGCCACAGCGAGGGCTGGCAGGGGTGGGAGAAGGAAACTGATTACCCAGGGCAAGGACCTCTGCATCCTCTGCTCCTCAGGCAGCTGCTGTGAGAGGCTGTCCTACTGCTTTGTTGACCTTACTCTATTATCACCTTTGCTGCAAAATTAGGTCCTTTCTTTCATTGCTTACCTCCAGAGGATACAATTGATCTCCATTGGGTTTTTTAAAGCATTTTTCATGTTGATAGAAAATGGTGTGACTGCTTTCCCGAACACCTCAATCCTCTGCTCCTTCTTCTTCAGAACTTAATCCTTATGATGTTATTTTCATTCCTGTTCATCTCCTTTTTATTCTCTGATTTTTTTTATGTTCTTCCTAAGTGGTGGTCCCCAAAACCTGGAGAGAACCCAACAGATCATTTCATATTTCCAAGGCAGAGAGCAGACCAGAGTCAAGACAGACCACTGCTATCATTTGTTGAATGAGATAAAGAGGAAAAGAGTTGGTTCCACTGTGTAGGCTGATCAGAGGAACACCATGAAATGGTGTTAGTCTTCCCATACTAAGCTTTTTAAGTTTTTCATTTCCTACAAACACCCTTATACTGAATCCTGGGGAATATGTACTCAGTTAGGCAGCTGAGCTCTTTGCCCTGTGATAAAGCTCAGCCTGGGTACTAACATAACACCTTTCCAGCATCTCCTGTTCAGACCTCTTATTGTAGAGGTCCGCAATAAGATAAGTCTGTTTATATGGATTCAGTAGCATCACTCCAGGTTGTGGGACAGTACCCACGCTGCAGGATCTAACCTGCTTATTAGCTGAACCCAATGGTTTAGGCTCTTTAGCAGTTTCAGAAAAATTCTCAATGCAGAAAAACTTCCAATGCAATGACTTAAATTCATCTTCTTGATCTGTCATGGAAGAGACTACTTGCACTTACTGAGTTAATTGAATAGTGGCTGAAAAAGCTGCTACACCAGCTGAGATGTGCTGAGAGACCCTTGAGACACCTCTTCAATAAAGCTCTGCACCATTTCTCCATGTTTGTGTGGCATGGAGACTTCTATTTCTTCACAGTACTAATGTCTTGGCCCTCACTTTCATCCTCCTTCTTACATAGATATTAGAAAATTAAAATGTTAGCAAGGTGTTAGCAAGGTCATGAGTTGATAGGAATTCCTCTACATTCTGGGAAGTAGTCTGAGGTTCTGTAGGACCCACAGATATATTTAATTATTTATTTTTTTTTCTGTTAGATTGTTCTCAGCCCATTATTCCCCATTTTGTGTTTGTGCGTTTGAGTTCTCCTCAAGAAGCATAGCATGTTGCATATATCTTCACTCAATTTCATCTGAAAGATTTGAGACCACCCCTCCCTGGATTCACCAGGAATGATCTGAACTCGCACCCTGGCAATGCTCCTGAGCTTGCTTTTGCTCAGGAAGTTCAGACACGTATTCTCTGCTGGAGCAGCAAGTTCTTAAAAAGAAAGTGGAAAGCAACTGTTAGCAATGGAGACCCCCTGCAGCTCTCGGCGTGAGATGCCCTTCAGTTTGAAGTGGACTGTTGATAACTTCATCTTGAGGTTTGTGCCTTATTACTCTATAGGTGCCTATAAATCTATTGTTTTTCAGTAACATTTCAGTTGGGTATCAAAATTAGTCTGGCCAGCCTGTACTTACCCTTTTCTCTCTCTCCTTTTTCTCCTCCAAAATCTCCTCTGCTCTCCCTGGTCTGTGTGAGATCTCTGATCATTGCCAGCTGTTTTGTTCCTTAAGTACCCTGGCATGGATTTCGTCAGGCGCTGCTGACTCCAGTACATCTGTACGGCCTAAATATTCTTTAAATTACTCTTTACCCTGCTCTGGCCTGTGTTGTCCCATTTCCATATTTACTTTGTTTCGGTGTCTGGAGAAAACTAATCTCCTTTCTGCAGCCTGAAAGAAAGCAGGCACCCAGTACTTCAGCTTTCACGGTATCACTTGACTTCTGTGCTTTTTTGTTAAGCAACAGATTTTCTTTGAGGCCCTTCTCTGGCTTCCTTTTCTACTTGCTGCAGTTCCCAAACCCTTTCTTACGGCCTTGTTGCTTCTAGTGGATTGCATATTAAAAAAAGAAATCAACACACACCCTCCAAAAAAAAAACCAAGAAAAACAAAAAACTTGAGCTTTTCTGTTTATTTGGGTTTAGGTTTTGTATTTATTGTTATTTTCTTTACCATTGTCTTTTATAGTATACCTTTCTTTTCCTCCTGTTTTTGACATTTACTATGCTTTTTTTTTTTTTTTTCAACAAGAAGAATTATTCTCATAATTTAGTAGTCGTTTATCCTGGTTGTTTTTAATTTATTAGTTTATTTTTAATTTATTAGTTTTTAATCACATAGAACAAGAATGGCCGACCATTCAGATGCTGTGGATACTTTGTTGGACTCTCAATTCCCGGTTCTGCTGCTTTCGTGTCTTTCTTTCTCATACTAACCAACTCCGGTGGTGCGGCCACTTCTACCTACAGTTTGCCATCAGATTTACAGCCAGCTCCCCTTAGCAGTCAGAAACAAATTCAAGATTTGGCTAACAGCTTCCAAAACAAAGACAAACTGGGGTGAATTAATTACATGGCTCAGTTCTGAAGCACTCACTGCCTCTTCCACCTGCCGTGGCTTCCTACCTGCCTCCTCCGAGCAACCTACACCATGGAACCCACTCTCTTCTTTTCCTCTTTATCTCGTCCAAAAAGTGCACCTCTTACTTTTATCTCACTTCTAGAAGCAGCTTATACATTCTTGGTAAGTTGTTTAAGATGATGTCCTGTGCCTGCTCAGAAAAAGAAGCTGATGCCTCTCTCGCAGTCAGTTGTCCCACCAAATTTCAGGTGGACAATACAGTTAATACTTTGGTTTAACTCTGACCTACACTTCCCTATTTGCGTCCCATGTCCCTGCGTATAAACACCTCAGATACTCAGCATGTTGTTGCATTATCTTCTTTTTTTTTTTTGCAATTTGCCATCCAACAGCTTTCATTCGATTCTCTCCCATTTTTTACCGTCACCCGTAAGCTTCTGTCACTGGCGCTTTTTAATCGGGCATCAAATTATTTAACCACTAGAGGATAATTCGCACAAGCCCGCTTGCAAACATATCTGTTAAATTAAAAATGTCAGCGTTGTTTCTGGTTAGTGGTAGGTAGCCACATCTAAACTCAGTGATTCATCTGGGAGCAGATCGTAGCTGTTTGCTGGAGTACAAGCTCTGCAGAGGCGAGATGTTGTCCTCAAAATATCATTACAGGGACAGGGACTCTTTCTGATGGTGGTTTCTGGTGGGAAACACAGAACATGTTGATTTAAAAACAGTTACCTGACTACAAAATACTTACCTAAACTTGTAGAGTCTGGTGATCTCAATCATAGATAGCAAGGTGACAAGCATATTGTAGTTATTACCTAAAAAATATTTTTTCTTTACTGAGTCCTAGCACAGGCCATAGGCTATTTCAGCCAAAAAAGAAATAACCTCACTAACTCATAAAAAAAAACCTCTTAATTTTTTCCTTTTTTTTTTAATATAAAGCAACATTGGCAGAAAACTTGTTTTTATAACTCATGAGATTTTTACCAGCGGATATACCCAATTTTTGATTATAATGTGGTGTAACAAACATTCTGCAAATCAAAGCAAACAACCGCTGGGAGTTCTCAGGCCTGTTATTATCTTAGCTCTAGCAAATACAAACTCCAGGCTGCACATTTGGTCAGCTATAAAATGACTACAGATGTGGACCATATTTCATGAGAGCTCTGTTTATTAGGTTGTCATATTTCTACAGGGAAACCCCTGGAGAGGGGGATTTCAGAGTTTTTCTCTTCGGAAATGGAGGTCTGTGGATTCCTTCACCAGGGGAAGCGAAGTTTCTCACAGCAGGAACACAGCATCTGCAGCATGGACCTCACTCAGGTTGAGGCTGGCTACCTGGTGTTTGCATTTCCCAGTTTCTTCTCCACTGGCTTGTCAGCCCATCATCTGCTCAGGGGATCCAGCTGGGGCTACATGCACTGCAGAGTAGACAGCCCCAGCATATTTGGAGTCCTCTGGATGCTGGTCACAGTTAGCATAAGACAATTTTGCCCCAAGGCCACTACCCTGTGTCCTCTTGCCACTCCTGGTGCTTCTTGCTGGAAACAAGTTCTGAAGAGAAAGATCTGGGGGTCCTGGTAGACAGCAAAATGACAATGAGCAAGCAGTGTGCTCTTGTGGC
>JAOQGH010000012.1:114933107-114962135 GCA_025769975.1 Gallinago jamesoni
TTTCAAGACCTGCCTGGATGCAGTCCTGAGTATCATGCTCTAACATGCTCTAGGCAATCCTGCTTCAGCAGGGGAGTGGGACTGGATGATCTCTATGGTCCCTTCCAACTCTAAAAAAAAAAATTCAGTGAAATTCAGTGAAATTCTGTGAACTGAAGCAGTTTTAAACAGACTTACTTAAACTTCTTTTTTTTTTCAGTTAACTCCCATGTCTTTCTCTACTTCAAAACTAGAGCAAGCAAAGCTACTTCCCTTAAAGAGCTCAAAATTCATTTTGCTTCTTGCATTGTGCTATCCAGCTTAACTAATGATACTGATCCATTTCAATTCTCACTCCTTTGCTTAAATTACTTTATGTCTCTGGTAATATGAATACTCGTCTCCAAGTCAATACACCGGAGATATTCCTATTGATTTTTTCTGTCTTTTTCAAAGAATCTGTTCCAGTAAATTATCAACTGCTTATATCTAAATAGTTTCACTGGATGCATTTATCTGCAGTAAATCAATTTCTTATTAGTTAACAAAGGGAAAAAAAAACCCAACAGTTGTTGTATTTTATCAGATCTGAAAGATACACAGAGTTGAGACCTGTTCCTGGGGTAATTAATAGAATCACAGAATCATAGAATGGTTTGAGTTGGAAGACATCTTTAAGAGTCATCTAGCCCAACTCCCCTGTAATGAGCAGGGACATCTTCAACTAGATCAGGTTGCTCAGAGCCCCTTCCAACTTTGAATGTTTCCAGGGATGGGACATCTACCACCTTTTTAGGCAACCTGTTCCAGCGTCTCACCACTCTCATTGTAAAGAACTTCTTCCCTATATCTAGTCTAAATCCACCCTCTTTTAAAGCCATTACTCCCTGTCCTATCACAACAGGTCCTGCTACAAAGTTTGTCCCCATCTTTCTTACAAACTCCCTTCAAGTTCTGAAAGGCTGCCATAAGGTCTTCCTGGAGCCTTCTCTTCTCCAGGCTGAACAACCCCGACTGTCTCAGCCTGTCCTCAGAGCAGAGGTGCTCCAGCCCCCTGACCATTTTTGTGGCCCTCCTCTGGACTTGCTCCAACAGGTCCATGTCTTTACTGTACTGAAAGCCCCAGAGCTGGACTCAGTACTCCAGATGGGATCTCACCAGAACAGAGTAGAGGGGCAGAATCACTTCCCTCAACCTGCTGGCGATGATTCTCTTGATGCAACCCAGGATACAGTTGGCCTTCTGGGCCATGAGTGCACATTGCTGGGTCATGTCCAGCTTTTCATCCACCAGGACCCCAAGTCTTTCTCGACAAGGCTGTTCTCAATCCCTTCATCCCCCAGCCTGTATTGGTACCAGGGCTTGCCCTGACCCAGATACAGGACCTTGCACTTGGCCTTGTTGAACCTCATGAAGTTCACACAAGTCCACTTCTTGAGCCTGTTCAGGTCCCTCTGGATGGCATCCTGTCCTTCAGGCAAGTCAACCGCACCATTCAATTTGGTGTAATCTGCAGTCTTGCTGAGGGTGCACTCGATCCCACTGTCTATGGGATCCACCCTCTGGATATAACCATCCAACCAGTTCCTCATCCACTGAATAGTCCACCCATCAAATCCATATCTCTCCAATTTAGAGAGAAGGATATTGTGGGGCACTGTGTCAATGGCCTTAGAGAAGTCCCTAGCCCTTTCCTTGTCCACTGATATAGTTAGTCTATCATTGAAGACCACTAGGTTGGTCAGGCAGGACTTGCCCTTGGTGAAGCTGGCTGTCTTGAATCACCTCCCTGTTCTCCATGTGCCTTAGTGAAGCTACTGGGAGAATGGGTGAGAGCATCTGTTGTTCATCTCAGCAGTCAATCTGGCCCAAAACACAACATTGTTCCATGATCTTCCCAGGAACACAGGTGAGGTTGACAGGTCAGTAGTTCCCAGGGTCCTTCTTGCTATCCTTTTTAAAAATGGATGCAATATTTCCCTTTTTCCAGTCACCAGGGATTATCGTCCCTATTCCACTGGAATCAGGGCTGCGTGGCATACGCGTGTCACTGGGTACTTCCTTGCAATACCCTAAGACTCTTCTTCCACTGCTGTGTGGATAATGACTTTGCCAGCTTTGCCATCATACTTAGCAGGCCATAATGGATCATGTTAAAAATAGGTATAGTAGAGGGGAAATTAGAATCATATAATCATAGAACAGTTTGGGTTGGAAGGGACCTGAAAGAACATCGAGTTCCAACCCCACTGCCATGGGCAGGGACACCTCCCACCAGACCAGGTTGCTCAAAGCCCCATCCAGCCTGGCCTTAAACACCTCCAGGGATGGGGCATCCACAACTTCCCTGGGCAACCTCTTCCAGTATCTCACCACCCTCACAGGAAAGAATTTCTTTCTGGTATCTAATCTAAATCTCCCTTCTTCCAATTTAAAACCATTGCCCCTTGTCCTGTCACTGCACTCCCTGACAAAGAGTCCCTCTCCAGGTATCCTGTAGGCTCCCTTCAGACATTGAAAGCCCATTATAAGGTCTCCCCAGAGCCTTGTCTTCTCCAGGCTGAACAACCCCAGCTCTCTCAGCCTGTCCTCATAAAGGAGGTGCTCCATCCCTAATGGAGATCCATAATTAGCTCTTAATTGGAGAAATTCCTTTTGGACGGTGAAAGCAATTTGCCCAGAAGTACTAGCACCTTTCAGGGAAGAGAGATTAGACTTGAACTCCTTGCTCTTGGGTCACCTCCTGACTCAGGCACTCATTCAAAAGCCTTCATGTATTATGGTGCTGCACAGCAGATCTGTCTGCGGAGCAAAGCTTGAGCACTAGTGACAGCCTGATACTGGGGGAGTAGATCAGGAAGACGAGGAAGTATTTAGTAATAAGTCGTGTCTCCCTTGTGTCTCTTCTTGTCTATTTATAAGGTGAAAACACTTAATATAAAATCTTATGTAAAACCTGATGGCTTTTCATTGACAGAACTAGTCTAAGTGTGGATTTCCTCTATTTGTTCATAGTGGCTCTGTTTCAAAGGGGCTTGGGTTTGCCACGCTAGACTCCTGTTCCAGTCAAAGTGAGAAGTGGAAGAAGCGTTAACTCGCCTGCTCACCTGCTTACCTTGTGCACATACAATGACAGTGTGGTGGGTTGACCCTGGCTAGACAACAGATGCCTACAAAAGCCACTCTACCAAACCCCTCCTCAGCTGGACAGGGGAGAGAAAGTATAATGACAGGCTCATGCGTCAAGATACGGACACTGAGAGATCACTCTCCAATTACCACGATGGGCAAAACAGACTCGACTTGAGGAAAATTAATTTATTATCAATCAAATCAGAATAGCACAATAAGAAAAAAAAAACCCTAATTCTTCAAACATGTTCTCCCCACCCCTTACCTCTTCCAGGCTCAATTTCACTCCTGAATTCTCTACCTCCTCCCCACCAGTGGTGCAGGGGGATGGCGAATGGGGGTTGTGGTCAGTTCATCAGATGTTGTCTCTGCTGCTCCTTCCTCCTCAGGGAGAGGACTCCTTACATTCTTTGCCTGCTCCAGCATGGGGTCCCTTACATGGGAGACAGCCCTCCATGAACTTTTCCAACCTGAGTCCTCTCCACTAGCTGCTGTTCTTCAAAACTGCTTGAGTGTGGGTCCCATCCATGGGTGCAGTTCTTCAGGAAGAGACTGCTCCAGCACAGGCTCTCCACAGGTCACAACCTCCTTCAGACATCCACCTGCTCTGGTGTGGGGTCCTCCATGAGCTGCAGGTGGAAATTTGCTCCATGGTTAACGTCCACAGTCTGCAGGGGGACAGCCTGCCTCACCATGGTCTTCTGCAGGGGAATCTCCACTCCAGCACCTGGGGCACCTCCTCCCCCTCCTTCTCCACTGACCTTGACGTCTACAGAGTTGTTGCACTCCACATATTCCCACTCCTCTCTCTGGCTGCAGTTGTTGTTGCGCAGCAACTTTTCCCCCTTCTTAAATATGTTATCCCAGAGGTCCTACCACCATGGCTGACGGGCTCAGCCTTGGCCAGTGGTGGGTCCGTCTTGGAGCCGGCTGGCACTGGCTCCACAGGGCATGGGGGAACCTTCTAGCAGCTTCTCACAGAAGCCATCCCTGTAGCTCCCTTGCTACCAAATCCCTGCCATGCAAACCCAATACAGGCAGAGAGGCATTTCCTACTGCCGCATTGTACTGCTGCCTTCCAGAGTTCAGAGAAGCTGAACAAGCTACTGCAGCTCTCTCAGTTAGATTGTTTGGGGTGGGAGGGAAGTACATTTGTTCTTGTTATTTCCATTCCTGTTACTGAAATTTTCTCATTCTGCTGTTTCATCTTTTCAAGCTCTCCTTGGCTGCTGAGGTCTTGGAATTTTCTAGATTTGGAAATTCCTGCATCCAGTTCATGAGACGATTAAGAAGAAGATTTAATAATTCAAGAGCTGGTAGGAGTTAGAGAGTATTTGGGTGCTTCATCCTGTTGAAGAAAGCAAACAGTTGATGTGGAGTATAACCCACTAAACAATGCCAAAACATCTGTACATCTGAGTTTTGGGAATTCTCTTTCACTGGCATCTTTTTGTATTATTAATCAGATGAAGCTCATAAACTGTGTAGATGCATCACACAGCATTAGCAAGAGGCTTGCAATAATCTTTTTCCTACTTTTTCGATTCATCTGTTTGTTTCCATAGACATAACTATTGCACTTCTTGCTGCAGTATTTTCTGTTGGTCAGCAGTTTGTTTCCGTACAGAAACCAGATGATATATAAAAGGCCATAATTAAGGAATGCAATGGAGCATCATTACTAAGCTTTTTCTTCACCACTGAAAATGTTCTTAGATCTGGTGAAACATTAGGCTTGTTTAATGCCACCATCAGCTGGGGAAGCCAATCTTCCCTGGGAAAGACAGGCAGAGAAGTCTGTGGTGGGTCCATCTCTAACGACGCACCTGGGAAATTGGCCACTTGTACGTCAGAGTATGGCAAAGCAGAGGTTGGTGCAGTGAAGGTTTTTACCTGGCCTAGGAAAGTTACCTGGAAAGTTATCTGTGAAACTTTTCTTTCCCCAGTAGGAAATCGCTCCCTCTAAAAGTTACCAAAAAGCTCCATAAAGCCTTCAGGTCCCTTTAAACTTCTCAAAACTGCCTTTTTTATTGAAAAATGAGAAGTCTGGGAAGTTTCATAAGCCCCTAAATACTTGCCAGCCAGAAAACTGTTGGCAACTTTCCTAGTTTTTCACTGATCCTAAAGCAAATACTTGTAGAGTGTATGAGGATCCCTTCTGAATAATGATCATGCTACTTTTGTTCATTGCCAATTAAGTTCAGTAGTAAAATTATTTGGATCGCAGAAGGAATAAGACTGCATTGATTGCAATGTGCTGATGCTGGCTAAAATAAAAGCTTCCCTAGGTGTATATCACCAACACCCTCATAAATAAAGGGATGCTAATGCTGGATGTAACACCAACATCAAGGTGTACCAGCAGATCAGTGGAGCTGAAAATATTATAATTTGCATAATGACTGCAGAAAAGATAGCAATTACTCTTTATATTTCTATTAAAGTGACATAGATGCCATTGATACCATTTTAGTGGATGTTTTGTCCTTTAATATTCCCATGATGCAAGTTAGATTTATCCTCCTAAACGAAAGCAAGAATGGGAAGCCTAAGATGAACATTCATAGTGGTTTGTGCAACACGTATGAATATCACATCAGAAAGAAAATTGAGATCTGGAATGTAAACGTTTACTTAATGGTGTTCTTGCCTGCAAATCACAATAAGTTATTTTTTAGAGTTAAATAATGGCCAATTTTTATTTTCTGCCTGGTTATTGTTGTATAGATACTATACAGTGTGAGAGAACTATACAGAGAAGACAGACACTCTTACCCATTCAAATCCACATGTATTTTTCAGTTGTAAGATCCACTGCTCAGTCAACTATTTTGGAAGACGCTAGTAAATTTTAAAAATCCTCATTCAAGAAATACAGAATAACTTCCCCATGAAACCCCTCCTGATCCACTGAAAAGATGCCTAGTTCTGGTGAAACAGTAAGGACAACAAATGTTTCTCTTAGTGACGATCATTTTATGCTTCACATCAAATATATTCTGTTAAGAATAATGGCAGAGAGTTTGTAGCAGATACACTTTGGGGAAATTACCATAACACTAAAAACTTAAGCACTCATCATATATAAGTGCTGATTAAGATAAGTTTATTTAATCTGGAACCTTTCTAGTGAAAAAATGTAGACTGGATAATGCAAAAAAGTAACGAATTTCATGGAACTTATTTCTGGGTTTTGGGGGTGATTATTTTTGGATGCACATGTTTTGCAAAATTTGAAAGTTGCTGAAAGTTGTTTCCAATTGAAACAACAAAACTGAACATCAGAATGTTCCAATTTAAGCTGAAACTTTTTTTTTTTGGTAAAAAAACAATGCAAATACAATTTAGTTGGATTCCAGACAAGACTCCCTCTCTGCTTTTCCTCTCCTGCTTTTATTCAGAACTACCAATGAACCAAAAACACACGGCATTCAGATGGTTCAGGGTTCTTGGATGGTAAAGAAATAACAGTTATTAAAGGGGTTTTTACAGGATCAGAGAAAAGCACAATGGGAACCTAACCATCGAAATCAAAGCCAAAGAAAATCAAATAGAAGTGCAACGCAAATGTTTAATAATGAGGTTGATTTCTGCTGGAACCAGCTACAGAGAAAAGTGGTAGATTCAAGACTGTAAACCTTCCAGGCACACACTTAAGCCAAATGTCAGCCATTGGGCTCCATACAGAAGTAGCTGGAAGAAATTTTACAGCCTATGTGATACAAGATATCTGACTGTGTGACCTAATATTCCCCTTCTGTCCTCAAGATCTATTAAAAATAAGCTTTAGTGCCCCCCACCAGAGAAAATGAGTCTCAAACATTAGGATAAAACCTCATATTTTTGGTATGATTTTTGATGCATGATTTTTGCAAAGTTTAAGAGACGCTCTAGAGAAAGCAGCACTCATTCAAAGCGTATAAATAACTCTCTTGCTGAGACTGAAACAATGACTCTGTGTATACTATTGGCAGTGCAAACCCAATGCAGTGTTCTTGAAAGAATGAACTATTCCTGCAATGTTTGCCAGCTGGAGAAGATTTATTCTCGTATGTTAAGTGTTTGCCTTGTGCTTAATTCAAAATATATCTTTGGTTCATCTTCTTTACTAAGAGCCCTTTTGTTTACAGTAACTGTTAGCTTACTATAATAGCAGGGACTGTAGACAATACTACATTGTTTTACATAGCTTGATGCTATCAGGCAGAACCAGACATTATTGGCAAAGCAATAATCACTAGCATGGCAGTTCACTTTTTTTTTTTTTTAAAAAAAAAAAGGAAAAAGAGGCAGAGAAATGTGTGGTTAAGAAACACAAGAATAATTGGTATTTTTCACTGAAACAAAAGTATCTGCTTTGTCCTTTGTTCATTTGGCAGATTTTATACCCAGGATATTATCATCCCCATTACAGTAAGGACTGGGTGCCTTATATGACCTGGGGGTTCTTGTTTCGCTTAACACTAGACAAACAACGGAACTGTGTGGTACCAAGGAAGGGCGAGGGAGAGAGAAGTGCAAATATTTTGCCAATTGTGGCAGGATCAGCTGCATGGCTTGACATGCAGTAAAAGCTGGGTCCCCTGTTTTGTGGACCCGCAGCCTGTCCCGTAAAACATGGCTTCTTCACAAAATGTCTAGTGCATACTCTTTTGACTTTTTGCCATTTTTTCTGAGTCCCCAGGGGTGGAACTACACGGCAGCGGGGCTGGCAGTTTGGGCAGCTGTTGGCAGCTTCAGTCAGGGATGCAGCACGTTTGGTCCCTCTGCGGATGGAGCGTGATGGAGGCATGTAGGGTATGCAGCTATTGCCATCCTAACTCACACAAATTACCAATCTGGGATGCAACGGGGTTTTGTGTGTTTCCTTTCTGCTTTCCCCTTTATACAAATTAAAACTGTATTCCACCAGATTTGCTCAGGTTTGCAGTTTTGAATCAACCAGTCCCCAGTCCAAAATTGCTTTCTGACTAGGGAGGTCTTTTTTTATTGCTGTGAAATGTTCTTTCCCATGCATGGTCTGGCTTTCTCGTGAGTTCAGTTATGCCAAAATGGACAACTTTATGTCAATTGTAAAACGGAGCCAAGGAAGCACTTTCACATAGTTCTGCTTCCCATGGAATCTGTTACTGAATCTGGCCCTGTCTCTTCGTTAGGATTTTTGCTTGTGTGGCAATCCATTTTCCAGGTGTGCCAGTGCTGGAAGACAGTGAGAAAATATCTCACTTTGTGTGGGGATGTGATTTTTGACTGGGAGGATAAGAAGACCAAGAGGTAAAGGCAGCAGGGATAAGTAAGTTATTTCAGTAAGATCCAAAGATTTCACAGAGAAGGAGGTCAAACACTGGAGCAGGTGTACTTAGAGGCTATGAGATCTCCATCCATAGAAATACTCAAAACTTGACTGGACACAACCCTAAGGAACCTTTTCTATCTTCAAAGTTGGTCCTGCTTTGATGAGGGGTGCGATGACCATCAGAAATCCCGTCCAGCCTCAGTTCATCATCTGCCTCCAAGAAAGAGAGTTAATTCTTCTGTATGTTGTCTTGAACTTGATCTATATGTTGCATTGCCTGTTTAAGTGATGGTTAGGCTTTTTCTGTTAAGGCAGCTGGTCACATTTTTCTGAAATGAATGTCCTTCCTTGAGACTGTGTCAAATATTGCTTACTAGTAATGCATATTCTGTACAAGGTCTTTAACATATTCTTGATCACTACTTACCCTAATGAGCTGGGCTCACCATCCAGTAGTTATTTGCTGGAACTCACAGCAACATGAGCTATTTGTCCTCTAGCACCACTATCTTTGTCCTTACAGAGTATCAAAAACATTTGCCAAAAACTTGCTCTTAGTTTCACTGCCTCCTCTTGAACTACAGCATATAAATCATCTTGTCCTTTTACTTGCTTTAACTGTTTCTGCTCAATCTACCGTGTCATACAATTGTAAAAGCCCATTTAAACATTTCATTTACTCTTCCTACATATTCTGATCCAAGTCTTGGAGATGTTACCATTCTTCTAATACTCTCTTCACCTCAACATTCATAAATTAAAAAAAAAAAAACAGTTATGTCCCAGAGGTTTGTGTCCTTTTCCTTCCGAGATAAGAAAATTAAATTCTTTGTAAGGTAGTGTGATTGTACTGGCTTTGATGAGGAGTGCACTGGCTATGCAAGAATGGCTTCAGTTGTCAGCAGCTCCTTACACCTCCTGTCCCCATGCAGCACCAGTGCAGTGTCAATTTGGTGTTTATTTTCCCCCATTAATTCAGATTTTTTTCTAACAGGAGATCAAAATATTCCTTCCTTCCTTGCTTCCTTGCTTCCTTGCTTCCTTCCTTGCTTCCTTCCTTGCTTCCTTCCTTCCTTCCTTCCTTCCTTCCTTCTTTCTTCCCTCTCTCCCTCCCTCCTGTCATGACACGTGTCACTCATTAGCTGTTTGTCAGCATTCCTTTAATTTTTCTTTCTTCTTTTTTTTTCTTTCTCCAAATGTTTGCCCATTTAATCATTGCCTTATACCTTGTCATTTTAAATTCTCGATGCACACTAAGATGCCATTTCAACTCAATTTACCAATGCATATGCATATGCAATGCATATGCAGTTTTTACTCCCTCCCATCAAAACAAAGGGAGTGGAGATATAATGTTCCCCTATCCCAAAGCCTTCTAGATGTTGGGGTTGCCAGCTTGGGGATAGAGTGTCCATTTTTTTTGCTAACTGGGGAGAATGTGAGTGAGGGAAGGGACCAAAATGGAGAGTCAGCAGCACGTGTCCCCTCCACATGGGAGCACACATCCAGCCAAGCTGGTAGTTTTCATGGCTGGTGTTGGACTACCAGACTGTAAACTTCCTTTTGTGGAGCGTTTGGTTGTCTGTCTCCACATCTTCCCACAGTCTCTCAGTTTAGAGCAAAAAAAAGTCATTCTGCACATTGATATGAATGACCTTCCCACTTTTTCATAAGCATAGGTGTTGTTTGCTGTATTCCACTGAATGGCCTTTTGCACAGGGTCTGCACAGTGCCTGCAACTTAAATAACTTTAGCAAGATACTCAACTTTATTCTTCTGCCCTAAGATGAGAGAATGAGCGATCGTTTGTGATAGTTAACCAAGGTTATTTGACTGAACTATTCAATCCTTTATAGATCACTTAATGGTGACGAGGGTGCAATATTTTAGCTACAGTATCAAATTAATGTCTCTGAGTTCTCACCTTGAACACCATTCATTTCTCAGTGCACACTGCAAGATGATTTACAATGGGTTCTGGACAGTAAAAAATGCATATACCAGTATCAAATTATTGTATATCTTAGGCAGTTTTTCAGTTAGGGGGTTTATGAGGCGAGATTATTTCTCTAGATGTATGCATAACCATATATTAAAGCCACCTGGAACACATGTGCTTGTGATGAATGGCAGATGCACAGCTTTTCACTTGGCCCCTTTCTCTGTTGTCTATAATCTATCTGAGACTGTTTTCATATAAAGATCAGAGGATCTCTCAGGTGTTCCTTATGCTCTTTAGATGGTGGGAAAGTGAAAAAGAAGGTTTTGGACAGAAATTATCATGGCTCTCATTTGATGGTTTTGTTGGTTGCTATTTTCAGTCTGGTTCATATTTGAACTCAGTCAAGCAAGAAAAAGAAAAAAAAAAAGAAAAGCAAGTGAGGACAACTGCTGGTAAACTAGTCAGACTATTTCAATGATATGCAAAGCACAATAAAACCTAGTTTTTCCTTGCTTTCCTTGGTGTATTTTCAATGGTGTGTTTCAAAATACTCCTCTTAAAATAATGAAATATTGCTATTAAGAACTAAATATCAGAGAATCATGGAATGGTTTGGGTTGGAAGGGACCTTAAAGATCATTGAGTTCCAACCTCCCTACTATGGGTGGAGACATCTCCCACTAGAGCAGGTTGGTCAAAGCCCCATCCAGCCCAGCCCCTTTAGGGGCTGGGTAGAAGGCATCTGCTTGTTGGGACTACAGTTTAATAGGCATATTCCATCAGAGTTTGATCCTGAAAGCTGGTTTTCCTATAGAGGCACAAAAACAAGTGAGTCATTGCAGTGCTCAGTGTTTCCCTCTGCACTCGTTTACACAGGGCTGAGTGTGCTGCTTTTTACTCCGGCTCAAAACAGTCAAGACAAATAATTTTCATGCAATGAGCAGTCAAACTATGAAATTCCTTACACCAATGCGAACTCCAAAAGTTTGCATGAGTTCAAAAAGGGATTAGGCACATTCATGAAAGAAAAGTCCTCGTGTAACTGATTTGGTCTCACCCATAAAAACCATTTTTATGTGTGCAAAATTCCCCCAAAAAGGATATCAGATTTATTACAGAAAGCCAAGTGGCCCAAACTCTGCCAATGGTATTGCAACAGCAGCTAAAACTAAATAACCAAATCAGTTACACGGGGAGCTGTGTGAGCGCAAAGAACTCATGTAACACTACATGCCCAGAAAACTCCCTCAACACTTGGTGATCTATAGTTCAGGCACTTCTGGAGATGGGGCTCTTTGTATTTAATAACACTCAGAGGACTTTTCTTTCATGAATGTGCCTAATCCCTTTTTGAACTCATGAACATAATGAACTAAAGCTCTAGGAGAAAATAAGTGCTATGATGAATTTCCTCTGGCTGGGGCTGAGGAGAACTCTTTCATGAAAAAACGTTCATGATGTCTGATAAACCCACAGAAAAACAGCTTTTGTTGCTGAGATTCAGGTGCACTCTTCAGCTTGGATATCTCCAAATTGGAGTGTACCAGCAGAGATGAGAGGATCCTGGGACTGTTACAGCATGTGCTTCTACTTTTTTCTCCCACTTTCTCTCATAATCTGCTCCTGGCTGCTGCCGAGCCCCTTCAGCCTGTTCCAATGCTAGATTATCCTTTCAGTGAATAAATTTTTCCTAATATCCAATATAAATTTCCCCTGGTACAACTTGAGGCCATTTCCTTTTGTCCTATCACTTGTTACCTGGGAGAAGTCTGAGCCCCACCTCACTAGAACCTCCTTTCAGGTAGCTGTAGAGAGCGATAAGGTCTCCCCTTAGTCTCATATTTCTCCAGGCTTCAACTCATGGTGGTCTCTTTCTGCTGGGCATGAAACATCTCAGAGCTTATGTCAATCTTTCTTGCCACCTGCTTTATCAGCTGTGAAGGGGAACAAGCCATCATGGCAGGAGAATCTCAGCTGCAGAGTACTGATCATCTTCTTGCCTTCCACTCTGCAACCTTTTGAGGATCATTGTATTTAATAAAGGTTGCTATTATGATAAAATAGCAATCATCTCATTACACAGAATCACAGAATCACAGATTCACAGAATGATATGGGGTTGGAAGGGACCTCTGGAGATCATCTAGTCCAAATCCCTGCCAAAGCAGGTCCACCCAGAGCAAGTTGCACAGGAACATATCCAGATGGGTTTTGAATGTCTCCCAAGACAGAGACTCCACCACCTCCCTAGGCAGCCTGTTCCAGGGCTCTGCCACCCTCAAAGTGAAGAAGTTCCTCCTCATGTTTAAGTGGAACTTCTTATGTTCAAGTTTGTGCCCACTGATGGAAGAAACTAAACATAAATTGCTCATAATAGAACATATGAAAATCTCCCACCAAAACTGTTTATATCCTGCCATTCATGCCTTAGCCACAGAGTGATTCCTGTCTTCCTTAAATTTAAGTCTAATCTGGGCAGCTTTTTAAGTATTTCTGTTTAAGGATTTTAAATTTTTTGGTTGCATTTGTTCCTAAACAATTTGTTCTTTATTGTACCGTTATCTTGTTTGATAATTACCTTCTAAGGATATTTCAAGCCAGCTTTTTTCTCTCTGGTGGAGCAAAACCATTGGGGGGGTCCAAAATGTCTCCTCAGCTGAGGGATGGATTTTGTCCTTCTCCTCCCTTGCTTCTGCCTGATCACCTTTTCTCGTCTCCTCCCATGTAGAAGTTCCCTCCTATTTGGGAGCCTTACAGGGGCTATAATATTTATACCAGCAAGCATGATGGTGGTGGGAATTGAGGATGGCTGAAGGCTGTGCCTTGAGCTGGACCACGGTGGGTGTGTGATGCAGTGGCCGGCCTCAAACCTGCAAGCTCAAACCTCTTTCACTCCCAAAAAACCGCAAGCCACATCAAGCATGGGCAGGAGGAAAGTGTTTCTGCATTCTCCTTCCAGAGGGAGCCAAAGCAAGCCAGGAACCAAGCAATGAGTACCTGGGGCGGGGTGCAAGAGGAAGAGCTTTTCCCTTGAATATTTTGAGTAAGGCTCATGGTAGCTGCAGAGGGAGTTCAGGGCTGGTGTTGCAGCCAGCAAGAGTCTAACCTGGGATGTAGGAATTGGCAGAGTTAGGCTGGATGGGCTCAAAGTTGGCTTTGCTGGAGCTTGAGTTGCAAAGGATTTCTCTAAGGGTGCTGGAGTAGATCCTGGTAGTCAAGGTCTGGAGCAGAGCAGGACATGGGGTATATATGTATTTGATGAGAGGGGAGTACTCAAGTAGAGCAAAGTCTCCAGAAAGAAGGGTGCTCAGAGGACAAAGCTTTGAGAGTTGCTGCATTCAGTGTGTTTCCCCTGTTTATCCTCTCCGGAAAGGAAGCAGGGTGTGCAGTGAATTCCTACTTGTACCTTTTGGATTAATGTGCAAATACAAATGATACATTACTGCTGTACGTATGTTAAAAGGCAAAAGGAAGGAAAAACAGATGGAAAGGCAAGACCATTTTTGTTGGTCCTTCAGTCCTCAGGAGAATTTATTTGACAAGCTTAAGATACGGGCCCAGAAAACTGCCTTGGTGTTTATATTGGAGGGGGAAAAGACTGAGATTTGTGGGGCCGAGCACTAAGCAGAGCAGTACACGAATGCATTAAAAAGGACTGACCCCAGCCTTGGGACCCTTTCTTTCCAAGGTATATTTCACTCTCTCTCTTTCACTGTTAAGTGACTAGAAACAATTTGGGGCCCTTCATTTTTGGATGCCTGCTTGACAATTTTTAGCTGGGTCTTGTGTCTGTTTTTCTCATAAGAGAGGCATGTAACTCTGAAACAAAACCTAATTTTCCCGTTCCTGCGAGAGTGTGAGACAGAGACACAATCTTCATCCAGTTCAACAAGGGACAGGGTAACAAACAAATAGTGAAATAGTGAAAGACTAGACAAAAGTGCCTCCTCTAACATCCATACTGCCATGACCATGGGTGCTGGGTGAGTACCGGGGGAAGCAGCTAGGCTTGGTGCCCTCCATGAACTTCCCTTCCAGGGTGGCTGGGATGGGTGGGCTACAGCCAAGACTGGGCTGACCCTGTAGGGATTTCCTATGATTTTAAACTCTTAAGCTGTACTGAGTCAAAGACTTGAAAATTGAAGAACATGGATTGCTCCTGAAAGCCTTGGTCAATGCAAAGCTGAGGCTGAAGGCTGGAGGTGCACAAGTGAGTTGTCCATCTGCTTCTGTTAGCTAATTAGAACAAAGCTACAATGTCCTCCCCTTTTATCCCTTTGCCTTCCCTCCTCCTGGGTTAGGAGGAGGAAAGTGAAATCTCTGGCATCGGAGGCTGGAGTTGTGGATGGTCAATATGCCTTTGATTTTTGTTTTTCTCCTTTGATAACTCTTCTCGAGAGTAGACCACCATCTGAATCCAACCCATCTCTTTTATGTCTCATAAGTTTTATTCGGTAGTCTTACGAAATATTTTTCAATTCAGGCAAGCCTGTTCCTTTAGTGGAAATAGAAGGTACAAAAAAAGCAACAATTTCATTCCTGTATTTTTTTTTTTAATTTTGTTATTTATAAAGCTCCTCGTAAAAGCTGTGACACATGGAAAAAGTGACAAGGTTAAGATCCAGTGCAAACAAAAGAGTTGGCAAATAACATGCTAGTATGCTTTGCAGTGGGAAAACAAATCAACTGACAATAAAGTTCCTTACATTTTACACATCCTTTTATAAATAAATTTGTTGGCTTGTCCTACAGACACAGGGCCTTGCAGAACTCCTCCAGTCATGTATCTACACCCTTTGCTTCTTATTCAGCTGGATGAAGTCTTTACTGATGCTTTTGCCAGTTTGTCTGTTTTCTTGCCCCTTTGTTTATCTTCTCTTCTTCTTGGCCCCTTTTCATAAACACCCACCCAGCAATGCGCAATCACAGCCAAACTACTGATGCCAGTCAGTGTCCAAACACGTGAGAGTCAAGGAAGGGAAATGGGATCTGGTCCTAATCCAGGCAGCCAGAAGCACACTTCTAATATGCTGATGTTGTGTGGCAATGCCTGATTGTGCGTGAGGTTGTAAGTGGAACAGAACAGGGCTTTGCAGTAAGATCAAATGGTGGAAGAATATTATGCCAGCACTTACTGGAATAAACATGCTTGGAAATCTTTTTAAATGCATCTCCTTCTTTTGGTACATTAGCTCATGTTTTGCCAACATTACATATTTATTTCTCTAATTCAAGATTAAGGCACCACAGAACAAAGTCATCCACTAATGACTTTTATCAAACCTGTATCAATACTTACCATATTCCTACAATCATTAGTCACTAAGTGGTTCATTTTCATACTAGCCAAAGCCAGTATTGACAAATACACTTCTTAAATTGATAAAAATACTGACCCAATCAACAGGTCTCACTCTGGTACAATCTTTAGAGTACACTGAGTTACAGTAATGTCAATGAGGTGAAATGAGTTATGATGAGAGGCAATTAACATTTGTAACCCTCCTGGAAAGAGACTGCAGTGCAATGTAAAGGGATACCCAGTTAGACTGAGGTCAGACTGGGAGCACAGGGTTCCCCTGAAAAGTAATTTCTGTAGAAAATCCAGGATGTGCTACCCTAAGTAATGTAAGTGCAAGTATTTTGGAATCTAGTCTGGCCTTATATTGAGTCATTTGCGCATAGCAAGATGCCTCATAGCCGTCTCAAGTGAGGATGTGCTATGAAGCCATAGATGCAGAGAAGAGAACAATACCTCCCAAAGTTTGCCAGCTATGTTTTGCTGCTAGAAAACTTTATTGGTCCTTTTTAAATTTACCAAAAAAAAAGAGCAAAACAAAGGTTCTTAACATTACGCAAGAACAATGTGAGAACAATGAGCAATAACATTGCATTAAAAAAAAACAGCATTTTAAGCAGATGTTGCTACTGTAGATATGAAACCACTAAGTAAAATTTCAATAAATTCTAACATTATGAAGGTTCTTAAGGAAGACAAGCATGACACAGCCTTTCCATAGGAATGAGAATGCCTACCAAATGAGCCTTGGGCTACTAAATAGATATAGATACTTTATGTGACTCAGGCATATTATCCCAAATGGCATTTTCTTCTGGTTTAATCTATGCTCAAGAGACGGTTTCTCTGTGATTGCTGTATTTCTAAATTCCCTTAGACAATTACTATACACAAGTAATGGCTTGGATTTCCATTTGCACAGGATAATTCCTTTTGCTATCACCAATCTCACTGACACCAAGATTTCCCATTTGTTAGTTTGTCAGTCTGTTTCTAAAAGATGGACTTGATTACAGATCCAGCTGGGAGTTTTATTGAAGCAAATTCTTCCAGAGACAGTTGTGGTGAAACAAGATATTAAGAACTGCTCTATGAATGCTGAGATCTCTCCTCTCCTCTCCTCTCCTCTCCTCTCCTCTCCTCTCCTCTCCTCTCCTCTCCTCTCCTCTCCTCTCCTCTTTCTCTCTTCCCTTCCCAAATCACAGAGTATTCATGGTTAGAAGGGATCTTTGAGATCATCAAGTCCAACCACAAAAAAAATGAAACATTGGGCACAGTATTAACAGTTGTAGTAGAGCAAGGAAAGAAGTTTTGTCTTTGAAACTTGATGGCCCTAATACTCCCTTCAAAATGTATATCAAGCACGAAGAAACAGACATGTGTGTCATGCTGGTATTTCATGGGTCTAACAATTAACAGGACAATCCCAAAATGTGATGTAATTCCTTGTACATTTGAGACACAAAGAAAGAGAAAGCCTGTAATATAGCAGCAGTTCATGTTGTTGGCATGAAGGGTTGTCACCAGGTGTTCACAGAAAGTCATGAGACAGCCCGCCAAGCTGCAAACAGAGGTGTATTAAACTCAGTTGTGTGGAGGTTCAATGCCCTATTTTTTAAATACCGGAGGCAATTTTTTGTTTCGGTTTTGGGCTAACACACAGATGAAACTCAGTGATGCTCAGCCAAAACCCACAAGTCTTGCCTAGTTTTGAATCAAAATCCTACAAAACCACAGTGTTTATCATGGTTTCTACATGAAGTCATAATTAACCCCAGGTTTGCTTGAAACTTTGTCCAAGTTAACTAAAAATTCTGTAAACTGTGGGGAACCTGACTGAAGGATTGGGTAAGTACAAAAACACGAGCTGATATTTGAGTTTGGTTTGATTCTAGATTTTGCTGAAAAAGTTTCAAATGACTATAGCTACAATCTGACTACTTTATCCCAGAGGGTAGATGTTAATAGAGGTGACTTTAATTTCTGAACTATAGGAATCCTTAAAGGGTTCAGTGTTATCCAGGGCTCCAGATTTACAACAAATATACTAAAAAAGCCTCTTTCTAAAGATTTTCTATTTAGAAAATACTCTTTTAACTTAACTTGCTGACTTTCCTAACTAGAAAATCAAAAGTTTGGGAGTGTTGGTAGGATGTTGTTTTTTTTGGGGGTGGGGCTGGGGGCGGTATTGCAAGCAAAGCATATTCTTAAGTAGTTTCAAGTAGATGCAATTATTTCTGTTCTCTGATTTGCTATCCAAAGCATTCTTCCAGGGTATTAGCAGGAAATGTGCAGTCATGTATATTTGGAGCCATTGAAAAGGAAAAAAAGAGAGACAGGGAGACAATGAGGCAGAAAGACAGAGAGAGGGAGTGACACAGAGAGAAAGAGGGAAAAAAAATTCTGTTAGGCCTCAGAAGTGCCTTTTCTTTGAAAATCATCAATAAATTTCTCTGCCTGAAAATGCTATTGGAAAATGTGTTGCTTTGACAAAGGATCATTCTAGAGTGAAATCCTGTCCTCACTGGGATCTCTGGAAGTTTAGTTGATCTATACTATACATAAGTTCCATTGGAAGCAGGTTTTCATTGTGGATTTCAATGCAGGGGATGTTTATTACCAGATGATTTTTATTTTCTATAACAGATTTTGATCTAACTCCTGTTCCTGGACTCTGTTGGGAAGCCCCATGTTGGTAAATCCTCAGCACTCAAGAAGACCACATGAAAGCTCAAATGCTATCACATCCTAAAATCCCACATATGAACGTGTAGCTTAATATATGTAGACACCAGAGTTAAAACTAGATAGTAATTTCAAGTAATTAAATACTTTTTTTTTCCAGAAAATTCTGCTTTGGAAAAAACCCAAACAACCAACCAACAACCAAAAACCCAACACTTTCCCAATTGTAATGGATTGTTCCTGTTACAAAAAGCTATGAAAATGATTCAAGGGTTAAGAACAACATCAAGCCTAAATTCAACATCATTGTTTAGCATTACATTTTTCTAGCTATTTATTGTCACCTAAGTACGGCAAATACTAGAGATAAAGTATTTGATTTCAGTTTGAATTTGAAACATAATTTTAGCACCAAGTCACAATTTAGCACATGGTCACAACACTATCACTTTAAAGCAACGTTAGTATTAAGTACAGATGGAGCGTGTATATATATATGGCTTTATTAATAACCACATAAATCTATGTCTTAATTAATTAAAAGTCAACTTCTACGTAAAGATTTTGCACTGATTCAACCCTCGTTCAGTAAAACAGAGTCTCTAAACAGGAACTAGGCAACTGCCAGGAGTTTCGCTACTTGCATCATTAACTCTGACCCTTTATTTGCGAGACACTCTCTCCCCAAAGTAATTCGTCTCAGTTATCATATCACGCCAGAACTTCACACCCAAAGCCAGGTTTCCAATGATTTCTCCCCATATGACAACTTTCTCAGCTACATTATGTACAGTTACTTTGCTGTCGTCTCTGGGAAGTGCGTCTTTTGCATAACCAGCTTCTCTAGTAAGCTGATCACCAATATAGAAGTAGAACAGTGGTCCTTTGTTAGTGATGTCCAAGCTCAAAGCAGGAAAGCTGTTTTGCCAACAAGAAATTCTTGGATTCTCAAGATTTGGTTCTAACAGCTAGCACTTTCCAGGTTTCTGTTTCAATTAGTGGAGGGAAGGGCACTGCACCTTTAAGTTCAGAGGCTTCAAACAGTTTGTGCATTCACAGTTTTCTTTCTGTAGACACTAATTTCTCGATATATGCCCATTCTTTCCAATGTGTGTTAAACATTGAACTCTAGATCCACAAGAAGTCCTGCTATCTGCAATTCCTATCTTTATTTGTTTGCTGAACTGGGATGTATGGTAATTTAAAACCAGGAGGAACATAGAGAAAGCCTTCCTTTTTCCTACTGTTGGTCTCTCTGTGCTCTCAGCCTATGAATTGGAAATCTCCACTTTAGGTATTAGACACAGAACACATTTGGCAGCGCTCAGCAGCAACATCCCTGAGGGACTGTCTAAAGAAACTGGTCTAGGGAAATTAAATTGCTCTTTTCTCTGTGACTATGGAACACGGCACATATAGCTTACACTTCAGATGATGATGGATTTACACTAGAGGAGCAGGAAAGGAATAATCCTCTGCATTGAGACGTGTGGAAAATCCTCCACAAGAGAAAGTAACCTGAAGCAATCATGTAAAATACATTTGCAATTCACAGGATCAGAGGGAAAGATGATCAGATTGCACAAGAGGTAGTACCCACTGCAGCCCAAAGTTTTTTACCCTGTAGGGTTCTCACACTGAGGAAGCCAACTCTTAACCATTTGTGTTACTGAATATCCAAACTGTGTCCATGTGTGCATTATAGAAGCTTTTTTAACTACATTCTATGACACATCTCAACATTTTCATAAAGGATTCTTCATGGCAAACACATGTTCATAGAATCATAGAGTCATAGAATGGTTTGGGTTGGAAGGGACCTGAAAGATCACTGAGTTCGAACCCCCCTGCCATAGGCAGGGACACCTCCCACCAGACCAGGTTGCTCAAAGCCCCATCCAGCCTGGCCTTGAACACCTCCAGGGATGGGGCATCCACAACTTCCCTGAGCAACCTCTTCCAGTGTCTCACCACCCTCACTGTAAAGAATTTCTTCCTAATATCTAATCTCAATCTCCCCTCTTCCAATTTAAAACCATTGCCCCTTGTCCTGTCGCTGCACTTCCTCGTAAAGAGTCCCTCTCCGGCTCTCCTGTAGGCTCCCTTCAGATATTGATAGGCTGCTCTACGGTCTCCCTGGAGCCTTCTCTTCTCCAGGCTGAACAACCCCATCTCTCTCAGCCTGTCCTCATAGGCTCCATCCCTCTGACCATCTTTGTGGCCCTCCGCTGGACCCGTTCCGACAGATCCATGTCCTTCCTGAGTTGAGGACTCCAAAGCTGGACACAGTACTCCAGGTGGGGTCTCACAAGTTCAGAGCATAGGGGCAGATTCACCTCCCGTGACCTGCTGGCCACACTTCTCTTGATGCAGCCCAGGATGCGGTTGGCTTTCTGGGCTGCCAGTGCACATTGCAACCTCATATCAAGCTTCTCATCCACCAACACCCCCAAGTCTTTCTCCTCAGGGCTACTTTCTAGTCATCAGGCGCTTGGAAGCAGTAAACCAGATTCCTTAACAAACCCACCAAAGCATTAGCAACCAAGGTGGGGTAGGAGGGAGGGAGCGTGCTAAAGCTATACTGCTGGAGCCGTGCAAACAAAAGCAGTCACGTGCGGCTGGAGCGGTCCCCGAGTATCACATCCTGGCTCTCCGATGGAAACGGTGCCGACTGTTTGCTGAATGGTGCCGTAGCCTTGCTTACAGCCTCCATTTATCTTGTGCTCCGAAGGCTGCAGGTTTATAGATCCCCAGCCATACAATTTAATGCTTTGTGCCCACGCGCTTTATTTTGTATTAAGATGCTCCCAAGTACCTTGTTTTCAGGTTTTTGGCTGCTTTAGACTAATATTCTTCCTCCCTGTTCCAGTCACTAGGCGGTCTTAAAGTTGCTGTGCCTGGCCTCAGGGAAGTCCTGAGGGTAATTCATGGAGAAAGAGAGATGGAGTAATAACACCTGTACCACTTCCCTCCCTATTTATGTTTGGTTTCCCCCTTCATGATTAGTTCAGTCGGTGAGAAATGAGAATATTCCCCTCCACACCGAAGTGCAACAGTATCCCCTTATCACAGATAGAGGTGATTTAAAAGCCAGTGCAAGGTTTAGTTAACCCTTCAGAAGGAAATGTATAACTCAGCAGGGAGTGGTAATAGAAATAATGATGTACAGTGAAAGGAAAGAGAACTATTTTTTTCCTGACCTGCGAGGTTTGTTTCATACCAGGAATTACCGAAATTCTGCAGAACATCTCACACAGAGCTTACTTTTTCGGAGTTTCAATTCCATTTCCAGACTGAAGTTGGAATAAATTTTAGGCCAAGTTGTGCAAGGCTGCACAAACCAGGCAGCGGAGCAGGTGAGGAGGTGAAGAACAATTTCTCTCATTTTTCAGGCTGCAATTTCCAAGGAGGATCGCTAAGGTCTACCTATTTTCTGCATTTTTACATATTCAAAATGCGTGTTTGAACACATGGTGGAAAATGTGGATGGGATTCAGTTACCTGAAGTGATGTTTACTGCCAGCTGATATGGTCCAGGGCGCGCAGTCTCATCTCTCGCGGCCACTCCAGACAGACACAGGTCTCCCGCAGGTCCTGAGTGTTATCTGCCACCCACACATGGATATCTATAACTGGCTCTCTCCAGAGAGATATAAAGCCATATTTTCCACAAAAATAAATGCCCCACAGCCAGTGGAGGTTGATGTGGTTATATGCATGCTCTTTCAGATTTTGCCTGAAGAAATTTCCAGCTAAATGAATGGGAATTGTGCTCAGACCTTCAGTCTATGGAGAATATGCACCCACTTCTGCCACTTCAACCTTCAGCATTTGGTCATTCTGTGAACTGCTGCATGTTTGGAAAGCCCAGGCTTCTAATGGAAGACGTGAGTATTCAGCACCTTTCCATGTTAGAAATTAACTCCATTTATTTTTACTCCACCAAGAAAATATTTTTTTTTCCATAACTAATCACTAAATGATGACTAAATTACACACACAAGGGAAGGGGACCCCTGGTTAGTCATTAATAGTGGATAAGTGCCAGCTGTCAGAGGTGTTCTAATATCAATAGGTAATTATTACTTCTAAAATTTAAATATTGTAAAAATACCCAGTAGGACATACAAAGCCTGATCTGCAGATGGTGAAACTCAGAATAGTTTCTTTGTCAACTCTAGCCTTTAATTCTAATTTAATAGGGCAGCCACATAATTAAATTGTGATTAATATAATTTATTTAGCATTAAGAGGCACATGTGTACCGAATATGAAATATATAAGCTTCTAATGACCAGCTGCTACTTAACTTTATTGTCTTTCTTAGCATGAACTCAAATGAGCTGTATCCCAAGCTGAAACTATTTAATACTGAAATTGTCACAAAGAAAGACCAAAATGAATACTAGTCCTTTAACCCAATTAAAAATGCATCCCAGTTGCTATCAAACATATTTTACAAACCAGGATGATTTATAAATAAGTTATGATGGAAGGTAATATAAAGGTGGATTGAGAAGCCTGATTTGAATAACTATGATGAAATATTGAATTATCATTGTAGTCCTTCTCTCTGTAGACCAATTATCTGAGTGTGCGTGTGTGTGTGCACTGAGCTGGAACTCCACTCTACTAGAGCTGACAATGACTTGGCCTGAATGTGAAATGACTGAAGTAGTGTCACCCTATAGATCTAATCTCATATAGAGGTTCATCTCTCTCAAATTTTTTTTTTTTTTTAATTTGAGAAATATAAACACTTCTTACCAGTAGAGGAGATGCTCAGCAGTGTGTGTCAGAGGTGGCACAACAGCTCTGCCCTCTTCTTCACCAATGTTGAGTCATCACCCGTTCAGAGAAATATGTGCTCTGGCTGTTTGCTTGACATAGTACGTCTTTGGTACTAGTACTTCGTTGGTACTAGTTTGGGGATTTATTCACGAGAGGGAGGAAGTGTGTACCCCTAAACTTTTCCTGTGGAAAAAAAAAAGTGTTTGGATCTCAACTGAATAGCCTATTTCATTTTCAATGAGTTTAAAGTAAAAAAAAAATTATATGCTTTGAAATGAATCATGGGAATCATGGCTCTTGCTATCTGAAAATGTAATACAGATCCAGGCCCATCTTTCCTATTCTGCAGCTCATACTTGGTGGAATCTGCTGCGCACACTACCAGATCGTAGCGGTACACACACTTGAAAAAATGCCATTTGTCATCCCAATTATTGGAACAGAGCCCAATAGATGAATGTCAGGAGACCACCAACGGAGTGTGACGAGAAGCACTGAGGCTAAAGATTTCTGGGTGACTCTGTTACACTTGGCTGCCCTTGTGGAAAAACACCCACATTGCCGCTAATATCCAGCTATTTCATTTCCACAAACAGCGTTTCTCTTTACATCTATGTATTTATTATTCTACAAGTGAAAGTCACTGGATTTGGGGATTAAATTATCACCTCTGCTTGCACCGTAAATAAGCAGGGACTTGCTTTCCCTCCTCTGGGGGAGTCATGAGGCAGAGAGCAGGAAGGCACCCCCAGCCTCTAATCAGCAGTGTTTGCACATCAAGGATTGCTGCCTTGGGGAACCTGCTGAGAACAACAGAAAAATCGCTTAAGACATTTTTCCCTTTACCAAAGACTGCAAATAAACCTGCTATAAAACCTGCTTTTCTCTTTCCCCACGTAAGGAGAGTAATATTAGCAGAAGCTGACAGTTTATTTCAGGAAAGCATGCAATAATTACTGTTCCTACACATGATAAGCGGTAGCTGTCTATGCTGCTTTGTAACGTCTCGTAGTCACCGCGCCAGGACAGAACAGATGATCCCTGACCCAAAAAATTTTCAGTCAAGTGTAGGTCACAATCAACAATTTGAGGTGCAGTGAAGCAATACTGGTCCACGCCAGTAGCTCTACCATAGCAGCAGCACTGTTTTACAGGGTTGGGTTTTTTTTTCCTTGGCAAAGGAGTGTTTTTAAGATGGCTTTTAGAGGAAAATTAATTTCCTTTGCACATATTTCTAGATTGCCTCTGTTGAGCATAAGGGGCTGCCCAGCAGACAACATAGAAATGTTTGTTTCAAAATTGAACAAGCAGATGGTGAAGGATCAATGCTCAGGGCTGATGAGAAGCAAAACCAAACAGGTAGGATGACAGTGGGCTGATGGAACGCTTAGGACATCTGGAAAAGAGGGAGACAGAGATGGCAGCAAGGTAAGGGTTGACACAGGAAGAGCTCTGTACCAAGAAAATGGTCATCTGTTCCAGATGGGTGAAGATAGCAATCATCAAGCGTTTGATAAAACATTTGATGCAGCATTTGCTTAAGAAAATGTAGTTGAACTGACTGAGATATGATGATAAATATTGGTGTTGGATAAGAGGCAATATCCCAAATGATACAGGATGTATGTTTTTAATATATATCTTATAAGAAACATATCACATTTATTCTGAAATGCCAGAGACTTTGCAGCTCAGCTGGGAAGGAAACTTACAAGTATGTGCAAGTTTAAATTTGGTTCTAGAAATACTTAGATTTTTAATTCCCACCAAAATTGAATTGCAATATGTGTAACCAATAATAAATGAATGCTGGCAAAGGGATACCAGGAATCAGCTGCAGTTGGGAGCTAACAGACATTGCACTGACTAAGAGAAAAATGGAGAAGATAAAAATTTCTTCCAAGGGAGGTGGTGGAGTCACCATCCCTGGTGGTATTTAAGAAACGTGTAGACATGGCATTTCAGGGCATGCTCTAGTGCCCAGGACTGCTGGGTTGTGTCTGTGGGTGGGTGTGGTGTGGGGTTTTTTTGATGTTCTTTTGAGGTTTTTTTGTGGTTGGACTCAATGATCTCAAAGGTCCCTTCAAACCATGAAGATTCTGTGATTCTCTGATATGCCCCATGATGAGCCTTCAGGGAACAGAGTTAATGTTTGATGCAGAACAGAACTCACAAATGGGGTGAACAGAATTGCAGCTAATGAGAACTTGGTGCTACAATGATATTCAGCTAAGATTTTGAAGGAGAGGTCTTGGGCAGAGAAAGAGATTTGTAGGTCATCTGTCTTGAGAGGATAATTGAAATTGTGCTCTGTTGATGAGATTAATCAGAGGTAAGATATAGAGATGAGTGAGAATGGAAGCAAGGACAGACACATCTGGGATCTCCACTGAGAGCTAAGTGAAGACAAGGACATGCTTCTGACAGATATGTTGAAGAGAGTAAGAAGACCAGGGGACACCAGAGTCACAGGTGGTGAGAAGAAGTGCAATTTTAAGAAAAAGACTAGGTTTGCCTCTGACAAAAATGTCTGGCATATCTAAAGCTGGGGTACTTCTGTCTAAAATTTTGATTAAAAGACATCATCAAAGACCTTGTTAAGCATGGATGCAGGTGAATGCAAGGGGAAGAAGACAGCTTGGAGAATCAAGAATGGAAATGAAATGCGTGACCTGAGATTATTCAATGAGCTTAAAGATGAAAGGAAGAAAGAAGATATAACAGTAGCCGGGGGAGCATGGGAAAGGAAAGAATTTTAACACAGGAAAGACAATAAACCCTGCAGTAGGAGAAGAAAAAACAATAGGAAAGTGAAAATACCAGAATAAAAAAAGTTGGGAAAAACAGTAAGAAGTGAGGGGCATGGTAGGGATTGGAGCTCGTATGGCAGTGCAGGTATGGGGAGAAAAGAGCAGGGGAGAGAAATGTGGGACAGGAGGGAAGAAAGAGTTGTGAGCGGGAATGGAAGTAAGATGAGGAAGACCATGTTGTATTTTACTTCTTCTCTTGAGGGTGTTGGATTTCTTCATGTAAAGAACAATAGATTTGAGAAACAAATCAAAGATGGCACAAAAGGAAGGACACTAACATAAGTGTCACTTTAAATGTGAAAGGAAGCAGGAAGATGGTGTTGATCTGGCAAATAGATTTATCCAAATGGAAGAAAAGGGAGGATGAGAAGAACTGAAGAACTAGGGAAGCTGGAGTTAACTGCACAGGAAGAGAAGAGCTCGGAGGAAAAAGAATAAAAAGGGAGGAAGAGGAATACTGAAGTCAAAGGGAATGAAATCCATTGAACTTGTTCACTTGACAGTGAACAAGAAGGGGAAAGCCACAGTCTGTGCTATGAACATATTGTATCGTGGCCATCATGACCCAGAAACCAAATCCGCCTCTCTGCACATTTCTGTCAGATAATTGTAATGAAGTTTTTGTGTTTCCATATCAAGGCTAATGTGTTGTTGTGATGTTGTCATCCGGATTCTTAAGAAATGTGCTGACACCATTTGTTCTTTTGGCACAAGCTCAATTGAGCCCTTCTGGCACCACTGGTAAGGACCACTTTCCATCAAGGGGAATGAGGTAGCAGTTTGTTTATATAGTATGGTTGTCCAGGGGATAAAGCAAAAAGGCAGGATCTTTTCTCCTGTGCTAGGATTAGCTCCACAGCAACGGAGTGGCAGAGATTGCAGCTAGAGCTGCTTAATTCCTACCGCATAAAGGCCTTTGTTATTGGTACACTAGGTGTTTATGTGGATGAAAAAATACCCGATTAGATGTAATGCTTCCCATAGAGGGAGAAGTCATGGCCCCAAATTTTGCCAGTTACATTTATTTCCCACAGTTTGAATTGACAATGTGATTTGGAGAGAAAAAAAACCAAACTGCTGTAGGTTGCAGAAAGCAGACTTTGCTGTTTATCTAGAGATCCCTGTTTCAGCAGGGCTTCCATCTGCCAGGGATCCACCGCTGTGCCTGGTCATACGGTCCTTCTACTCTTTTGTGTCATTTCAGTCACCTTTATCACATGCCTCTTTATTCCCGAAGTTCCTCAACTGGGACACCAATGACCAAAAAGCACGAGGGGATTGCTCAGGCAGTCCTGAGGTGAACTCAGTACCGCAGACCTTCAAGATTTTTCTAAAGCAGGTCATTTATGTAGGTAATTTTATTCAAGGGAGTTAACTGTGGGGACCCAAACAAAAAATCTGGGTTAAGGGTGTCACGTAAGATCACTCATCTGAGTGATACAGACAAAAGAGCAAATCAGGCCCTACTGCTTATAGAAGTGTTTTTACAGGGTGCTTTGGGTGACAGAAGGTAGCTTCTGTACTTAGTGATGAACAGCCAAGGTGTTTTGAGTAGCAAGAGGTTCTTAGGAATGTCTATGGAAAAGTATTGTGCGCATTGTAGGGAAGATCTGGAGAATATAACAGTTTAATCACAGAATCACATGGGGTTGGAAGGGACCTCTGGAGATCATCTAGTCCAACCCCCCTGCCAAAGCAGGTCCACCCAGAACAGGTTGCACAGGAACTTGTCCAGGTGGGTTTTGAATGTCTCCAGAGATGAAGACAACCCCCTGTGCAGCCTGTTCCAGTGCTCTGCCACCCTCAAAGGGAAGAAGCTCCTCCTCATGTTTAGGTGGAACTTCTTATACTCAAGTTTGTGCCCATTTCCTCTTGTCCTATCCCTGGGCAGCACCGAAAAAAGACAGGCCCCATCCTCTTGAGTTAAAATAGACTGAGAACATTGATCTTGATCTCTTTGCTTTACTTCTCCTGGCTTTGGAAAGAGGATAACGATGCCCAGTTCCTTTGTACAGGCGAGCCAAATGCTGATTCACTCTCAGGTCTGTGTTTCTTTCTGACCCAACCATAGACTGCAGTTAGGAGGAAGAATTAGTCTAGACATTTATTTATTTTGCAGTTTATGTCTTTGTTGTCTCTGTCAGTGCATAATGCAGCGTCACTGTTAACGTTTGCCCCAGGCAGATTCTGCAAAGTAACAACGATTGCTTAACAGCATCATCAGCTCTGGCTTTTTTTCCCAGAAACAATATGATGCTGGCAGTTAGTTGTGTCAGGTTGCTTTCGCCAGTGGTCTGAACAGTGGTATAACCTGCACGTTATGGGCTGTGAGGTGGTGTGTGAGCTCTACCACGTCCATTTAACCACTCAGATTTTGCTGTCGTTGCTTTAGAAAACACGAAGACCATCCACGCGGAGCAGCACGGTGAGATGCGGAAAGACTGGGTCCATTTAGTGCAAAATTTCAAGCATGCTTGAAGCATGAGAAGCATTTGGGACAGGGCCATTCTGTGGTACACTGAAGCACACCTGGGCTGGGTAAGGTAAAGGAGTAAAGGAGAGCTGACTGCTCGCAGGACCTTCATGAAAATGGTTGTCTGTGGGCCAGGGGGAGCCATCCTGCATGCCACCGCATTGCCAGATGATGGAGAGTGGGATTCAGGAAGGGAAAACACAGCTAGTCAGGAGATGGCATGGACATGCAGCTTCACACCAGGGCTGTGTGATGAACCAAGGCCAGACATGTTATTTAAGCCATTTGTGAAACCAGCAGATAGAAACTTCTAAGAAAAACAAATAAGGTGAAAAGGTGTCTGGAGCACAAGTCTTATGAGGAGAGGCTGAGGGAGCTGGGGTTGTTCAGTCTGGGGAAGACAAGGCTGAGGGGAGACCTTATTGCTCTCTACAACCACCTGAAAGGAGGCTGTAGAGAGGCGGGGGTCGGTCTCTTCTCCCAAGTCACAGATGATAGGACAAGGCGTAAAGGCTTCAAGTTGCTCCAGGGGAGGTTCAGGTTGGATATTAGGAAACATTTCTTTACTGAAAGGGTTATCAGGCATTGGAATGGGCTGCCCAGGGAGGTGGTGGAGTCACC
>JAOQGH010000012.1:114962235-114979319 GCA_025769975.1 Gallinago jamesoni
GAATGGGCTGCCCAGGGAGGTGGTTGAGGCACCATCCCTGGAGGTATTCAAGAGACGAGTTGACATAGTGCTCGGGGATATGGATTAGTGTTGGGTTGGTGTTGTTTTGGGTGTGGTGGGTGTGGTGTGGGGTTTTTGTTTTTGTTTTTTTCACTGGTTGGACTAGGTGATCTTAAAAGGTCCCTTCCAACCTAGGTGATTCTGTGAAGCTTCCCCAAGGTCCACCAAAATGAAAATGAGCTTTTCATGTTACATCAATGTATTACTGAATTGATAAGACAAACAAGTATTTTCAATAGTCAGCCACAAAAGTACAGCACAAGCCTGCAATCCTTACACAGACATGGAGTCCTACTGCCTTCCCTGGGACGAATTTGTGTGACCAGAGCCCATTGTTTTATACAGAAGTGAACTCAGCAGTGTCATTACACCACCAAAATGGCCCCATTGTCTGTGTTGACTATTAGCTTTTCTGTGCACGTATGGATTATTTTTGTTATACATTTCATCTTCGGTTTAAGGTTGTTTTCCAAAAAGTATGGATGGTAATATATTAATGTGTTCTGCCTTACAGCAGATCTTCATCTCTTTGGTACAGAGTGCATTAAAATACGTATTCCCAGGAGAAAGAAAGGGAAAAATGTGGATGTTTCAGAACTTGTGACTTTTTTTTGCTCTTCCACCTTTTCTGCTCTTATCCTTTGAGTCTATCTACTGCATCAATGAGCTATTTTCAGGTTGTCATCTGGAAGGCAGATAGCACAACAGCCAGACCTGGGTCTTGCCTTGAACTTAGTATCACAGAATATCACCTTGGCTTTACATCCTGGTGAATAAATGACTCAGGGGCAGGTGTGCTGGGCTCCAGAGCACAGGGAGTGCTGTGCAGCTGCTCCAGGTTTATAAACATCCCCTTTCCCTTGCCTTCAACCAGAGCACAGACACTTGTTTGATTCTGTGTCGTCCTGCACCGTCTCCCCACTGGGCAGCTTTCCTCAGATCAAAGCCTCATTAAATCAATGCTTTCTTATCCCTTGTTTCTACACACTCTGTCAGATCTCAGAGAAAGTGTTGGGCCTGTCTACAGCCCGCCGGTGGGGGTTGGCCACTTAGGGCCTTGTTTTAAATAACTGCAGGTCCTGCCAAGCTGAACTTCTGTTCATGCTCAGCAGCAGCATGAACACCCAAGGCAAGGAAATTGGAAGAAGAACTTCCTATAGCCAAGGAGGACACAGGGAGAAGGTGGGTGTAGCTCACACCAAGCTTTCCGGTGCGGAGTGGCTTGCAAAAGGGGGATATTTTTGAGACATTTGCACAGGACCACCAATACAATAGGTCATTTGTAAGTATGAGGACAAACGACCTCATGTTTGTACCCCCATTCAGTGTCCTGTGGCTTCTACATAAAAAGATGTCGATGAACAGTTGGAGTGAGCCTGTGCTGCAGCCAACTTCAGCATTTCCAAATAGCTCCAAGGGTTAGTGGCAGCTTGAGTGGAAATCAGAACAGCCTGAAGGCAGCCCTAATTTTCAGCAATCCAGCCAAGCGATGGAAAGATGGAAAGAGAAATCCAAGGAAAGTGCTGGTGATAATCCCTGGGACTAAAAGATTTAGGTCAAACTCCAGACTGCCAAACTGGGCAGAATCTAGTTCATTTTGGTTAGTGTGACAGACCTCTACCTCCTTCTGGGTATCTTAGCACTTTTTAGTAAGATAGGATAAAAAAGATAAGATGCAAGATTAAAACAGATACCTGTAAAGGGTCCTTGAAAGAGACATAGGATGAATAATGTTGGAGAAGATACTGAGAGCTGAAATGGATGAAGGGAGATAAATTAAGATGGAAGATGGGGAAGGATGCTTGCTTTGGGACTTGAATCCCCTGTGAAAGTCAAAAAGAAAAAAATGAAAATGGAGAAGTAAGAGGAAGTAAGGTAGAATGGAGCCTTGAAATAATGTCTTTCAGAGCGGGTATGGATCGCTATGAATAATGCATCACTAATTACAAAGATGTAAGTGCAGCCATGCATCTCATTTTAGGCATGTCAATTGGACTTTACAGGGAAATTCTCATCCTGTAAGAAATGTGATAATATATCTATTTTTATCAGAAACCATGTTTTTTGCTGCTGTTTCCAGTGAGAGTTTCCTCCCCAGAGATCAGTTCTTCTCTTTATGTAGCAGAGAAGCCATGAGCCCATGCCTGTGAACTGGCAATTTGTTTCCATGGAAATGAACAGGATGTCACAACTGTAGCACTATGACTTCATTTCAAGATTGAGTACAACGAGAGGATGGGCAACAAAAGAGGGATCTCGGGTTATTTCAGGGTTTTATGATTGCCCACTGTAAATCTCATCTATTTGGGCCGATACTGGGGAGGAGGGAGAGTTGAACGGGACTGAGTCATCCTTGGGGTTGCTCAAGTGGGAGATAAGGGTTGTGAAGAGGATTGTTCTTTGTGGGATGGCTCCTCTTGTGAAAGAAAGACAACTGGATTGCTATTATTTGTCTCTCAGTTGGGTGGTGTTTTCAATTTGTTGCAAGAGCTATGTACTCTTAATACTGCAGTGTACTAGAACAAAAATAAGTGAGTAAATTATTTGTAGTAAGAGAATGAAGAAGCTAAATGGAAGAAAGATTTCTTTCTCATGGCACTAGAATATTTTTATTATTTTATCTCTCTATATACCAGTCTTTCAAGCTGTAAATCTTGAAGTGAAAGGTCATCCCATTTCACACTACTAACCAGTGCAAAGGCCTGAGCCTTCCTTGGAAAAGCAGTGAAAGACTGGTTTACCAGCAAATCCTTTTGGTTTTACAGGCCTTTTTTATCCAATTGTACCTTGTCTGGTTTCTTATTATACTCTGTCTTACATTTGAAGCTCAAATGAGATTCCACAGTTCCTTTACTCCTTCTGCTTCAGTGTCCTGTTTATCGGTTGTGTTTACACAGCACAATGGACCATGTTTGTCCTGGCAGTCCTCCTTTTGGAAGTCAGAGACAAGGGGTATTCAACAACTAAAAAGATTTCTCAAAAACGAAGAATATCTATTTTGAGAAAGTCTTCCTTTTGAAGTCTGTCAGGTTTTATTTATTTTTTTTTTTTTTTTAATCTTTGAATCCCCAGGCCTTTTCCTGTCCTGACATTGTCTTTTAACAACTGTTAAGTGTTTGCTGAAAGATGGCTTATCTCATCCTATTCTTCCCTTTCTGCTTGTTTTTCTTTTTTTTTTTTTTTTTCTCTCTCTTCACATTTCCAGGTAAACTAAGCCAACGCAGTGGTACAGTGAGGATGGCGAGAACTAGGTCAACACACAGTATTTGTAAACCATTACAAAGCACTTCTAATTTCGTTACAGACATGGGAAAGGCTTGCTGTTTACTTTCTTCCCCTGTTAAACTGTTAAAAAAACCGGCTGGAATATTACACTGTGACACTACAAAATAAGTCTTTTGAATGTCGTCCTGGACCAGGTAGGCAGGTGGTGTGCTTACCTACCCAACCACACCCCAGCCTCAGCAGGAGAAAAGGAGAAAACTGCCACCCCTTTCTTGATGACCTTTTCCTCTAGCTGTGGAGCGCTCACTAAAAGCCAAACATTAAAAAAAACCCTTATTAACCATCTTTTCCCTTGCTGTTGATTGAAAACTAAAAGTCAAACTTTCCCAGTTACGACCTCTATTCCCCGATTTGGAAAACAAGCATCCTTTATAACGATGCAGTGGGCTTTGCTGTTGACTGGTAAGGCCCCACAGCTAATCCCCACGAGCAGAGAATGCCGGAGGGATGGAGAGGAGGCTGCATTATCCCTCTGAATGGAGCAATGCAAAGAGCAGTCTCTGTGCTTTGCACAGGAGCACGAACAGCCATAATACTGGGTCCAGGACGTGGCAGGTGTTTTCTTTACTGTCAGACCTTTGAGAACCACCGGATCTTTAAAGAATTTGGTAATTGAATATTTTGCCCATTGTCAGGGAGAAATAGCTCTTTGATACGCCTTTTTTTAATTTTTGTGACTAAAAGAATCCATGAAGCTGATCAGAATTTTGGCTTTGCCAGCGTGGTACTGCATTTGCAAATGCTCTGAAGTACAAATCAGTCAGGTAGTGGGTATCAGATTCCAGAAGTGCCAGTGTTTATCTGTATGGAAATCTAGTTACTACTCTGTGACAGAGACCCATCCAACCTTTCTGAGAATTACATTTCAGCAGGGCCACTTTGGCTGTACATTGGGGAGATCTTAGAACATTAAGTGAAGAGGTATTATAATGCTATCACTTGCTAAAAATGAACTTAATAAGGAAGAGATTTCCCTTTTTTTTTTTTTTTTCTGTGGCTGTCTGCAGCATGAGTTTCCTTGACCCAAGGCCAGTTAATTGTATCCTAATTGGCTGAAGAGTAAGGTTTTTCTGCCTGAGCATAACCATTTTAGAGGTGTAGAGGATGCTAACAAAAAGAAACAGTGAAACTAACAGGTCTTCTGAATAGAAATAGGCATTTTAGACTCCCAGGTAATTACTTATACCCATGGTGAGCCGTGTATTACTCACAAATAAGACAGGAGAGCCGGAGAGGGACTCTTTGTTAGGGAGTGTAGTAAAAGGACAAGGAGCAACAGTTTTAAATTGGAAGAGGGGAGATTTAGATTAGGTACGAGAAAGAAATTCTTCCCTGTGAGGGTGGTGAGACACTGGAACAGGTTGCCCAGGGAAGCTGTGGCTGCCCCATCCCTGGAGGTGTTCAAGGCCAGGCTGGATGGGGCTTTGAGCAACCTGCTCTGGTGGGAGGTGTCCCTGCCCATGGCAGGGGGGTTGGAGCTCCATGAGCTTTAAGGTCCCTTCTAACTCTAACCGTTCTATGATTCTATGATTACCAAGGAGATAGTAAAACTTCATGCAAATGCTTGAAGAAGCTCTTGAGGAGTACTTTGAGATATAAGACTGAATTCCAGAGTATTATTCCCGGACAGTCCTACTGCCAGGCAGCCACTATATACTTCATCACAGCACATCCATATAGACCAGAAGGCACCCTCCTTTCTAGCACCCAGATAGAAGCTCTTTTGTCTCCAAGAGCCTGCATCACCTTCAATAGCAATTAGAGCTGGCACTACCAACTGCGCAGGGACATCTATACCCTAACCCTCCAAAAGGCACAGTAACTGGACGGGTGCAGACCATTAGGGACCGGTGCAGTTGCAGTCTCTGAACATCCATTTGGTCAACAAACTAGAATGAAAAACGTGGCAGTGACCGAGCACTCCTATTTCATATGCATGCCTGGAACACAGTGATATCTCAGGCTCCATAATCACTGCCTCCTACTTCTGCCTTTTTTTTTTCTTTTTCCTGAGTCACCAGTTTGTTTTCAGGCTCCATTTTCTTTCTTTTGAGTTACTTTGTTACTTTTTGACAGAGGAAAATGTCTGCTGTCACACTGCATTTGTGATTGAAACTCCTGGCTTGAAAACTGATGAGCTACTTTCCTTGCATAATTCCCCTCCTATGGTCTGTGCTGTAAAAAGAAGGGGAAAATAGCAATCTATGCCCCATGGTCACGGGAGCCATTATTTTTCTTTATTTTTCCAGAATATCTGCAGATAAACAGCAGGAAATCTTTTTCCATGTAATCATTTAAGATGACATCAATTTAAAAATGACAGCGTCGCAATGTTTTGTTTGACTGCCAGCTGCAATTAAACACTGTGCATCTTTTATTACTCGGATTTCTGGGGTTGCAACAATGTGTGGAATCCGGCCAAATTTAGAGAGTTCTCCATCTTACAAGACAGTTACGAAGCATCTTACCCTGCCTGGGATCAATTTTAAATTTGAGTCTACCCTCTAAGTGAATTTTAATGCTGACATTAGTCTTAGACCATTCTGACTGCAATTTGGTCCCTAACTACTTTTTGCTTTTCGGTCTTTAATTCTTTTCAGTCTTTGGAAACGCCTCTCATTCCTTAATTAGATGCCTAACTTCCAGATTAACGTAATGCTTTTTACAGCCTAGGAGCATCCTACCGGACTCTCCAGCCTTCATTTCCCTAAACCCAGTCTCTGATAAGCGGTAGGCAGCAGCTGAAGCTTGCTTTCCATGTAAAAAAAGGGCTTAATCACTCGCCAAAGAGCTGCAAAACCAGAATAAGATGTGAAATAATACACTAAAGACATCATTCCAGTATAAATACACCAAAACAACTACCTCCTAAAAGCAAAGTTAAGATTATTTTTTTTTAAATAAAAGCTTCTGGCTCAGTCTTTGTTCTTTTATATTACTTAGAAGAAAAAAAATGACAATATCATTAGCAATAACTTAATAGGTTATTTATTCTACAGCCTTCCACAGATGTCTCGCCTTAATGCAGTGATGGCCCAGATCCCCCAATATGTGCAAACTGTCATTTTTCCACTGAAACTAAAGGCAGCTTCAATAGGCCACCCATCATCTGATTGAAAAAGTTACTATAAATGTACCCAGCCATAACACAGGATTGAAAAAATAATTAATGGACATTGAGTAAGAGAAGAAGAAGGGCCTCATCAGACTGCCATCAGGTTGGGCACATGACTTGAAGACAAAAGCTAGGAGGCTATTCCCTGTTGATGACCTCCCAGTGTAGTGGAAAGAAAGAGGGGTCATAGAGTGAGTCAGAGTAGACTCATGACTTTACAGCTCTAAATGCCCCTTAGGAGGAACCAGAAATAGATATCTTGACCAAATTAGCTGCCAAATACTCATACTCCCCAGAGAGCTTTAAATTCTGCTTGTGGAGCCTAAACTGTGTTCATTTGGCATTGAGCAACTTCACCAGTGAAAGATACAAATCTCCTCACAATCTTAAAAAGACAACTTCTCAGCTTTTTTATTTGAATAATCTTCCAGAACTGTGAGACTAACTCTCCTGGAAGTTTTGAATTAATGAGAGTTGAGATACCAAAAACAACCTTCTCTGAGGTATTTATTCAAACCGTAAACAAAGAAGCAAAATTCAACAGCCAGGAGACTCCCAAACTGCTGTTGTTGCCACATATGCAGCCACAGCAAATCCTGACTGCCTGCGCATTTGGATGACTAAATGCTTGTTTCATCTCTGTCTTTCTTTTTTCTTTCTTTCTTTTTCTTTTTTTCCACCCAAGTTTTGCTGCACAGCAAGTTCTTGGAGGCAGTAAGCAACTCATGTCAATAGGAATCACCAAGTGTGTGAACAGTTTTAGGCTGAAACTAAGGACACCAGGGTTTGTTTTTTTGTTTTGTTTGGTTGGGGTTTTTTTAATGTTATAAAACAATTCTGTGTTTGGGGCATTGTACAACAGCCTTTCCCTACCTTGTGCAATGGAAAGCTGGCTGTAATGCAGAAACCTTCTGCATTACAAAGGGGAAAAAAATAAGAATCAGATAACTCTTTGTTCTTCTAGCTCTGACTCCATGTTAATAAATTACCTCACATTTGCATTCTGAGTGAAGAGCTCAGCAGCTCTATCAGCTCTGTGATTTAAAAATCTGATCCAAAAGTAGCCAGGATGACTGTGTTGTTGTTGCTCATGATTAAGTGGCTGCTGTTAGAAAGTAATCTCACTTTGACTTCAGTGTGTTTGAGTGAGTCCTCAATAACAGTGGAATACCTTCCAGGGAAACTGCAGGGCCTTTATTTATTGATCTAGAAGCAGAAACAGTCTAGCAGGTCGTTTCCTGCAAGGGCTGCTTTCTTCCTCACAGCTAGTGGTAGGAGACAGGAGGAAATCTCTTCGCAAGATCGTTTCCCCTGATTACTGCTGGCATCACTTGCATCACCCTCCCCATTCCTGCTGGCTCCACTTCAGAAAGATGCCACTGGATGCCTCTTTAAAAACCAGAAGCATGAAGAAGAAAGGCAAAAATCCCTTTGAGCCCTCTGGGGTTGGTAGGCTATACAGGAGAAACAGGCCAGAAAGCAGAGAGCCACAGCACTAAATCTACTTCAGTAGCTACTAAAGCTCTTCAGTCTACGCTCAGGCAAAAGATTTTAGATACTCACAGGAAAGCAAAAGAGCTGTATCGATTTTGTGGAGCAGTTCCTATGTTTCCATACCCCCTTCCTCCTATCCTTAGCAGTGGTGTGTTTGTGGGTCCTCAGGACTGCATTAAAGACTGGTGGGGCTGAGGGGAGCCATGGCAGGGAACCCAAGAGCAATTAGAAGTGTAAATGAAGCACCAGATTGCAGCTGAAGCCATTCAAATCAACACAACCTAAGGGATCCAGGGAGACTTAACCACCACACACCGTCTTGAAAATCTTTCTTGTTTCAGATCTTCAGGTGTTAGTTATTTATTTAGACCTTATTCTCAAAAGAGGAGTAAAAAGCTGCAAATATTGCCAGTTCCAAACACCTGTAACTGTGAGGCAAGTGCTTTACTTTTCGTTTTTTACTTGCTTTTCAATTCTATAACTTTAATAATTCAAGCAGTGTTGAGCTTTGGATTTTTCTTTAGAAGGGCAGGCTAGAAAAATTTGGGCTTAGAAGAAAGTTGAGGGCCTCTTGAATCTATGAAAGTACAAGCTGGGAGTTGATTGACAGGACGCACCATGGAGAGCTTTGCTGTGATCTTGTGGTGGCCAGCCACTGGAGGTCACAGGAAGAGTCCAGGTGAGCTGTGTAAGCCACGCTCCCCTTTCCCTTCTGCAAAAAGGGAACACCGTTAACAAGGGCTAAAATTTAAAAAGGCAGTGTACCATTTTTTGCCAAATGAAATTTCTGAGGACCAAGATTTCTGACAAGGCCATTGCAAAAGAAAGTGTAAAACTTGTTCTGAACGGCAGAAGTCATCCTTCCAGCACTCCATCTGAACATCTGCAGAGAGGATTTGCTACAATGGCAGCAAACAACAGGCAGCCAGGGGTGACCTGCTTGTCTTGCTGAGAGATGCTCAGGGAGCAAGGGTCTGCAGGGAGGTGTAATTCTGAATTTCCCAAATTCATTCCATGAACATGTTGTCTGCTCTGCCTCTGGCTATGGCTCTTGTGGGGCTTCTCTCGGTGCCTGCTGGCTCTGTGGCCCCCTCAAAAGGGGCTAGGTAGAGGCAATCCTAACTTCAGGGGGCAAACAGTCTACATAATAAAAAGTACTCTCGGTCTTACTGGCATGCTCAGTGGAGAACCCAAAGAAGACCAGGGACAAAGAATGGTTTTCACAGGATGCTACTCATTGTGCGCCAAGGCAGCCTTAGTGGTGTTGAATGTTTCCCACAGCAACATTCAGGAAGGAGGTTCACAAAACAACCTGCAGAGATGCTGGATTCTGCTGAGTTCCCAAGGACCAGGAGGGCTGCAGGTCTCTTCCAGCTTCAGAGAGGGCTTGAATCTCTGTTCTGTATTTGCTCTTACTTTTCATGGATGCCAATGACAAGTTCACAGAGGTCCTTTGTGGGGAGGGAAACAAATCCAGTCCTCTATGGCAAAACAGACATCTTCATAGAAATAAAAGTTCTCTCAAAGTTACAAAAAAGTCAGGGAGAGAGAACACGAACATCACAAACACTGAAGGATACAGTAACGGGTTTTATCTGTGATACCTATGAAATCTTATTGCTTTTAATATAGTCATGCAACTACAATTGATTGGGAATATCCATCCTGTTAACAGGGAAGAGAAGGACAACATTTGTGTTACTCAAATCTACTCTGCCAGAGCTGTTGGAAGTTAAAGAAAGCGACACCTTTATTTTCCTTAATACTGTTCACGAATGTTACAGCAGAACTCGAGGATGACAATCAAATTGAACTCTGACTGTGCTTGCTCCCACCCAGACAACTCTGAAGACACAGCCCCTGCTGTAACAGCACCTACGGTAAATGCTCATATTTAAGATTTATGCAAAGTTTCTTGTTTTTCACAGTGGTTGCATTTTGGGCTATTTTTTGTGATATAGAAATAGTACTTATCCTGGATACACACACCTGGAAAGTAAATGCTAAATTTGGAGAATAAATTCCTCATAACTCTTTCCAAGCATATTTGACAAGTACATTTGTGTGTATTTTTAAGCAGGGATTTGCAAAGGTTAAGCCAAAAGCAGATACATGGTTTGTTGCTTTCTGCGACAAGACTAATCCCTTCAAATGTTCATCCAAAATGTGTTTTCATCAAGGTATTAATAAATAAAAAGACCCTTTAGTCAGTGTTATTATTGGAAAACATATAGGATCATGAACATCCAGCATACACTGAAAAAGGAAATGTTCCTTAATGCACTTGGCACAGTATAAACCATTGGAGCTAAACAAGAACAAGCAACAGAAGTTTTGATCAACTTTGTTGACCAAGTACATTTTGGTTTAGTGTCTCTGTATCTCCTCTAGTGGGCTAGAGTGATGACGCATTCTGCAGCACAAATGACTTCTTGTTTGTAATATGTCTTCTTTATGTTCTCAGTATTTCCTTTGCATAAACATCTGCCACAGCTCAGCAACCATGAAGCACACAAGATATGGATTTGTTGAAGACATTTATGGCCATATGATACTGATGAGCTTTTAAATAATGTAACGTGTTATAAAACAAGCAAGAAACTGGGTCAAAAAAGAAAAACCCTCAAACAAAAAATTCCTCTGTTTAATTTCACCAGCTCTACTAAATAGAGTAATTTAAATCTGCCAGGTGAAAACCTTCAGGAAATAGAGGTGCCCAGAACTAATGTACAAACCACAATCATTCCAAACAAGAAAAGAGCCTTTCTCACTGGAGCTAAAATTTTGTGAGTTGATGTCAACTTAGCAAATACTAAAACTCGAAACATTACGGTTTCATTTCTGAAGGCTTTGCTTGGAATATTGCCTAAACGTAATTTTAAACCCAAAGTGAAACAAAATGCTTCGATTCCAAACACTTCAGTACATGATTAATCAAAAGAGATGCCCAGGATTCATACAGTTCTATAAGCACGATGAATGATTTAAAAATGTATAGAGATTTGACCAGCTTGACCATGATGAGAGGCATGACTTGAACATTTTCATCCAAATTTGGTAGGAAAAGAAGGAAATTGCTCTCATTGTTCTGTATCTAATAGTTGTGACTTCATTGCCAAGCTCACTCCTGCTAGCCTCTGTTCTCTCCTGAGGACAGGGGAAAAACAGCTAGATGGAGCAAAGAGGCAAGGAGCACTTGGGGTGTAAGAGCATTTTAGTATGACTCCAAGAGTTAAAGCTATTTGCTGTACATCTCATTGACCAGTCCTACAGTTCTGTCCAGAACAACTGCCTTGGGCTGGGGGAGGGCTTCTTAATGTGTCCCTGAGCGTCTAGGGGTATTCCAGGGGCAGAGAAATCCCATCACACCATGCTAAAATTTGATAGGAAAAACTTGATCAAACAGGGTTATTATGGGCCTGCCTCTGCTGTCTAAGAAGTTAAAGCCCTATTGACATCAATGGAAAGAGGATCAAATATTCTGTATTCTCTACAGAGCGAAGAGCTCCCAACAAAGACTTTTGTGGTGCTGTAGCTAAGCGGTGGGAAATTTGCATTTTGTCATAGATGCCTGAGGGTTCAAGATTTTGCCTTTATCATGTTTAATTTACCACTTGCAAGAGAAAAACAGATAAAGCTACACACTATCTCTCCAAAAATAAATAACTTCTTCAGTGCCAAGCCTTGAGCTGACTATAATATTTCCTCAGAAACCGAGATGACTATCAACAGCAGTGATTATCAACTCAAGGAATTACAACAACCACGCGGCGGCGTGAACTCTATTGTGCTGTGCATTTTCCCTTAGGCCTGTAGGACTAACCTTTCCTCAGCTCTGGACCCTGGAGTGAGGAAAATTGGTGCCTGATGGATAGCCTATTATTCTCACGAATGCCATTACAGGGTCTGCACTGTCTCTGATGTCCACAGTCTCTGCCCGCAGGGCAAATGTCACACTAGGGGTTTAGAGGATTTGCAGCAAACTCTCATTCCAGACTGAATGGACCCTATACCCTGATCCACTGAAAGATACGTTCAATGAATCAAAGCCACAATTTGGAGGAAATATTGTGTCCCCTTTTCTATAATGACCATAATTTATCTTCAGTTACAACGGCACCTTAGAAATTTTCCTCATTAACACCGGGGGCATGATAAAATTGTTGGCTGATATTTTTATGAGCAAGACTGGAGTGTGTGAGACACTGCACAGCGCCAAATACTGTGCTGTAAAGACAGGGTCAGGTGAAGGCAGTGTTGTTGGTAGTGTCTCTTCTACGGGTCCTTCGGAGAACGCAGACCAATTACCGAAATCTAGGATAGAGCCAGGAACTGATTTGAAGTCTCCCATATTCCAAGCCAATACGTCAAACAAGACCAACTTCTGCTATCAGTGCTTCTGTGACAAATGTGGTGGTAGTCCGGTGGAAACCAGACAGAGAAAATGCAAGCAAGCAACATTTTGTTTAATCAAATTGACAATACAATCTGTTATCTGTCCATTATTAAATTAAAGCTTTTTTTAGGATTTTTAGCATCTGTTTTGGATTATTTATGTCATTTTAATTCAAGTAATTCAAAACAGCTTCTGTTCAAAACAGAAGGGGCTAAATTGAACCTTTAGGCTGTACACCACCTATTATATATCCCCCTCAATTTATTTGTGTGCACGGTCTCCCTCACCTCCAGGTGCTGACACAGGATGTCCTTTTCTCTTGTCTGGCATTGTAATTCTTAAACCTCCCTTTGTGATCAAGTGGAAAAGAGGCTTATGTGAAATAAAAATCCATATTGTGCACCTTCTGATGTGCCAGCTGGTGCTCTTGGAGATGCAGGAGGAACATACTTGGACAGTAACTTAAGGGCAAAATATTGCCTAAAATGTCAAGAGGTTGACATTGTTCCTATTTGCCATTTATCTTGGTACAGGACTAACGATTTCTTTTTCATTGTATAAATCTTCATTTCACTCCAGATGAAAGCCTGTAGGCTTCTGCTCAAAGCATACTTCAAAAATGTTACCTAAACTATGCACCACCTGACTGGAACTCAATCACAGTTTCTTTCATTTGTGAGAACCGTCAACATCCTCGGTCCTTCACACCGCACAGTCTGTTCTTGGCCATAGGGTTTCTACCGCATCCTGCAGTTGCAGCCCCACAGTGTAGGGAATCACACTTCTGCTGCTTCCAATTCAAATAAAGACAAAATCCAGCAGACAGCTGTATGAAAAGAAACATCTGACTTTTAAAGAACTTGGAAATCTCCTGTTTAAAATCTTAACTCGCTCTTCCTTCTTGCTGTGACTATAGGGTACTCAACAGATCTAATTTTCCTGAATACTCTTGCCTGCCTTGTGAAACCCATGAGGCAGGTACTGGCATACACAGAGATGCTGCCACCCACACAGAGGGGTTAGAGGATCAGAGTGAGCAGCAGTTTGGATCCTTCCTTTTCCTGAAGAGAGTGCATCTCCAACCTTTATCCAGGCTGCTGCCCCATCCTGGGTTTGGAAGAATTATCTTCTTACTGCTGCAAGAATCCAGCACATGGAGACTGAGGAAACCTTTGAAGTGCTTTTCTGCCCAATAAAGCAAGAATCCAAAAATAAGAGGAAGAAAACTCAGGACTGTTTATGGGTTGTTTGGACAGTAGTTTCCCAGGGGAGGTTTCCCAGGGTCATTTTCCCTCACCTCTGGGGTTTCCATCTCCCCTTACAGAGTTTTATCCTCTGCAGATTGCAACACTAAGTTAATGCAGTGAAACCTATGCCAATGATACCTTTGAGAGCAGAAAGAGTAGTGGAAGAGCCATGCGTAAGGCAGAGCTGGGAACCATTGCCTAACAGCTGGGACTCCATTTTCGGGATACATAGCAAAATGCTAGGTGTCTAGTTTCAGCATTTCCATTCCAAATCTTTCACTATGAAAGCATCAATAATAGAAATTACTAACATGATAAAACCTGATGTTCCAGGGTGGAAAATTGGTCATCTGTATGAAGTTCTATCTTCCTTCCACCAGCATACCATCTGCACCCGCTACATTACTCCCCAACTTTGGGAAAAAAAAAATAAAAATGTTCTGCAGATCAGTCTTCTCTACTAAACAAGCCTAGTTCCCCTGAAGATCCCTCTTCAAGAGCTTATATGCATTGATAAGATCCCACTTAAGTCTTCTCTTCCCCAGGCTGAACAATCCCAGCTCTCTCAGTCTTTCCTCACAGGAGAGATGCTCCAGTCCCTTCATCATTCTTGTGGCCAGATGGAACTAGACACACTTCTATCTGTACACCTGAAAACATGTTAATACCAAATAATTAGAAGTTTTAATTTGTCATATTTTCTTTGCTGTTTCATCATGATTTCTGTACATATTTCATGTTTTATACTCAGTGATCTATTATCAGATTTCATGACATTTTCTGAAGGGAGAATTAGGAGTATCGCCATTAATTGTTATTTTTTAGTGATCGTTATCTGAACAGATGTAGATATCTTATCTTCTGAGAGGATGAATTTGTATACAGGCCAGATCGAATTTGGGTTGCTTGTAACCCTGTCAACTTATATGAATCTCTTAACTTCTATTAAAGCCTACAGCTTCTTTCACTGCCACAGTTCTTCGTTGCGGTGGCATCTAGAACACCACAGGGAACACCCACTGAATTATGTATCTCTTAAGCTTTCTGGGTCAAATAGGAGCAAGGAAGTTGCAAAATAGCAGCAGGCGCTGAAGAAATAGTGTAATTGCATAAAGGTTCCTTAATTTTCCAGAGTTCACTCTATCATTGAAATTGCTTTCTTTTCTATTAATTTTAAAAAGAAGAACTATTTGATCTCATTTTCCCTGCAGAAACAATCATTTTCAATGCTGTTTATTCCACACATGGTATAATCCACCCCAGGTTATACCCAAGCTTCATGCTGGAAGATGGTCAAATGAGGAGTTCTTTAAAACACAGGGGGTAGACTCAGATTAGATATTGGGAAGAAATTGCACCAGAAGGAAAATGTGTAAATCCAAAACTTTTTACTATTAGGATTACTGTACTTACTCAGGTGCAAGCTCAGCCCTGGGTGGTCCCTGGGAAACAATTGGCCTTTTTTCATTCCTGCTCCCATGCTGAACGCAGTGAAGCTGGCCAAAGATTGGTACATGCAGCATCCTTGCCATCCTAACATCTTTGTTCTGCTCTCCTGAGACTCCGCTGAGCTGTTACAATCCCTTTGCTATTGGCAGCCTGAGAAGCATGAAGACTCGTACTGAGCAGGGAAAATAGGGGGTGAATAACCCTCAAATAACAGAGCTGAAGTGAAGAACCAGAACTAAATGTCAGAGGAAAAAAAAAGGGCAAGTAAGGACAAGATTGAAAGAAAAAAGAAAAAAAAATCTCCATTGTCAGTAGACGGGACATAAGGAGTTACTGGAGAGGAGATTTTGGCTATGTATCCTGGTGATTTTAGAACCTTTAGTTCAGTTAATTGGCAAAGTAAATCCAGGCACAAAAGGACTAAATTTTTTTTTCTTAGAAGGGACATTTCTCATAGTGAAAAAATAAATTGCAGAGCCAAAATTTGCAAAACAATCAGCGCTTCTTCAGGTTAAAGTAGCCAGCCTTCAACTCTTACCAAAGGCTGAATATATAAACAGGGAATGTTACAACCTCCATCTTGGTTGCTTAGAGTAAAAAATTAAAGGCTGTCTTTTTTTAATGTGAAGAAATTATCTGGTTTACTGAAGACTGAGACTTCTTTCTGGAAGAGATCTGTCAAAAAAATCCTCAGTTCCAGTAACGCGCCATCATCTAATTCTACACTGCAACCTTACCTCTCGTTCTGCTTCTCTTTTTTGTGGGATTCCCTCAATAGGACCGTTCTCAGGTTTGCTGAGCCGCCTCAGGAACAGAAAGGGTGATGAGTCCAAGGAATTTCTCAGTAAAACACCAGTATGATGGGATTAGGTCATTTTTATAAGAGATATGAGTCTCACTTCCTAAAGCTGAGAGACGGGATTTGAATTGGGTCTTGCTCTCCCTGGGTCAGCAGACGGTGATATCAGCATAGCCTTAGTAACTATAAAGCTAGTTTTTCCCTCGTCCAACCTTTCCCTAGCTACAGCTACATGGAGAAACAGAGGGTGAATTCACAAATATTGAAGTTTTCTCTGGGAAAACTTCATCTGGAATTGATTACATCGTTTACCCACACACCCACCACCACCTTCCTAATCACTGTTTTCTAAACATCATCTTTTCACTCACGTTCATGAGATTAATGGAATAAGCACATCCAGGGTTCGTTTAGCAAACCCTTGTCCTTTACAAATTCCGGTAAAATTTTGCGGTTTTGGACATAAAATGTGCAAGCTTTGCCCTCGTCACCGAGCAATGCAGACAGATAGATAGGCAGAGTTTGAAGGCAGATTGCAATATATCACCAGGACGGCCAGAGCAGAGAGGTTGGCTTAGTCTCCCCCTCTCCCCCAACCTCATCTCATCTGCTTTGCTTGTACCTCGCTTTCCTCGCCCTGGATCTGCAGAGCAACTGCTGAGGTTGTTATCTGCTATCCCTACTCCAGGCAGCTGCTCCCCCCAGCCACAGCTATCAGCCCGTACCAGGCGAGAGCTGCCCCCAGGCACCTCTGGACCTGCTGACATCTGGAGAGCTCAAATTATTATTGCCATATGCTGGAGGAGCCCTCCCTAAAAGGCCAGGGAAAGGCCTGAGCTCTGTGAGGAAGAACCTCATGAGGTTCAACAGGGAAAAGTCTAGGGTCCTGCACCTGGGGAAGAAGAATATTAGGCACCAATACAGGTTAGGTGTGGATCTGCTGGAGACCAGTTCCAAAGAGAAAGATCTGGGGGTCCTGGTGGACAGCAAAATGACAATGAGCAAGCAGTGTGCTCTTGAGGCCAGGAAGGCCAATGGAATTCTGAGCTGGATAGGGAAAAGTGTGTCCAAGGGAAGTCATTTTCCCCCTCTACTCAGCACTGGTGAAGTCACAACTGGAACACTGCATCCAGTTCTGGGGTCCCCAGTTCAAGAGGGACAGGGAGCTACTGGAAAGAGTCCAGCGAAGGGCAACACGGATGATTCAAGAATTGGAGCATCTCCCTTATGAAGAAAGGC
>JAOQGH010000012.1:114991693-115029175 GCA_025769975.1 Gallinago jamesoni
AGAGGAGAGGAAGAGATAAGGAGATACAGAAGTTTAGAATGAACTGAACTACTTTAATGAAGAATTAATATTAAAATAAAAAAAAAAAGAAGATAATAATGAAATAGATACAATATATACAAAACCGTATCAAGCTCCCAGGATTACAGTCCCGTCACTGGCAGGCACTGGGGAAGTCCCAGACTGGACTCAGATATGGATGAGAACTGGATTCCACCTCTGGAGTCAGGAATATATGGATCGGGATCAAAGGCAGATGGACAGACAGGGTTCTCTTTGGATGTTAGCATTCGCAGGAGGAGAAGTTGACCCTTTGATCCCTCAGCTTTTATACTGAGCATGGGGCAGATGGGATGGAATACCACAGTTGGTCAGGTTTGGGTCACCTGTCCTGTCCGTTCCTCCCCACAGGTGGGACTCCTCTACGCTTTGCCCTTTCCAACCCTCTAAGGGGCAAATAAGGAAAATTAGCCGAGCTTGGTTTTTATAGCAATAAGTATAAGCAAGAGCCTCTCTGCATACAATTCCTTGGCATTTAGCACAAACATTGGCCTTATCATCCTGAGAACGAACAGTTTTCTCTACAATATGCCATTAATTTCAGAGAGTTAGAGGAGGCCTAACTAAAATGTAAAATTCCAGAACACAAAATTGGTTCGGTTTTACCTCAAACCAGGACAGAAGCTAATGCCTTGAGCTAGATCCTAAATGTAGCCAAATTCAAGCTGGTGAGGAGAATGCAGTGAGTAAAGGAAGACAAAAGCAAGCCCTCACATGTAGCACCGAGACCTTCAGGGAGCTGAGAAGGGGGTTTCTGCCTGGTTTCTTGTGGCATTTGAGCACTAGAAAAACATGTCAGCACGATTCTCATGCCTCTCCTTTGTAATCAGCCCCCCTGTTTCAAACAACAGAGAGAAAACACTTTTCCCAGCACCTCTAGATACCTGCACCATTTACAGCCCCCACTAACATGTTGCTCGCGTGTTTTCTACAGAGATTATTATTAAAGTAGAAAAAAATAAATACAGGACAAAAATACAAATACAGGACAAGAGTGTCCTGCTCCACCTTGTTTGTGCGAGCAGCCGGATGTACATGGGGGGTGGGAATGGAAAACTCAGCCTGTTTTTGTGAAATATTACTCAGTGACCTTTGTTGAAGGCCCACACGCAGCTCAGTGATGGGCAGGCATGGGCTGATAGAGCTGCAACGGTTAAAGTGGTGCTTTTCTCTGGCCACCTTGCTCCCCCAGCTCGGCAGGCCCAGCTGAGGTGATGGCTGGAGGGGCTAAGTGGGCAGACTGGGCTGACCGTCAGAAATCACAACATCATAGAATGGTTGGGGTTGGAAGTGACCTTAAAGATCATTGAGTTCCAACCCCCCTGCCATGGGCAGGGACACCTCCCACCAGACCAGGTTGCCCAAAGCCCCATCTAGCCTGGCCTTGAACACCTCCAGGGACGGGGCAGCCACAACTTCTCCAGGCAACCTGTTCCAGTGCCTCACCACCCTCACAGGAAAGAGTTTCTTCCTAAGATCTAATCTAAATCTCCACTCTTTCAGTTTAAAACCATTGCCCCTCATTCTGTGGCTCCACTCCCTGACAGAGAGTTCCTCCTGTAGCCCCTTTAGGTATAGGAAGGCTTCCATATGGTCTCCCCGGAGCCTTCTCTTCTCCAGGCTGAACAACCCCAGCTCTCTCAGCCCGTCCTCATAGGAGAGGTGCTCCAGCCCTCTGATCATCTTCATGGCCCTCCGCTGGACTCGCTCCAACACGCACACACCTCACCTACGGATTTAACCGTGGAGGAGTACACTGAGACCCTTGGTGGTGGTGTAGCTGCTGCAGGTTCCAGCTTGGGTCGTTAACTGTTACTGACCTCAGTTCACACCTCCTGGTCTCAAATTTACACAAGCAGGAGAGAACCCAAACCCAAACATCCCACAGCCAGGCCTCTAAGAGCTGAAGAGAGGGAAAGGAGCTGCTTTGTTCTCAGTTGTTCTTAGGCTCTGTTCCAGGTGACTTTGGGAACAGCGAGGCCAGACTACGGCTGAAATGCCCTTTGAGTGCAAGCAGGCCTCGGGTTTGGAAGCAGCTGTGAGATGGAGACTTGCTGTTAGTGGCAGATTCAAGTAGGGTGAACAATAACAACACGTTGTTTAAGGTGGACAGAGCTTGGCTTCCCCAGCGTGTTGTGCTGCATTAGAGCAGGACCTTGAGAACCTGTGGTAATTAACGCAATTGTAAGCCACTGATGAGAGCAACAAATGCTTTATTCTCTGTCTCTGTAAGAACATGCATTTAGGAAGACAGTTACGATCAATAGCTGGGTTTTTAAATTTTTGTATCTCAAAACCTTTTGAAAGTTGTGAAATATTTTAATGGACTGACAAGATTAATGCATTTTATAATAATCAGTTCTTAGGAAAGTGTAAAGAAGAAGTAAGTCTGAAACTGGGTAATTTTATGATTATCTCCAGAGGTTCTTAGCTTAGTTCCAGACAACACATTTTCTTATGCATGTTTTATTTTACTCTTATTGAGTAGTCTTGTTGAATTAGGTGAGTTTAATCAGGTATAGGCATGTGTAGAGAATTAGTTAGATATTATTTATAAACCTGGGGTTACGGCGTCTCAAAATGTAAAGATCTGTGTAAAAGGATAATCATTTAAGGTGCCCTTAAACATCATCCTGGGCCCAGGGTGCTGCTTTCACTAAAAGGATGCTCATGGTCAGCTCAGGTCTGTGCCTTGCCTTGCAGATCTGTAGCCACTGCTTCAACGGGTTGGTCATCTGTCTGAGGCAGAAGTGAGGCTGTCACTTGTCTTGAGGGTGAGAATGAAGATCGTATTATAGTACCTAAATTAACATTAAAAGGTGAGGCATTAATTGTATTATTCAATACTTCTTCCCAGAGGCAGCAGCTGCACAGTGTGGCATAATTTAATAAAGTGATCCATCACATGATGCTGGGGTGTGAAAAACTTAGTGGTGTAAGAAACAACTCCATAGCTCTTGTTTCATCAGTATGGGCACAACAGAAGTGCTATACACATGCTTAGGTTTTAACAAATATTTGTATATTGGCCTGGAATTAAAATATTGGTAAGTCTCTGTTTTGATGAGGAATGGTCAAAATCTTCTGGCCAGAACAGGTTATATAAAAGGAGATGAGCTGCATTTGCTTATACCTCCCCCTGTTACAGACAACCAGCCAAAAGGATGAAGGGCAAAATGCACCTCCTGTAAAAGGTGGTCACACGAGGTGGGGTGCCTGTGTATTGAACGTAGGACAGACGAGCACCTCGTTGAGTGGCTGAGGCTCTGTTGATGGTTGGCTTCTGTCCCCAGTGAATAATGCAGCAAGCAGGTCTTGGCAGTGCCTCAGACAGATGATGTAGCTTACGCCTCTAGCACATTGGCTTTACTCAAGGCTGTCTGATGGCTTAGGCAGGCTTCTCCATGTTTATTACATTGTTTTATACTTTCAGAGGTTTTTTTTTCTCCCAACATGCAGTATGATACCCAACTCTTCCTTGTTTTTATTTAAAAATTAAAAAATTAAAATATTCCCCCTTCCAACACAGCTACAGGAGTCAAGGTCCAAGTCACATACTTTTATTTCCCACTCCTAACGCCGCCGTGCTAACACGGGCAGGAAGCAGAAGATCTTCCTTAATTATGTGGAAGAGCCCAAGCCCTGTAGCTTCCCCTCCTTCCTCATGCCCTGCACCTTTCAACGGGCACCTCACCTTGCAGGTAATTCCTAGGCAATAGCTAGTGGGACTGGTAAAGCACCTGGTTTTTCTAAGAGCCTGTGGCACAGCAGAGGGACTTGGTCTAACATTAAACTCAAGGAGCTGGCTTAGCACCAGAAGCCTTGTGCTACCTTGCAGCCTAGGAACAGCTCTGGTCAAACAGTGAGGACTCCCAGGCGGGCTCTTTTAACTGCTTGGGGGCTTAATGAACATTAGGAGGATATAGCTTTTAAGGGAGGCTTCTTGGCTAAGGAGTAGGAGCTTTTATGCCTGGCTTTAACAACCCCAGCATGGCCTAGTTTTGTTAGTGCCTTCTTCAAAGGTCACGTGGAGATAGATGGTCCTGTAGGTTGAGTCATTTTATTCATTTACCCTCTATACAAATGACTGAAGTCTAACTACCCTTCAGAGAAGGCCTCACACAAGAGCATTTGTAACTCTGTCAAGCTCTTCCAAGTGAGAAGTGAAGGAGAGGAAATTCTCCCCCTTCTATTACTTTAACTTGCATGACAGGACTGTGCGTGTTGACTTGAGTACCTGAAGGACCGAAATCAAGAAGATTGGAGGAGGTTTACAGGATGAGCCATGGAGCACTGTGGCAAAACATGTGCCGTGAGCAACTGCGTGGGTAGATCAACCAGCAAATGAGTGGCACCGTTTGAAGGAAATCCTGTGAACTACTCCAGACAATGGAATAAAGGAATGAGGCCACACCTGGAGTATTGTGTCCAGTTTTGGGCACTTCAATACAAGAGAGATATCAAGGTGCTGAAGCGGGTGCAGAGGAGGGCAACGAAGCTGGTGAAGGGCCTGGTGAATAAATCTTATGAACTATTGAGAGAGCTGGGACTGTTTAGTTTGAGGAAGAGGAGACTGAGGTGAGACCTCATCACTCTCTACAGCTACTTGAAAGGACATTGTAGAGAGGCTGGTGCTGGTCTCTTCTCACAGGTAATTAGTGACAGAACAAGAGGGAATGCCTTCAAGCAGCAACAGGGTAAGTTTAGACTGGACATTGAAAGAGTGGTCAGGCACTGGAATAGGCTGCCCTGGGAGGTGGTTGAGTCACCATCCCTCATATGTTAAAGGGTCGTTTAGATGTGGTGCTGGGAGATACGGTGTAGGGGAGAGCTTTGTTGAGTGGGTTTGATGGTCGGGCTCAATGATCCCAACCTGAACGATTCTATGAAAGGTGTATCTGAAATTCATTTTTTAACTAGTTCTTGGTGACTGCCAAACGCAGAATGCCGAGGAACCAGTCTGAGCCATCCCATCTCTGCAATAAATAAGTAAGTAACTAAATAAAACAATTTAGCAGGAGTCAGCAGCCAGCTCCCGAGGCGCAAAGAGGCAGCTGAAGGGGCTGTGGGCTGACTGCAGCGCCGGATGGCGAGCAGCACCTGGCACAGGTGGCGGGGGGGTTTCAGCACCGACCCAAATTAACCAACTTCAGCAAGGAAGCTGCCCCGCGTCTGCCGGGGGCAGGAGGAACAGTCTCCGGCTGGGAGAAGCGCCCGGCTCCTCACCCCACCACCCTCTCCCCCTCCCTCCCCTCCCGGGCGCCGCTCGGCCGAACAAAGAAGGCGGCGGCGGTGGTTGGCGGCGGCGGGTCCCCCCTTGTGCAGGGCGGGCAGGGGAAGGGGGCGATCCCGCCCGCCCGGGGTTCCCCGCCCCACCAGCCGGGCCCGCCGGCCTTGGGCGGGCCCCCAACGCTCCGGCCCCCGCACCCGGCCCGGCCCGGCTCGGCTCCGTGTGGGGAGGAAGCGCCGGCTGCGCGGCGGGCGGGCGGGCGGCTGCTCGGCTCCTCCGCCCCCCGTCTCCTCCCCTCCGCCGCCGATCCGCCCTCTCCTCCTCCTCCTCCTCCTCCTCCTCCTCTTCGGTGGCGGCTTTCTCGGCCCCGGCTCCTTGCTCTTCCCCGCGGCTTCCCCTCGCTCCTCTCCGGGAGGCTCCCGCGCAGCGCTGACGAGGACGGTAAGGGCGGCGGCGAGGCCGGGCCAGGCTGCTGCGGGCGCGGCGGGGCCCAGAGGGATGAGCGCGGCGCCGTCCCGCAGCGGCTCCCCGCGCTTGCTGGGGGAGGCGGTGGCGGGCGGGACCCCCTCCCCACCACCACCACCACCACCACCGGCCCCGGCGGGCGTCTGGCGAAGGGGCGGGCGGGGGTGCGGGGCTGGCGGCGCCGCGCTGCCCCGGGGACGGGCGGGGGGCTCGGCCCCGCCGGGCGCTGCGGCAGGAGCCGCCCTGCCCGGCCCGGCCCTGCCTCCCGGGAGTCGGTGGGGCGGGCGGTTTCCCCCCCGCTTCCCGGTGACAGGGAGCAGCCCCCTTGTGGGTCGGCGCCCCCCGCGTGGAAGTGGGACTGAGCCGGCTTCGTCCCATGCCCTGAAGGGGGGGGGGAGGGAGCGCGATTCGGACCCTGAGGGGGTCAGCGGAGGGGCGGGCAGAGCGGTTTGGCTCCTCCGAAATTCCTGGCTAATGTCAGGGGAAAACATATGGCCCAGGAGAAAGCCGCTGGGGGGGTGGGTGGGTGGCCGTTGAGCTGTTGAACTCCTCCGAGTTATTTTCCCCGGGTGGGTGCGAAGTGTGAACTTCTCCCGGCCCTCCCGCCCCCCCGCCTCACCCCCCGAGGTGCCCTTTGGGGGGACGCGGGGCTGGCCGAGCACATGGTCGCCTCCCCCGGGTCTCCGCTCGCCCCAGCCCGCAGCCTGCCCCGCATCTGTCACAACACCGCCCGAAACCGGGCCTGCCGGCGCCGGGTTTCGTCTCAAAAGTGCTAATCTGACCTAAAGAAAACTTCAGCTGGGAGGAGGGAGGAAGCTTATCCAAAAGGTAATTTACTTAAATGCCAATTTTTTTTTTTTATTCCTCCGCCTCCTTCTTCCCTTACTCAGAGAAGGCATATGTGAAAAGAAGGGAAAGCAATAGCATTATTTGTGTTCTAATATGTATGGCAGCTTGCAGGGCAGAGAGGAAGGTTAAAACTTTAAAACACCTGACTTTGGCAAATGAGCTTGAATTTTACGGTCATTTGCGTGTTGATCCTTTCTTGTATTTAAAGTCTGCAGTTACTGCGCTCAGGTATTTAAGGATGAAACATCTCCTTTGTGCTTAAGATGACAATGCCGTTGTGTTTTGTAAGCAGCAAGACAACTTTTATCTTTCATGTAGACCTTTTGATCACTTCGCTGTAAATACTTGCCCTGTTTGTAAATCTGCCTCTGATTTGCAGAGGTCACTTCAGTTCAACTTCCTTTTTTTTTTTTTTTTTTTTCTCTTCTGTTAAACGCCTGTATTGATTTCATATGATACTGGGCAGATTTGGCATTCCTAATTTGTTTCCCGTTCACACAGATGTGCCACAAGAGCCGTGCCTTATAAAGCAACTTGTCCTTGGTTCTGCCCATAGAGCCTCCTGGTTGATCTTGGTGCGTGGTGCACATCTTGGCTTGTGTCTAATGTTAAGTGTCCTACTTATTTCAAAATGTTGAGAGCTCAAAAAGAGGGTCAGCGTAATCCATACCACACGAGTGCTCAGCTGACCTAGAATTAACAAGATAAAAAAAAAAAACCAAACAAAACCCACAACAAAACCACTTTTAAGCACTTCTGGAGTAAAAGGTGGTGTGTTATCTCCTCATGTGCGACTAACACAATTAATTACTTTTTTTTGAAGTGTCCCATGTCGTGCTCCTCAATTCGGAGGGTGACTTCTGAAACAGTTTTGGCTTGAACTTCTGAAAAGGTTTTGGCTGAAGCTTGGTGAGACTGGTGATGAGAGCAGGAGGTACCTGCCAGTGTGAATGTTGCCTTGGGGAGATGTACCTGTGGGTGAGGGTGACCAGGGGAGGTGGGTGCAGAGACCACCACCAGGCCTTCAGAGATAGTGGGTGGCCCTTGCCATGGTGTGGGGCTGTTGATAGAACTCTGTGCACTGCCAGGGCCCCCTATTTTATGTGGGTTAGTAACTCCTCATGTTGGTTGCTGTGGTACTGAGCATCCCCTCTGGGTTTCAGGCTCTGTGGGCAGGAGGTGGCTGCAGTGTAGGGGCGGGTATACCAGGAATGCGGTGGTGTGATTTACTGCCTTGATGGAACTGATACCCATGCCAGCAGGTTCGCTCTGCTGCACAGAAGGCCTCGACCTCCTGCATGCCAGTCCACCCGTGTTAAGAAAATTTTATTGCGAGATAAAGATAAGAGGGAAATGGTCTTTTCCAGATTCCTGTGGGGGTCATTGGCTGCCACTTTGCCACAGCGGTTCTTTCTGTATCCTCCTGTAGTGCTTGGCCATCAGCACCCTCCTTCCCTGCTCCTTGTAGGCTTGTGGGACACACGCTGGAGGCATCAGCTCTTAAATTGTTGCTGGAGGCACTTAATATGGGCGCAGCCTTCCTGTGGATGGGAGAGTTAAAGGTTCAGTTTCTGCTCCAAAATCCGGAGGGCTAATATTGATTTAGTGAGGAAAAAGGTGAGTCCAGCTATAGAAGATAGCTTTGCAAATGTGTTCTGGTAGCTCGGAGCAGGAGATACCCTGCTAGTGTACAAAAGGAAGATGTTTCTCAAATGTGCTTTTGTAAGTATGTTTCCCAGTGGTGACATAGTTAGATTGGAAATCAGTTCACTGCAATATCATAGGGTAGATTTTGGCCATTAATTGTGGTGGAATGCAGAGTAAATGAAGGCTCATGTTTACAGCCTGCCCAGAACTAGAGGGCGTATCTTTGAACTCAGGGTAAGGAATGTCTCTGGTCTCTCCGTGGCTGACACAGGGTCTTGCCTTCCACTGCTGGATTACAGCTCCGTTCCACAAGGCCTGAAGCACATGTGTTGATTAGCCACAAGTTAATTATTTTAAATTAAACTGAAAAGTAAGTATGTGTCAGCTACAAGGTGCTTTTATTTCAAGGAAGTTTTATTTTAGCAGGGCAAGTTCTGAGAAGTTAGAGGAACTAGTTTGTGAAGTCCGCATGGCTGAAGACCTGTAGGAGTTGAAGGTTTAAAAAGAAAAGAAAAGGCTTGGACTCTCTTAAATGGAAGGTACAAGAGCTGCTTGGAAACTACATTTTGAGGAGGAGGAAGAGGAAAAGCTTGCCAAGTGGGGCTGTGGACCTTGCTGTGAGAATAAGATACTGTATGTTACCAGAAAACCTGTAAGGAATAAAGGGAAGGAGGGGATTGATCATCAGATAGCAGAAACTGCAGGGATAGCATGTGAATTGCCAAAAGCTAGAGCATGAAGAAATCTAAGATGAAGAAGAAGAAATAAAAAGAGGAGGAGAAGAGAACTTGTCTATGGTGTTGTGAAGGTCAGACTGTAGTTGAAAAATATGTTTAATGCCTCCAAAATTAGCAGTTGTAACCAGTTTTAGGTAGGGATGAGGATTTGAACATGGGAGAAAGATAGGATACCAAACAGAAATGATAAAAATAAATGTCTTACACCTGCTTCCAGCTTTAACACCATCAAACTAAAGAAGCAAATGGCCTCTGCTTTAGGGTCTGAAAGAGTTGGCGCAGGGCACTGGAGCTAGGCTTAAAACCCAAGATTGGTTGATATCTGTCAGATTGAATGTAGCAGTTGTGATAGCAATATGACATAAGAAATGTAGCTGTGTTTATTTTGAAAGGAGAGAATGAAATATTCACACATTTTACTCTGGTTTTAATAGCATTCAAGGATTTAGAACAAATTTGGAATGGAAAAAGTCATTAAGTATACAAAGATAAGTGGAAAACAGGATAAAATGCATCATGGATTTGCCACAATTAGGTCATGGAAGACTAAAGTCATATTATTATTGGTTAAATACTGAGTGTTGCAGACAAAAGGAACACAAGGCTTCAGTTTGATATGTGCACACCACGGTGTGACACCAAAAATGATGAAATTGGACGTATGGGGCTTGGCTAAAGGATGGTGAGATGGCTTGGAAGAGCAACCTGAAGAGGGAATTATGACTCTGTCTGCATAAAGAAAGGAATTATTGCTCTGGATTAGGGCTGGTCTCTTTACTTCACTGTACTGGTTGAGATAACTATATGCAGAGGATGATTGCTGATGAGGCAAAGTTAGGAAAGCCAGTCAGCACCGAGCGGGGCTGGATTGTTGCACAGGAAGAACTGAATGTCTGTGATGACTGAAGTGATAGGAATGAGAGGAAGTTAAATAGCTCTAAAAGTGAAGTTATCTACTGAGTGATTATTAATGTCACATCTGCTATCAGTTGTCAGGTCATCCCTTAAAGCAGGCTCAGAAGAAGAGGCTTGAATGCCATAATCAGAGATGACCATTTCATGGTGGGCATGAAATGAAAGCAAATGGGATCCTCGGTGAGAGCTCAGTGGAGATAGATGAATTATTACTGAAGTTGTTATGGAGACTTGATGTCAAATACTGTACGTAGTTCTGGTCACTAGCGTACTGAAAATATTAAATTCTAGTGAAGCATGTACAGGGACATCCTGACTACAGGGATGATGGGGCGTGAACAGTCTGGAGTTGGATGGGAGACCAAAACTTAAGCTACACTGGCTTTTGTAGGTCAGCAAGAGCAGAGGGGGAGGTAACAGCTGCTTATAATTTCCCTCGGGCAAATTCTTGGAGAAGAGGAAGAGTCGTAAACTGAAGGCTCATCTGTAATTTTGGATTAAATCTTGACATACAGGAGGATGATTTGATGACTTGTTGAATGAATGGTAGAGTATTGTACATGGGAGATCCAAATGAGTTTCCTCCCTGACAGATTTTGGATGCCCTCCCAGCTATACTTCTCTTAAACCCTATTTTGTGTTTACATTTGCTTGTGATGGTTAAGGAAATGGGCAGTTTATGCTTCAATCTTCACTGCTAATCAACAGAAATAGAAAACACTTCTGTGAAGGAGGTATGATGAGCAGAAATACTTCTGGGGAGTGTGTTGTCCAGTCGCTTGCTGGTGAATGGAATTTATAACAAGTAAAACCACCCATCTATGGTATTGGTAGCTGCTGGTTTTTCTTCTCTTTTAGTGTATAATGGAGTGGAATCAAGCATAACTCATACAATATTAAAGATAACCACAAATTAATATGCATGGGACAGAAAATGCATAAATGGACTTGCAGGCTGGAGGTTAGGATGGCTAACTTGAACCCATAAATAAATAAAAGGGTTATGCTTTCCTGTCGAGTATGTGCCCATATATATCTTCTGCCTAATTTCATGTTCTCTGGTCATTGTCTGTTGTACTGGTTGCATCTTCTTGTTTGATGACTGTGCTCCCAGGAAAGGGAATAGGGAGGCTTCACTTGAGAAGGGACTCGGGCAGAGCCTTGTGCAGTAGGTGACATGGAGGACTGCTGAAGACCCTGGATGGAGGCTTCCAGCCAGGAGGACGTTGCGCTCATCTGTGGCCTCATTTTGCAGGTGTCGTACCTGACCTGGGCGCTGATGCTGAGCTATACAAAGGGCAATACAACCTAACTTCTGGGGACAGTTGAGGTATGAGATATAGGTTCAGAACTTCCATTGTTGAAGACTTGTCTGGTACATGCTGAAGAGGCACTTGCCTCATAGAAAGCCTAACGATGCTGTACGTGGTTTGAAGGCTCCACCGTGTTGACTTAATTTGATCTTTGCTATAGCACTAGGGTCTGTGAGTTTATAAGCTCTCCTGTAGTTGGACCTTGTATGCCCAGTCGAACTTTTGGAAGTTTCAAGATGACCCTTCAAAAAGGGAGAAGAATGTATGTCATCTGTGGGGTTGCATCTTGAGAAGAATCATTAAAAAAGTAAGATGCTTTTGAATGTGTTTGTACATCAAAGCAAGATCAGTGTCATGATATTGCTTTATGTCTGTTTGTTTTGAATTTATAAGGCAGATGTCATACTTCCATTATCCTAAGAAATAATCCAGGTGCAAACTCCTTTCCAGCATAGTTTATTAAAAATCTGAACTATTAAATTTTAGGTGTTTGCTTTAAATGCATCTGTGTGTTTTCTTTAAAGAGGAGCTGTGTAATGAGCTCAATGTGTCAGCATCCCCCACAGGAAATAAACATGAAGAGATTGTGTCGCGCCATCAAAAGAATAATTTAACAATCCCAGGGAAAATTGAATCTATTGTCTTGGTAGCTTTTAGCATGTATTATTAGGTTATTCGCTTACTATGATTTTTTTTTATTATTATTTATTTGCTCCTGTTGCTCTTTTATATGAGTGTTGGGTTTATCATTAAAAAAGATGAGACTAGAGTTTTGCTTTGCATTTGTATAAGTATCTTTCACTCGACAGCCTTCAAGTTCCAAATATTAATGGATAAGGTAGAAAAGTTATTTCAGATTTACAAAGGAGGGTTTCAACCTAAATTCAAAGGGTCGTTAGCAAATCGGAGAGTGGAGCGCTTGTCTCCCGATGCTTTGCTGTGTTCTTTAAAAACAAAATCACTCCAATAATTTCCTGTTACAATTTGAGGTCTTGGAAAAGTCTGCTTTAAGAAATGGGAGGAAATGTTTTAAGACTTTATTGGACAGGGAAGATAATAGCAACATCCACTATTGTCTGCAGCCCAAACAAGTTGAAAGGAGTATCCTTCTTGTTAATAGGTCAAGGAATTCTGTGTTCATGGTGAGCATGGTCAGACTGGGAAGCAGAGAAATGGATTGCAGCAAGGAGTAAGTGGTGTGAGAGATGGAGCTAAAACCTGGAACATGTGAAAGAATACAAGAGAGAAAACATGATGGAGAAACCAAGAAATACGGAAAGATTGTGAATGGACAAACTGGTGAACAGGGAAACGAAGGAGAAATGCTTGTATATTACACATGGGCTAAGTATGCACATTGCCTCGTGTCCAAATTAAATTGGAAATCTCATGTTTTATTCATTGCTGTGATGTAACTGTGGGATATCTATTAGCTGGTTGGGGTTGCACTGTTTAGAAAAGCACATTTTGAATGAAGAGAGGTTACAGCCAGGAAGGAACAAAGCAGGACCTTAGAGCAAACTGCAGGAGAAGCTTTTAGGTTTGAGCATTTGTAAATTACATGGTGTCTTGCATAGTTCAAAATCAAAGCAAAAGAGAAGAGAAGGATTGTGGGCAGAAGAATGGGGGAAAGAAAGGTTGTTCTGCAGCTTCCCAGTGGCTTAACTTTCCGATTTCCACATGGTGGTTTTTGTGCAAACAGGAGCTGAAGGAGTGTCCTTCTGTTGTGAAAGAACCATCAGTGGCAATGTCTTCCTCTTTGTCCACTGCCTCTACACAGTATTAGAGAAGTCTGTTTTAAAAAACTACCCAAATTCATGAGTGGCCCCAGACCTTTGGATTTGTAATGACCTTTGTATCTTGTCTTTCTCTATTTGACAAGTTAATCTGTGTATGTTGCCATTTGGGAGGTCAGGGGGCCACTACAAATGAAACTGTTTCCTGTGTGTGTATGTGCATATAAATATATATATACACAGTTTAAATTAGGATGGGAGACAATAATTTAAGTAATGGTTGGGTAGAATGCTTTTGAGATGACAGTATACACTTTATTTGTTCTGTATTTTCTATATATAAAAAGTAATGTTGCTGTGACGTATTTGACAGAATGTTATTTGTCCTCCTATCCACCCCCAGTGGTTGTAGACCTGTTTTTTAATCTCTTAATTAAAAAAAAAAAAAAAACATCGCTTCCCATGCATGCATGTACTTCAAGACTGCATTTAGAAAAAAATGAATTTAATAGTAACATTTGTAAATTAGTCATGTAAGCACAAGCAGTTTAAATGTGATAGGTTTCACTTGTGTGTTGTATTTAATTGCAAGATTCTTATTGTCTTTGTTGTTTTGCCTTTCTGAGCTGCGATATTCCTGAAGCATGTTGCTGTTGAGTTCTCCCAGTGTCAGTTTCAGCGGTTGAATGGTAATCACAGGGAGTGACAACGCTGAATGAATTCGAATGGTAGGCAGTGTGAATGGGACTTCATGGATTGCTTTCTTGCTTCCTTTAGATGGATGTTTTCTCACTGAAGTTCACTTGTGGCTGTCAGACTTCTTTTTACATAATAAAACTTGACACAATATGTAGGGACTTGCTCGTAAATCCATTAATTCCATTAATTAATATCTGCTAATCAGAAACAAGAATCTCAATTCTGCAACACATGAGATTTCTACGAAGCGTTTGTATAAATGCTTGGGGAGAGATAATGTTGTTCTCCTCTGATCTTTGCTATAATAGTTTGAGGTGGTCATTTGTGACTATAATAATTTTTTTTTATATTTAGGAAAAGAAAAATCTTGATTTTTTTTTTTTTGTGGTGACCTTTTTATTATAGCAAGTTTGTGCTATCACAAAGTTTCTATTTTAGGAATGAGATATCAGCTTTTTTTTTTCCTGTTCAGTTGAAAGATGATCAGTGTCATTTCTCTCTTCCTTCCCTCTCCATCCCCCTTAAAACAAAACAAAACCTTCAGTCCTTAAACAAAAGTGTCTTTGTTTTTACATTTGTTTTATGAAATCGCTTAAATCCTTTGGGAAAAGCTTTCCTCTCACAGGAAGAGGGGGAAAAAAAACCCAAACCCAAACCTCCTAAAGCCAAAACCAGCAAGCCTGCTCCCAGACATCACAACATTTTGCTATCTGAATAAGAGAAGCAATTTCTCATCTTAATGAATGAAAAATTGCAATTGCAGAAATGCACACAAATAGACATATGGTTTTCACTCAGCAAATGTAAAATTAGCGTTCAGGACAAAAATCTGCTGCATACCTTTCTTGGAGTTTCTTTGGCTGCCACTGTTGGGAGTGGGACTTTAAATGGGGTATTTCAAAGCTCTGTGAGATGGGGAAAATCAACTGCTCCCTTCTGGCCTTTCTGATTTTTTTTACAGTAAGCAGATGTGTGAATTACCCTTTCCCGGTCTAGGAATATGGCAACTCACAGCAAACATGAGCTAAGTGAGAGAATGAACTGTAAAGACCAAGAACTATGTGAAATATCACCCTGCTAATTTGTCTGCATGAGCTTTATCTGGAAAATATGCTAAAGAACAGGACAGCTGATGAGAGAGAATGAAATTATTGCAGCATACTTTCTCCCAAATGTAATAAAAATGCAAAATAGTCAGTGGCCTACTATTTGGAATCACCTGTATTATTGTGTGGGCTGGAGGGATCAAGGGTGAAGGAGAATTGTCCAAGTAAATGCTGGATGTGAATGAAAAAAATAAGTCCTCCCTTAACACCAGGAGGTAAGGGGTTATATTCTGTGGAGTAGGGAAAAAAAAAGATGTTGGACTAAAACAGTGGAAGGACACCTTTGGAAGCATTGTATGGAGAATTTGGAATATGGTGGCCCCCCTGGGATCCAGTGGCACTTAACATAGAATCAGAGAATGGTTAGAGTTGGAAGGGACTCTGCAAGTCATCAAGTTCCAGCCCCCCTGCCATGTACAGGGACACCTTCCACTCATATCTCGGGCAGTTCTTGGACCTTGCTTTAGGTTCCCTCTGGTTGTGCCCTGCGTTGTTGCTGTCTCCCTTTCTGTCCCTGGAGCACATTTACAGTATGTGCTGGGCTTCAGTGTGTTTGCAACCTGTACAATCTCTGTAACTTTCATACTGTGCACTCCTGACTTACAAGGAGTGGCTGAGGTCACTTGGTTTGTTCAGCTTGGAGAAGAGGAGGCTGAGGGGTGACCTTATCGTGGTCCATGACTTCCTCAAGGTGGGCAGCAGAGGAGGAGGTGCTGATCTATTCTCTCTGGTGACCAGCAATAGGACACAAGGAAATGGTACGAAGCTGTGTTGGGTGAGGTTCAGGCTGGATGTTAGGAGAAGGCTCTTCACTGACAGGGTGGTCGGTCACTGGAGCAGGCTCCCCAGGGAAGTGGTCACAGCACCAGGCCTGTCAGAGTTCAAGGAGCATCTGGGCAACACTCTTAGTCATGGTTTAGTTTTGGGTCGTCCTGCAAGGAGCAGGGCGTTGGAGTCGATGGTCCTTATGGGTCCCTTCCAACTTGAAATAGTGTGTGTCAGTCTATGAAACAGCCGTGTCCTCACGACTGACTTGTCCATAGTATGATGGTCAACCCACATGTTGTTTCCCGGACACGTTTTTATACCCTAAACATTGTAGGCTATACCTGATTGTCCTTCTGGTGCCTGGGAGGGGAACTGTGTACCCTGCAGTGCCTTCTGGAGTAGCGTCCTTACCACCATAAAGAGGCATGTGCAGTGATGATGATGATCATATGGATGTTCGCCTTCTATTTGAAACATTTTTAAGTGCTCTTTGTGAAGACTAGACCAGAGAATTACAGGCTCTGGGGAGATAGAGGCTGAATTAACTTGCGCTTTGCAGGCTAAGCAGAATTAATGTTTTCATTACTTAGCCTAAAATGGAATAGGCAAAAGCTGTAGGGAGAGGCCCTGTCTCCCAGCTATGCTGGGTTTAATAAAAGATAGGATTTCTCCTTCTAAACTCTCATTATCCAAGTACTGCTGTGAAGGTATCAAATGATGCTGTTTAGATTGTTGCAATCAACCAATTTGATTTCCATATTACTTCTGGTTGACTGTTACTGAAAAGACTTTTTATAAGGTGCCCTGCCCGAGTATGGAATCGGATCCTCACACCCCACCTCCTGCCTACATCTTACCTCACTGTGTGGGCTGTGCTGCTCAGCTGGAGAGGAGGGAGGGGTATTTACCTCCTGCACTATCGTTATGGTCAATACTAATCAAATGCTACTAATGACAGTAAGCTTGCTTTACTGCCGGACGATGGATGGTATCATGTATTTTGGTCAGAGGGATGGGTGGAGCTGTTGAGTGGAAGAGCTGCCCACATTACAGACCCACTCTTGCTCTCCCAGAATCCTTCATTCCCGTTTTGCAGCACGGCCGACAAGTTTTTCCCTGAAAACACTGTTTCCTGTGGGTGTTGCAGCTGAGGTGGGACAAAGAGTGGTATCAGAAAAGCCCTGGCAGTATTTTCACCTAATAATTGTGCTGTGGCTTAGGAGTGGACGTGGTTAGTATTGCGGTGTGGCAGGCCAGTGGCATGTCACCCATTGCTGTGGTTTAAGCCTGGAGGAATTGCAGATTGAGTCAGGCAGGAAGGCAGGAAAACAGTTTGTGTTATGGCAGTTGTGATACAGATACTGTCTAATGCAAAGCTGGCTGCCGTGAGGTTCCAGTCTTTCTGCTACGTCTTTCCCATGCTTAGAACTTCTACTAATTTAAAGTTGAATTTCTAATGAGAAACAAAACCTGTTCCTTAATCAGTGTGATTTGCTTTCATGGAATACTTGATTCAACTTTGTGCAAATTGTGAAAGCCATCTAATATTTGAAAATGAAGTCAGCTGTTTTCGATGTGGAACCGGACTGAAGAGTTCTAACAATCCCCCTGAAGTCCTCCTGCAGTGAAGTGTAATTTGGTACCGTAATATACCGAGCTGAAAGAAGTAATACAATAGTTTTGCACTTAGTCCTTTTTACGTCAAAATTCTGGAGTTACAATAGTGGATTTACCGTTGTTTCCTTAATATCCTTCTCATTAGGCAATATCTATATATAGAACACCAACATTTTCAAATCCACTTTTAAATGTTATTCTAGTAACTGCGATGTTGGAGCTGAGAAAATATATCTTTTTGTTCTTCTGTAGAACAGTCATGTGGATGCAACTTTTTTTTCTTTATTTGAAGCTGTTTTGCAGACTTACACAGAGTTGTGCATCTAGTTCTTCTTAGGCTGTGATTTTCAAAAAGTCAATGCCAGAACTTACTCTTTCATTCTTGCAAAGATTGCGGTCTTTGACAACGAGATCTACCTCACTTCGGTTCTGTTTATCTTGTTCACCAAGTCAAACAGCTCTTAGAATTATTATCAGCTAGCTCATTGGCATGACAATTAATCAAAGTATAAATGAGAATGTAAGAAATCCTGTGGTCGCTGCCTTACAGACTTCACTGGCACCTCCAGTGAGTGTTCTCTAAGGATGAGGAAGAGGAGGGGTTGGTTAGGGTATGGAGGAGGCAATTACAGTGCTGGATCATGGCTGGGTTCTGGCTGCTGGGCTTTGTACCACTCAAGGCTCCTGAGAACGGAGGGAGTGTACCATTGGGTTGCTGTCCAGCTTTTTTTTTTAATATTATCATGTCTTTGATCACAACTTCACAGCCTTCGGCAGCTTGAAGCGTAAGAGAACTTCTTTCCCCTGCTGAGAAATCACGGAACGTATCTGCTTAATTGTTCTGAATTACACAATGGTTTCTGTTTTAACCAATTTCTTTCTGACTTGGGAAGAAAAGGGACATGTTCTATGTAGAAACCCATGTACATCTTTTTCAGATAATTTAATAGCTGATCTGAATTACCTTGAATTATTTATTTGGTCTTCAGTCTGAATATGTATGAAATGCACAGTGACCTACAGTGGTTATTATGTTGTCTACTCATAAAATATAACTTAACTAGTCACAAGGGAAAATCCTCTTGGGGAAAAGATCCAAATTAAGTAGTGCCTCACTTTCTCAGTTATTGCTTTTCTGTTATCTTAATTTTTTTTCATTTAGAATTCTTTTTTTCCTCCTGACAATCTCTAGGACGCGTATTTAAACTAACCATTAGTGCTTCATTTTTGATGTCTGTAGTACTTTTACCTTTATGCTAATGTATGTAGATGAACAGGCCAGGACTTGACCTATATAATAAAAGTGCTTTAATTTACTCCTATGTACGTTCCAGGGTGTGTGTATTTAAATAAAAAGGGGACAAAAAAAAAATGAGCTGGTGCGTAGTGCAGTAATTGTAGCTGGAGACTGACACATGAAAGGAGTGCAGTTGTCAAGATACCCACCATCTGATGCTGGTTTTTCCATCCCTGGTGTAAAGGCAGCTCCCGGAGATGGACACATCCGCAGTGAGAGAATGAGAACCCACTCAGGACAGAGTCTTTCCCCTTCTTCTATAAGGTCTTGATAGCAAGACACATACCCTGGGCTTGTCCTTGAAGCAGGTTGTTCCTCATGGCCATGCTCCCTGATGCTCCTGGGAAGAGGCAGCCCCTGGAAAGCCCTGGGGCTCCCTGGGGTGCCCCGGGTCTGGGCTTCCTGCAGTAGCCCTCAGCAGCCTGCTTTTCCCCTGGAATTGTGGTATGGCTGGTGTCTGGGTTGGACCATAGGGTCTGTTTAGTCATCCTTCGGGATTCTTTGGTGTTCCCTACCTCTGGTTCTGTGAGGGATGCTTGAAGGGGGAGCTACAGCTGACTTCAAGGGCTGATGTGCCAGGAGCCCAGCTGTGCAGAGCACTCGCAGGTCCCAGTCAAGGTTTTACATCGTAGTTAGGAAGTAGCCATGCCTTTACAGAAAGCACTGCAGGAATAGAAAAAAACAATATTCCCGTGAAAATGCTCATGCGTGAGATGGGGGAAAAGGGGTTGACAGGGGAGCTCTGGCTTATGATTTGCACCACTGACCACGGGACCTGCAGCATTTCTCAACATTCACAAAACATTTTGTGGATGTATGCAGGTAATCTTGACTCATCTTGGAGAAAAAAAAAGACTGAATCCTCCTCCCTATCCCTTGATATTTTTGCTGTAGCATGATGGTGTCCACATGTGTATGCGCACAAATAATATTCCTTGTTTAAAAGCCCTAAATTTTTCTGTAGGGACCTGATCTAATCTTCTAGATGAGCTTTCCCTTTTTGCAGCTGGTTTGAACTGAATCCAGGGAAACTGTTACGGTACATGATCTGCATCCAAAGAAGCGTTGCTTCTCCGAGGACCGTTAGCTGTAGTAGGAACGTAGTCCTTAGTGGTGGGGCTGGGCTCAAACTCATGTCCTGCCCTGGGCTTTGGAGAGCTAAGCTTTGGTGAGTCCTAAGCTATGGTATTCCTCCCCCATGTCTTCTGAAGGGCACTGAACAGCCTGCTGACAAGGCAGTGTGAGGTGGACGCCTGGTGAGATGCATTCCCCAGGACCTTCTCTCAGGTATCTTTCCTAAAATACCTCAAATGCTTTGACTTCTCACTTACTGTCTCTCCTCTGTGAGTTGCTTTGTCTGGAAGTAGTTACTTCTTGTAGCACTTCTTGCTGGTGGAATAAGGTAACTTGGCAACATCTATGAGAAAATGGTTATATGGGGAAGAGGTTATTTTGAGATTTTTGTCTTATCTGGAGAACTACCAAAAGCTGGGAAGTGCAAAATACGTGTGGGTTTTTTTTGTTCCCTGAAATTTCACACTGCTTTTTAAAATAAATTCTTCTGCCTTTAAGTGGGTGAGTCCTCGCTCAAAAGTAGTGATTCCCAAATGTTCGTATTTGAGCCAAGAATAAAATCTTTCTTTATGCAATGTCTTCAGAGCCTGCCTTTGAGAAAGAAAGAAAGAATTTAGTCTTCTTTTAGAGACTTTATTCTCTTTATAGAACAAAATGAGTTTGCTTTTCAAAGGGAAAACTGAGAATTGCAGAGAAGATGCTCTGTTGCATTTTTGGCTTGATTTTATGCAGGCTAAAGCTGTTCAGGATTGTATTAATACAGTAAACTGTTTAAAAGGATAAGTTATATAATGACCACGAACTTTTAAGTAACTATTACTATTAGTACTTGATTGGCAGTAACGGTATCATGTAATAATATTCAGAAATTAGTTACTTTGTGTCTGCTATCTGAGCCTTTCCTCTTAAAAAGCCACATCCTTGATTTCAGTTTGGTAAGTAGGGAAATAGTTGCAGATACAGTCAGATCTCTTTAAAGGTGGGGTTTTTTTTGCCTTTTTTTTATGCCTATGTGCGTATCTTAATTATGTAAAAGTCTTCAGTTTGGAAGCTGACAGGCTATTTTATTTCTTTGAATATCTTTTAGTATCAGCTCGGTGAGTGCCAGGTTTTTAGGAGCTTGTTACTTTGCCTGTGATGGTTTCTTCAACGCTCAAATAGGGCAGCTGATGTCTGACTGTTTACATGGAACTTTATGGTGTTGATTATTATTTTACACTTAGTAAGATGATCCTGGAGCGTCGTTTTTGAGCAAACAAGCATGTGTATGGAAACAAGTAAGTTAGTTCTCCCTTGATGTATCTGTTGGTGGACTGCAGCTGACTCTTCATGCAAAGAAAGTACCTACTGGTAGAATATGAAGTGGTATTAAGCCAGTTCCCATGTCAATTGGCTTGCAAACATTTCCAGTTCCCAGTGTTAAATTGTGGCTTTATTATCGTCAGCGTTGGCTACAAATGGGGCATGAGTTGAACCCAGTTTATGGGTAAACCTTGCCAAATTAAATTCCACTGCACTTTAAGAGAAGCAGCAGCAAATGTAAGCAAAACGTCTCTTGCTGCTTTGGTATTTAAATTTTTATAACAAAATGGCTTAGGATTGAAAGCAGCAGTTTCAGCCTCAGTGGAAAATGGAGACTTCTCAAAGCTGCTGCACTGGAAAAGTGTATCGTTTTCTGTGGTTCTCCCTTTTTATTGCACTCTACGCCAAACCTATAATCACAGGATTTAGAAACCCCTACCCACACACGTTTAAAAAGTGGACCAGTCTTTTCATGAAACAAAATGGATGCATGGACTTCTGAAGGGCTGACATTCATTTAGCTCCCAGGTGCACCAGAAGAGCTCCCAGTTAGAGACAGCAGGAGCTCCTGAGGTCTGGAGCCCAGCTGGAAGTTTCCTGCTGTAGCACCTAAAGGGATTTCGCTTCATGTCATAGTATAAAAGTATCAGGAAACATTGTGTGAGGCAAAAGAAGATGGTATTTAAACACAAACCTTGCTATTTTACTAGTCATTTTACAGCACCAGATAAATGATACAGTCTTTTAAGATTATTTATTAGATAGGGGAATTCCGTTGTGTTTGAAGAATTCCTCCTCTGCTCCTCAGTTTGTGAAGACCAAGTGCTTAGACTTAATTGGTTAATACAGGGATTTACAGAAAGGTATGCAAAGTTCACAGAGGAGTGTTTGGTATGACTGTCAACTTGAATTGTTTAGTGTATTTGCAACAAGAGGGGTTTTTTTCCTCTTTTCTTGAGCTTTTTTCCCTCACTGTCAGGTCCGTTCCCTGAAAAGATGGGTTGAGTGTACGTGTGTCACATCCAGGTATCATTATGGCAAAAATCACCAAGAATCTGATGTGTGTGCTTAGTGTTTGTTTTTGAGGAAGGCGGATACTTCACTGCCTAAGCCAAAAAGAAACTTTTCTCAGACGTAGCTTGATCTTTTTGTAAGTATTTTAAATCCTGTCTGTGTGCTGCAGGTGCATGCCCAGACCACATACTGCCTGGTGACCGCTCCCTCTGTGGACAGAAGGATTAGAATAGAGTTTCAGCCCTAATCCTGGGTTTCCTGTGCAGATTCACTTTACAGTCTTATTCCTGTTTAGTTAAAGAGTATGTTTTTATTTATACTTACTCAAAAAAAACCCCAAAACAAACCACCGAAACCCACCACCCCCCCAAAAAAATCACAATGTTATTTTCTCTTTTATTTTATGGATGAACTATGTTAAGATTTATGCTTCTTTTTTTTTTTCCCTCCTTTTTACTCCCAGACTCTTCACAGGGTAGTAATTAGCCGTGTGCTATGCAAATTCTTGCAGTAAAAAAAATTGGTTATCTGTTAATTAAAACAAAATTATTGCCATTTTAGATTTAGGTTATTTTAAAGTATCTAAATTATTCTGGATCTGAAGTCTTAACTTTTTTTCAGTGAATGCCCTAGTCTACATTTAGTTATTTTTTAACTCTACTGTAAATACATATGGTTTCTTGTGTACAGAATGATATCCTATAATAAAAACCCACAGTTTTCGTCTTCCTCAGGGCTTAAACTGACCTTCAGAACTTTGTTAAATGTAAAAAATAATTTGATCACTTTTTTAGAGGTCTTGGTTTTTGTTCTTTTTATGATCCCTGCAGTTTTAAATACAGTTGTGTACAAATTGAAATGTATCTAAGATTAATGTTGGCCAGGATGAAAACACACAATTAAACTTGATCAGTTAAACATATTGGTGAACAAGAAGTTGATAAAAGACTGTGTTCTCCTTGCACAGTTCCTCTTGTTTGTCTTCAAAATTTTTGCATTTAGTGAGCCATTTAAATCATCTATCATCATTAATTAAAACAGTTTCTTGGTGTTCTAAGACATTTAAAATAAATGTTTTGGAATTGTGTACTAATAGCAAATGATGGCTTTTTTCTTAAAGAAAAAATATTAATAGCACACTTGTGGTGTGTTAACTTTTTGCCAGGTTTGTTATATCTTAATTTCAGTTTCTTTACCAGTCCCTTGAAAGCCTGGGCTTGGTGCCCTGGTGAGACCTCAGAGGCCTCGTGTGAAAATCTAGAAAATCGAAAGTCAAAACTTCAGAGGGTTCAAAAGCTCTAGGTTAACAAGATTTTTTTTTTTTTTTTCATGGAGATGCAGTTAATTTAGATTTGTAATAGTACCCACTGACAGTGGATGCTACAAAAATACAAATCCATGGTAAGACATCCATGAAAATGCATGGAGGTAAGTGTAGTTACGGGGCTTGGAAAATTTCAGATGTTGGCAATTTCACTGATGTGTTTCTGCAGAACGATTGCCTGCCTTCCCTCCCTCCTCACTAATCAAAAAGATGCTTAAATGAAAACTAGGCTTGTTTGGAAGTACTGCTAATTAGTTCTTGTGTCCCACATTGAGGGAGCTGTGGGCCACCCCCCTGTATGAGTAAGCAGGGGCGGAGGGAAGGGGATTCTTCCATCTCTGATCCATCTATTTGTAATCTCCTACTGTTATTATTGAGAGGCCTAAAAACATACTGGATTCTGTTTCAAAAACAAGATAGAATATATGTTACTGTAGGAACAGTGTGTTAGGCAGTTTAGGCAAGAAAATAGCTGTTGTATAAAAATGTGTGTGTAAGTATAGAGCGTTCCATCAGCATGCCTTTGGGACAAATTAATTTGTTTTCTATACAATTGGGTGCTGTTTTTTTCAATTCTCATAGAAGCTCAGCAATAAGCCTTGAGCACAGAATAAATTCTTTATCCTGCATAATTTGCATGTATTTCTTTTAAATCTATTTAACAAAGTAGTGCAACAAATTTGGGATTAGCAACATGCTAGTTAGCTTTGCTGAAGGAGGCTGGGGCAGAAAAATGGGGAAATTCACGTTTTTTTGCATTAGGTGTGACTAGCTGGCACAAAGATCAGCTCTATCACAGATTTCTTTTCAAAGAGTTCCTGACCTCAGGAGTGCAAGGAAGTTGTGATCCAGCTGTAGCAGTATAAATTTGGCAAAGAAAAGAAGTGTGGGTTTTGTGCAGATTTGTATATTGGCAGCTCATGGGCTTTCCTTTTACCTCTCACAGATTTTAAAATAGCGTTGATTTAATGCCAACTGTCTGTTGTTAGGCTTGCCTGTTTGCATTTTAGAGCTCTTTACTGCTCTCAGTACCCTTCTTTTTCCTCTGGATCCACGCTGACGCTTATGATATGGAGGGCTGTTAATACTAATTTAAATCAGGTATCGCTTGCAAAAATTTTTGATACATTGTGAAAGGAGCTTCAGATTTCAGTAAGATGAAGTCAGGACTGTAAAATCCTAGTTTTAATCTAGGCTTATTTGGTTAGGCTGTGTTAAATCCCTTTCTGAAAATGCTCAAGCTTTTTTCTTTTTTTTATTATTTTCATTTGGGATCAAATCTCTTTGAACTGTGTAGACACGCACCTGTGCTCATTTTAATCCCTGTGTAGTTTTCATCAATTATCACAGCAGGCAAGAAGAAAATCAAATTGTAAAATGCTTTGGAAAAGTAAATACATTCAGCCTGGGGTTCAGGTTTCTGTTTTAATCAAACATCATCTGTATTCATGTTCTTACAGAAAGCTGGGTAAGGGAGGGGCAAGAAAAGCCTTTTTTTCTTGTTTTCATTGTGAAATATCTGTTTTGAAGTGTTGTGGTATACGATGAGTATAATATGTTAGTGTTTGTAGAGGAAAGCTGTGTTGTGTGTGTATATGGATATTTTTTTTAAGCTAGGAGAAAAATGTAGGTCAAGAGATTTCATTCTTATTAATAACTTAAGGCTTTATTCAACAAAAAATATCCTCTGTGGCTAGAGAGCTTCCTGACTGGGGATGCACTGGTGAGGGAGGAACCTGCCACCCTCAAACATTGATGAGAGCATTTCCTATTCCATTGGGATGTTAAAATGCTCACCTTCCCTTATGGGTTCTTGATAGCCACCATAAAAGCTCACAGCGGTATGCTCTTGTGTTTCTCGGTGTGGGGCTGTGCTTGGGGCTGGGGACCTTTGACATTACTTGCCCTCTGTGTGTGTGACCACCGTCCAGCCTAGGCCCCATGCCACGGCTTTGGCCTTCCAGTGCTGCCTCAGCCTCTTGATCATGGGTGATTACATTCATAGAATGGTTGGGGTTGGAAGTGACCTTAAAGATCACCGAGTTCCAACCCCCCTGCTGTGGACATGGACACCTCCCACCAGACCAGGTTGCTCAAAGCCCCATCCAGCCTGGCCTTGAACACCTCCAGGGATGGGGCAGCCACAGCTTCTCTGGGCAACCTGTTCCAGTGCCTCACCACCCTCACAGGAAAGAATTTCTTCCTGGTATCTAATCTAAATCTCCCCTCTTTCAGTTTAAAACCGTTACCCCTCGTCATATCACTCTACTCCCTGACAAGGAGTCCTTCTCCAGCTCTCCTGTTCCCTTCAGATACTGCAAGGCTGCTATAAGGTCTCCCTGAAGCCTTCTCTTCTCCAGACTGAACAACTCCGGCTCTCTCAGCCTGTCTTCATAGTAGAGGTACTTCAGCCTCCAGATCATCTTCTTGGCTGTTTATGGGAGCTCACTTCCCTGAGCACAATCTGACAGGTCCTCTGAAAGTCCACTAACTCTCTAGAGAATAAAATCAAGTTCCACCCAAAACGTGTCTTGTGGTGCTGCTAAATACTACGTTTGGTCCTGGCCACAGGACCAAATTATTTTTGTTCTTAGGTGAAAACATTCATGTCAGCAAAATAAAGAAATTTGAAAGCTTGACTATTCTTATTTTAATTCATTAGGAGACAATGAAGAATGAAGTCTCTCCCTTGGCTTTGTCTGTCCTTCCTAGTCCTCTTCCTTTGCAGTAATTGCCCTGTGTCTTTAGCTCTGCAGTGCCAGCACCTTGGCCTGGTGTTAAATATTATAAACTGGAAAAATTGGGAAGAGTGCTGATAAATATGTAAACTGGGATAGGGAAGTTCTTGGCTCTTTCAGCTACAGTAATCTACTGTATTAGGAGTTTAAACAAACTCAGGGAAAACAATTTTTCTGAAGCCTATAATTTTCCCTTAAGCTTCTGTGTCACCCCAGAACCAAAAGCAAAGGTAGTTAAATTAGGATAGTTAATCATGAAACAATTTACACAGGGTATGTAATGAATTTTCCGTCAATTTACAAGTTCTGTAAGTCATGATAAGAGGTTTCTCTAAAATATGCTGTTTATAAGCTATGGCTGCTGTACTTGACAAAAAAATTAGGTTAAGTAAGTTAGATGCCATCTGTGTTGCCTTCTTGAAGTTGTTTCTGGAGTATTTCCTTCAGATGTGAAAGTTTAGAGAACTAGTCCGTTTCCATGTCTAGAACTGTATCAAGGAGTGCAAACTAGAGGGAGAAAAGGTCATTTTAAGTTACAAAGTTTGTGTTCAGGTCTCCTGTGTTGACGCTTTCCTTTTCTCCTGTTCCTGCCCAAGATCTTGTGGATGCAGGAGGAAGGCAGAAAGATCTGCTGCTATAGGACACACCAGATACTTTTCTGCCCTGCAAAACTTGCCTTTGTGCTGGCAAAAGACATGGAACATCATATTTATCGCTTGGGGAAGTGTTCCAATGTGTGGAATTGTAGGTCCTAGCTTCCCACAGTGAGATGTGCAGAAGCTTTACAGACATTGCAGTCAGCCCATGTGACTAATGTAATTGCATCTTCTTGATTAACTACTTTAGATGTGAAGCAGACTTTGAAGCAAGTCAGTTTACACCCACACAGGACTAAATTATAACATCCCGAATAAATTGCTATACAGTGTAAGTGCTAAAGTGGTGTCAATACAAAGAAAGTTTGTTGCCAGCAATTCTTTGTGTGTTGAAAATAGCTCAAAGTTTGCTGGATTAAAAAGTTAACTTGCATAGTTAGGTTATTTGCATATAAAATGAGCGAAGATTATAAAGGTAATTAAAAACGTAAAACACAGGAGAGAAAAATGTCGAATGTATTTTAAGTATGCCTATCAAATTCTGTTCACATCCCACACATTTTATTGTAATTTTCATAGCTGGTGACCAAACTCTGACTTCTGGTATACTATATTTTTCTTTAAAGCGTGATAAGAGAATCATTCCCTATTTTGTGGCAACCAAATTGAAATATATTTTGCTTGAATTGCGTGATGTGAAACCCTTCAGCAGAGCCCAAGGAGGCACACCTCTGACAATTTATCCCCTTTTTTGTTATCACTGAAACATAATAACTGGAAACTTGAATGCATTGTTTGTGCAGTATGAAAATATGGCAGTAGAAATGATACCTCTGCAATAAAGATCAAGGCAGGAATCTCCTTAGATGTTGGATTTAATTTTGAAGTTTGTTCCTTTTGTCTTGAGTGCTTTTGATATTTAATTTTGTATGTTACACAAGCACCTTCTTATATGCCTCATATTTGAATTTACAATTCGCAATGTTCAAAATCAATGTTTGTGGTTTAATGCTTGTTTGGGTGCCTATCTTTGTAGATAAGGTACATAGAATTTTCTGCAGGAACATCAGCATACCTGATACAGCAAGTGTTATCAGCTTTTACTAGGGAAAATGCCATATTCACATTTGGTCTGGTGGAATCGTCAAAATGCTCATATTAGGAATATGCGAGTGCCTTCAGTGAAAAATATGTATTTTGATATACAAAAATGTAGCATGTGTTTTTGGAGATCTTTTTGTAACCCAAATAACCAGCATTATTTTCTTAGCTGTGGGTTCATTTGAAATTCCAAAGATTTGACCAGTGCAAGTGTTAATTGTCCATCTCTATTATTTTTTAAAAAAAGAGTTGTTAGGTAGTTGCAGAATGAGTGACAGGTTGGAATGAGCTTTTAATTGCCCTTTGGCTTCTGGACAGAAAAGAGACATTGCTTTATGGACTGATGATGTGCAACTGGCAAGTTGCAACCTCCCGTGTGTCCTTTTTCTTCCTTTCTGACTGCTGCTGTGAAATAGCTATGTGCTTTATGAATTCCATTCCTAATTTAAAAGCTTTTTAAAAAAATATTTCATGCTCTTTCCTTCTTCCCTGACCTCAGTGCTGTTTAGTGAGGATAAGAGTTATCAACGGAACACTGTGCAAGTGGCAACCCAGGGAAAAGCCCTGTTGTCTGTCTGTGGCTTTTCATCCCGCATCTAGTGATATGATGTGACTGCTTCATGTCTTGCTTGATATTTTTATTTATAAGGTATAAGAAAAGTGTCAAAAGTTTATGTGAGCTGTCAGAAGAGTGTGCGAATATATATAGTCTCTGAAACCTCACTCCTGGTTTGATATTTGACAAAAAAAGTAGCCTAAATCAAGGTCAAACTGAGGGAGGCATTCTGTGACTGCTGCCGCTTTCAAGCCTTACCATAGCAACCTGATAGAAGGTTGATAAATGTTTATAAAAGAAGCAATAAGTGGCGAAGTCCTCAGAAAGGAAGTGTAAAACCTTCTGATTCAACCTGTTGATTTATACTACACTTAGCCTTAGTAGTTGGTTTGGCTGCTTGCCCCTTGTCTTTGTTTGCCAGCTTCTTGCGATGTGGAGTGGAGCAGTTGCCTGGATTTGCTTCCTCTGGGGTATGGAAGTGCTGTAGTACTGCACTGAAATTCTGGGTAGTAATAGTTTGTATTTCCATTAAAATCTTTTAACCGATAACCAGATTTTGATAACTAGCTTTAAACAAAGAAAATAGGCTGGGATGGCCACTAAGTGAATGACAGATGCTTTCTTCTAACCTCTCCCTTCCCAAAAGAGAAGGGAGAGAGAATAAAGGAGAGAGGCTTATGGATTGAAAAGAAACTAAATTACTTTAATGAAACACAAAACTAAAACTATTAACGCTAAAAATATAATAATATTACAGAATCACAGAATATTCATGGTTGGAAGGAACCTTTGAGTTCATAGAGTCCAACCACAAAAAAGCCCACCAAACAAACAAAAAAAACCCAAACAAAAACAAAAAAAACCCCCATACAACCCAAACCAGCACACACTGTACCCACCCACAGACAGACAAAACCCAATAATCTTGGGCATTGGAGCATGCCCTGAAGTGCCATGTCTACCTGTATTAATAAGAAAGTCAATAAATAAATAAATACAAAGCCAATATTGCGCTCCCAGGATGACGATCACGTTACTGGCAGGCACTGGGAAAGTCCCAAACTGGACTCGGTGATTGATGGCAACTGGATTTGGGAATGCAGCCTGGGATCAAGTGCAGATGAACAGGCAGATGCCTCCCTGGATGCTGGCCATTGAAGAAAGAGCCTGAACCCTTTCATCCCTCAGCTTTTATACTGAGCATGGGGCAGATGGGATGGAATGCCCAGTTGGTCAGTTTTGGGTCATCTGCCCTGTCTGATCCTCCCTGCAGGTGCGACCCCTCTACGCTCTTCTGCTTCTGACCTTCCAACTTGGTACATAACAACCAAGTTCAGGTCACTTTGTTACGGGAGTAAGTATAAGCAAGAACCTCTCTGCATTACCATCCCTTGGTATAAACTATAAACATCAGGCCTTATTACTGTGGAAGCAGACACTGTCTGAAAAATATGTTTAATTTCAGAGTGCAGTTAGTTAGACAAGGCTTAACTGAAAAGTAAAATTACTGAAAAGAAAATTGTTTCTGTTCTACCTCAAACAAGGAGAAAAGTAAACAATCATTGCAACTTATGTATCTCTTTTACTTCTGTACAGAATTTTCTCAAATGGCCCTTTTCTAAGCTGGAGTTCCATCTGTGTATGAAGCTGTTTCCTTCTCTGCTTCTCATAATTCTAGTGTCCAGCATGAGAATGTTATTATTAAATGCCTCTTGTGAAGGTAGACTTTGCAGAGCAGGCATATTGTGCTTAATTCCTGCTTCTTTAAACGTCAGCTGGGCTGTCCTGAGCACTGAGCCCGTGGCCTAGAGGTGGGCTCTACTTCTTGTGGTCCAGGGAGGAAGGCTTTTGGTAGGACATCCCATCTTCATGCAGCGCTGGGCCTGATTCCAAGGACTCCTTCCACAGCCTCATTCAAGTTGGATCATTCATACCCTATACCCAGTGCCTTCTTTCCTGCCAGTGTGATACTGTTTTGCTGTTCCTATCCATGATGATAGTGAAGTATTGAAATGGGTCACAGAGGCAGGCATTAAGCTCCTCTACAAAAAACTAGTTTTTTGTAGTCCAATATCAGGTATATTTAATAGCACCCATGCTTTAATGTAGTTATTTTTAAGAAAAGTTTGTAGTGTATATTCTCTGATGGGTCTTGACCTGAGCTTCCCTGAGTCCCTGGCTTGGTCAGTAGTGTGGGGTCCTGGGGTGCTCCCCAGGTGTATGCTGTCCCACGGAGCTCCCCTGCCTTAGGGGGCGTCCCCTCCCCTGTGTGACACAGGCAAAAGCTGGGTGTGAGAGCCAAAATTGCTGAGCTGGGTCCCCAAGCTTGGTTGGTGACAGGGAGTGGGACTGATCGCTGCAGTCAGCAGAACATCTGTACTTGGCTGGAGTCTGTACGCTATTATATATTTCCCTTGTACCTGGCTTTTTTTCAGTGTTAGTATGTTTTAGAAACACATCGGTGCTCACTCTCTTGTGCTTTGGAAGTAAATTTCAGAAATCTCTGATTTATGTCCTCTTTGTATGTTTGACCCTGTGGTCTGACCCCAAGTCAAAGCTTTCCGTATCCTCTTATTCCCAGCAAAGTGGACTGTGGGTTTGTTTTGGTTTTTTTTTGGTTTTTTTTTTTTTTGAAGCCCAGCTGCAGAATTAGTATTTCCTATTGGGGCAATATATCTGTTTCATGTCTCTTATTACTGACATGACTGTCTAAAACTGAGTTCACCTATCTGTGTCCTTTCCTCTTCCAGCTGTAAACTATATGAAGTGAAACACTTAACGTTGAATAATGAGAAACCAAGTTTATTCTTGCTGAAAAATAGGATTGCAGTGAAGAGAGGATTGCATAGTCTGGGTGGGATGCAGGGTAAACAAGTGGCTGTCCAAAAGTGAGTATAGACTAAACTAGATTCTTGCTCCTTTGGGGCTTTAAGAACTTGCTGATGAAAATTCTGTACCTGGAAACTTGCATGCGGAAGTGTGGGCTGGAGAGTCTTTCAGGCCAGAGGAACGTTTGCCTTCACGGTCTGTAATGTCCACCTGTATTTCAGTCATGCCTAGTGAAAGGATAAATCAATGACTGTTTCCCTCAGCTGATTCCTCCTGCCAGTTGTTTCTTATTTTTTCTGAAGTGAATAACTGTTCTATTTTTAATATGGTTTTTTGTCCTGTGTTCGCAAATGTCTCATTATTAATAATTTGTACTTATTCTCAAGGTTATATTGTAAATTCAGTTCTTGTTGTGTTGGCTAGTGAGCAAATGAAGGTGACTTGAAACTCCTCCAAAACAAGTGCATGGTTTGGTATTCAGCAACCATCTGGCACTTTAATACTTCCCCATCTACCCATAGATCTGATGAGAGCACTGACTAATGCCTCTAGTCATTCAGGTACTTTGGAGAACCACTCTTGCAGTTCCCTGGCATCGTTCCCTGGCAAAATTGCTTGGGCAAGTTTTGCCTCGGCGTCTAACTGTGTCCTAAAAACCTGAGAGCTGTCTTGATCTGATTTAATGGGATTGAGTGTCACTTCGTTGTTTTGAATGTGGGTCATTGTTCCTTGGTCATACCAAAGGGAGAACTAACACATCTCATGCGGTGGTTCAGTACTAGGGCAGAAGGCTTAGGACTCCCATGTCTCTTGCACGGCTTGTCTTATGCAGTTATGGCAAGATGAGGGGAAGATGAGAGGCTGCAGAAAACTTGTTTTACAATTTATATACTTTTCCAACTGTGGTTGCATTTGCAACAAAAACAATCATGAGTCCAAATCTGTTGAAGGCATTAAGTAAGATTGTCTAACTTTGATGTTTCAAAGGCTTTTGAAAGTGTCTAAGCGTTCCAGAGTATTTTTCTTAAAGTGATAATGGTGTCACTATTAAAAGTCAGAGAGGGAGGTGTCACCTTTGTCAGGTCTAAAATCTGTCTCATGCATAATTCATGCTTTTAACTCCATGCTTTTCTTATGCTTAGTGGGGTTCTAGGCCTACCCAATAAGTGCTGCTAATTTTTTGGAAAGTTTGTTGTAGGAATGTAGACAGGGTGGGGTAACATATGTGATTCCCTCTTCAGCTGGATATAATTACTCTCATGCATATTTTCGTGAATGTCTTGTCTTAAAATTTCTCCCAAATAGCAGACAAGGATGGTGATAGCATATGGTTGCTTCTAATGTCTGTCCTGAAGTCAAACCAATTACTTAGCTTGCATCTCATGAACTACAAAGTGGTTTATGCTTCCACGGGGACTATGAAAGATGAATAAAGCTAAATTGCAAACTCAAGAAGAGGACAGTTCAGAATTTGGTTTACTTTAGGTGTTATGCCCAGACTGTTGTTTATATTTTGGACATAATTCTCTAAGATCATGTATGCTGAAATGTTCCCTGGATTATTAATAACCGGCTTTGAGAAGATGCTGGTTTGTTCATAAATGGAAATCTTCAGAGCTGTCTCAAGTCTTAAGTTGTTTTCGAGATCTCCGAGCCATGAATCTCGTTGGCACTGGTATCCCTGAGTGAATGATTCTTAATTGCTTTAGTGATGCCATTTTTTGGAGCTTAATTAACTTTTCTTAACTGCTAGAGAACTCACTATACACTCTCATAAAAGGGTCTCTTCTTTTGCTTTAATTTCATCTTTTATTCCTTATTTTATGGTTCTCTGTAATGTTTATTCCCTTTCACAGGGAAAACTTAAGAAACTTGATGGTCTCATTGAACTTCCTAGGTGTATTTACTTAAAATAAATCATGGTACCAGGCCCTTTCTTAAGCTTGTCTTCTCTTGTCACTTGAATCATTATACTTCCTTTTTGTCATATACCTTGTTTTCCTTACCGCTTCACAGCCTTGCTTTCAACTCTTAACTCGGCTGTCATCACTGAACCCAGGAACTTTCACAAGTTATACAGGATTTCTTCTTTCAAGTCCCTTGGCATGAGGTCACAGTGACTCAAGATGGTACGGAATTGCACATTAGTGTATAAACTCAATTCATAAATTCCCAGTTGTGGTTTTTATTTGATACCTTTTGAACTGTTTGTGCTTTCAGCTGGGGACTACTTTCAGTCATTGTCTGCTTCTCAGTGGAGTTTCTTGAATGATTCCCCATGATAGCTGTCTCTTCAATGTCCTCTTTAATACCTACCTATCTTAGCTGTTTGTCTTACCAGACCTAAATCTGACTGCTTTTTTGTTGTCATTAATTTGCCTGGAACTATTGTTCCTCAAGTGTCCAAATAGAGTGGCAGGATGGGAGACCATCGGGTCCGTCCATACTGCTGCTTTGTTCATCTATTGTTGATTTCCCTGCCTTCTGTTGCCCTCCAAGACAATTTCTTCCTCAAGAGACATGCTAACTCTTTAGTCGTCACGGAACTATCAGAGTTGGAAGGGACCTCTAGAGATCATCTAGTCCAACTCCCCTGCCAAAGCAGGGTTGCCCAGAGCACATCACTCAGGACTGCATCCAGGCAGGTCTTGAAGATCTCCAGAGAAGGGAACTCCACTAAAAAGTTTCTAGAATAAATGCATATTTTTTTCCTTTACCTTTATAAGCTTATAAGCTGTCCAGTGAGGACGGTTGGAAGGACAGAAGCTCTGATTTTTGTAAGTGATCATATGATTGCATTAAGGACTCTGTTTTATTTTCCTGGTCAATGGTGCAGCACTGCATGTGGATCATAGAATGACACTTGATGTGTATATTTCCATGGACACAGAGTGCTTAATCCATAACTGATACAAACCTTAAATGAAACCCTCAGTCTTGGAGACTAGAAAAGCGTATCTGAGAATGTGGGCAGAAAACTAATGAGGGTAAAATGAATCTCTGCTTTTTGTCTTTTCTCTTAGATATGTTTTTCAAACATGTATACAAACCAGCAAAAAAAAAATAAATTAGTGCTGGACTTGGTAATCTGCTTCTAATTGAAGCTTTGTGTTAATATAATTAATGTTTATGAGATTCATGTACCTTCTGCTTCTGTGCATTTACTGTAACTTTCATTGACAGTATACAGTGGCTGGACAGCTGTGCTGATTCAAAGCCTTCTAGTGAGATGCTCACAGCTGCAAGAAGAGTGATAGTGAAACTCTGAGACTTTCAAAGACACTGCTGCTTTCCAGTTGGTAAAACTCTTGCTTGGAAAAATTAGCAGTATTTTCATCAAACTTTGTGGTGAGTAAGGGTCATCTTAGTTTCTTATCGGTGTCTTGCTTTGTGATGAAATTTATTATTCTTGGTCTAAATTCAGGTGTTTTAACAGTTACGTATAAAGTCAGAAAATGTGAAAGTTAAGATTTCCAGCTCAGAAGCAAAACCTCCAGTATTGAAGATACTTATGCACTTATTTGCCAGTGAAGGTAATATAAAATAATAGTTACCGTAACACTGTGTGAGGTATGAACATGTTAACATTAATTGTGGGAAGCCTGGTTGTGACTTCTGGATTTCATTAATTTGATTCTTCCATCTCTTCAGTGGTTAAATGCTGAATAAGCGAGCAGATTACAGCTTAGTTTTATTGTTTTTAATGAAAACACATCTGTCTACAGGAGTAGAAACTGCTGGAATTAGCGGATATGGCACCTTCCTAACAAAACTCCACTAATTAATGTTTCTGAAAATCATGTTCTCTAAATTGACTACACCTTCTAATTTCCTTGATGTGAGCTTTTTACCTGAAAGCTACTGAGATGTAAGAGTAGTGATGCAGCACCTCCTGCCTGTGAAAATTTAGGGTCTACATTAAACAGATTGAAATTATTTTTTTTTTTTTTGGCGTAATATCTGTTAGTAAATATTTCCTTGTTTCTAGTTATGTGTATGGCTGGGATCTCCTAAACCTCTTCTGCTTTCTTAAATAACCTTATTCTCTCTCAGGATCTGCGCTCTGCTTGGCTGCAGAAAACATCCATATCTCTTTTGGCACAGAAAGTATATCTTATTTATTTGAGTAGCTAGATTCTTCCAGCTGCTTAGTTTCAGTTTCCTGAGTTCAGTTTCTCCCCAGTGACAGCAATTAAGGTAACGCCTTATCAAAGCATCAAGTTATCAAATGCTTAATCGTCTGCTGCTGAGTTTCCATATCAGCTTAGTTCTTTGTCAAGAAATCATACTTTTTTTAAGGACTTTAGTTTGGATTATGGAAACCTCAGGGTGGAATCGAGTGAGGTTTGAAGGTTTAAATCGGTGCCTTTGGGATTGTTAGAATAAGAAGCCCATTCATTCATTCACGGATCTTTCCGAATTAGCTTTGGCTTCTCTTCCTTGAGATGTGTATTTTTGTAAGTACTAAAACTTTGATTTCATACTTAGCAAGAGAATGAAAGAGAGGAAGAACATAGCGAGTGAGGATGAAAACTCTCTATAGAAAGAAAGCCCAAAGACTTGTTGATACTGGACAGCGAAGCAGGAAACGATGTGTGTCATAAAAGGCTCCAGCTTGTTGGATAAAGGCTGAAACTCAGGATGTAGTCTATAAATACAAAAGAGTTTCATGAAAATATTTTCAAAGTACCATTTCTGAGTGCCTTGGAGAAGCTGACTGATAACTGTGCAGCTACTTTAATATTTATACATATATTTATTTGTGCACTTGCATACATTTATACTATACTTTCTTCTTTAAACATGAATATATTCAACTTGGTGATATGTATTTCCTGAAGGAGACTGGTAACGTTACCAGCACCAGATGTCAGTTTGGGAGCTGCGACCTGTATTCTTTGCAGACTCTAAACCAGCAATTTAGTGGAGAAACACAAAGCGAGGGACTCCAATTTCAATAGGGCAGAAGGGGAGGAAATTGTGAAGCTGCACAAAAAGACACAAACTTGTTTTTTCTGCAGTATTTTGTCAGGAGTTTTTAAGCAGTACGTCTTGTAGCCTTCTAGGGACTTTGGGAGTGTCTTCTGACCTGACCGGTTGATAGCTGTAAAAATTGTCACTCAGTTTGGAGATAAAAGTGCTTGTACTTGAACTTGCTCAAGCTGTTGGCCAAGAAATGTGTCTGGAACAAATTTACTAGCTGCAATTAATGACTGTGTTCCCTTTTTTTCCCCTCTGACTTGTTGAATATGAGCTTACAGGGATCGTGAACTATGAGTTGTTGCCATCCTTTTGCTTGCAAAGTTGCTTTATTAGGAGACTGCAATGACTGTCAGTTCAGAATTACTGCTTAAATTACTGTAATTTCGAATATCAGAATAATTTGTAATACTACAAGAGTGTGGTTTGGGTTGGTAAGCAGTTGTTGGGCATTGTTGTATTAAACAAGGCAAAGTTTTTTTTTTTTTTCTTCTCCCATGTGCTGTGGTTTTTTTTTCTTCTTTGACTAAATACCAGAATAACAATACTACAGAAGTCCCATAATAGCTGAGTATCTATAATGCTATGTTACTCTGAATATGATTATGCTACCTTCTTCCTCTTATTTTTCTAATTTCTAAGTGCTTACATGAAGGTACCTGTCTTGGAAATCCCTCCATTGTTTCTAGTTTTTGTTATGTTACTGTCAAGACCCAAACTCAAGCAGGTTCCCCAAAGATTGAGAGTGGGGAAATCCGAGGTGCTTACTTGATATCTGAAAAATATTGCTGCTTGTTTGGTGTGTTAACTGTGAGAGACAACTGTTTTCTTGAATTTTTTGCTTAAATAGCTTCTGCAAATATTTTTGAGATTTTTGTTAAGGAACCTTGTGTTTCATCACACAGTCTGTAACCTGATTGCAGCCCTGTTTCTAGAGTGAATAACTGATTAGAAAATAAAGATAATTTGAAACTGCAAAGAAATATTTGCTTAAAAGAAGCTGCTGTGCCATCTGCTTGAGCACTTACTGTCAAATAAAACCAAATCCCAGAAATCTCAGGTACCCGACTACTGAGATATGATTGAAGCTGATCTTGCCTCAGGTGGCACATTGAGGAAAAAGAACATAAACCTAAACAGGGATCTAGTTCGCACCTTGTAACCAACCTACTGAATTTCTATATGGCTGTTTTGCATGTAAGAAGCAATGGTGAAACATGTTCATCTCAGGAAGGTAAATTCTGTGTTGTCCTTCAGGGTTCTGTGCCTGGGATCACAGAATCACAGAATCTTAGTGGTTGGAAGGGACCTTTGAGACCATCGAGTCCAACCACATTAAAAAAAACGAAAAAAAACCAACACAACAACAAAGTGGCAATCCCAGGCGCAAATACAAGTTGGGTGGAGAATGGCTAGAAGGCTGCCCTGAGGAGAAGGACTTGGGGGTGTTGGTGGATGAGAAGCTCAACATGAGCCAGCAGTGTGCGCTGGCAGCCCAGAGAGCCAACCGTGTCCTGGGCTGCATCAAG
>JAOQGH010000012.1:115029275-115051776 GCA_025769975.1 Gallinago jamesoni
CCTGGAGGTGTTTAAGGCCAGGCTGGATGGGGCTTTGAGCAACCTGCTCTAGTGGGAGGTGTCCCTGCCCATGGCAGAGGGCTTGGAACTTGACGATCTTCAAGGTCCCTTCCAACCCAAACTGTTCTATGATTCCCCTTTGATGGTGGAGTTTAAACATTTTTTATTTTTTTTTTATATTTTCTGAGCAAAAGATGAACTGCTGTAGCACGTGTTTAACAAGGGCTGCTTTGTCAGCTGGGTGGAGGTCATGCACAGGGAGATAAGGTGGCTTTCAGGCTGAGTTTCTTGCCTGCAGTGTCCTAGCACTCTGTGACTTCCCCCGAGAAGATGATGTCTCATCACTTGTGCTCTTTCCTCAGAAGCATTCCCATATGAGCGGTTTCATTACGGGGGGAAAATAATGACACGAGGGAAACTTGGAACTGATACCTGTAGGTCACCTGTTAAATTTGAAAGCTTGGAGATTATGCTGTTAGGACTAGAAATAAAAACACTAGAGAACACCTAGAGCTGACTGAGTGCTTGTTTGGTACCACTAACCACCTCTTTGCGGCCCTTCAAGCATCCAAAAGGCAATGTACGCTTCTGATTTCTGAAATTTAGGTTCTGAAGTGAAAAGGTTCAACGTAAAAGATGCTTGTTGCCTGTCCTAAAACTGTGGCTTTGAGACATGATGATGAAGCTAAATGCCTTCCCTGTTGCTGTGTCTCCAGGCACTGCTGCAAGGAGCCTCTGGGACTTCCAGACTGAAGAGACCTGCCTCTGCCTGGACACCTCTGCTAAAGGTGAAATCCTTCCGACGCACCCGGCAGCCTTAGCAGGAGCTCAGAAATCTTACATCAAGGTAAAGAGATTAATTTTTCAAGCAAATTGAAGTAGCTGATACGGTTTTCAAAATAAGGATTTCTTGTCTTACTAAATAAACATCACAAAATGAGTTTCCGAGCTTTCTCCTTCTTTCATGTGATTGCTGCTTGCTGCCTGGTACAAATGTTGTCATAGCAAATGCTGGGAGAGGAGGGGAAAAACAACATAGTATGTTGTAGGCTAGAGCCAGAAGTAATTCCTTATAATATTAGTAAAAAGATATATCCGCAGTCCTTTGACCAGGGAACAGGCTGTTTCAGAGCTTTACAGCGTGCTCTGTTCTTAGAAACGTATCCTGCTTTAATTGCCACATTCAGAGCTTGCTTCAAGTGGCCACAACATTTGGAAACGCTCTCAGATGTCTTCAGCGACAGGAGGAGAATGAGGTTTGTGTATAATGAATTTCTGTTTACCAGCCTATAATTATTTCTCTTAGTATGGTTACCCAGAACTCATTCTTGCTTGTAAAGGACAAATGCTGATGGATGAAGAAGAAATGTGACCCCAAGAACTTTGTTGAACCTATCAACGCTATGGGCCCAGGCACTTTGGGAAATTTGGCTATACTATGGTTTTGTTAGATAGCCAGGATTTTGAATGTAGTGATGATATATGCAGAATTCTTACTGACAAGATTAATTGAAATTTGCGTACAGAGTTGGCTGAAAAAAGCGAGTAGTAGTGAAAATGTTTTCCAGAGACTTTCAAGACTAAATGTAGGTCTTTCTAAAGGTCTGCCAACTTCTGCATTTTTTAAAATAGCTGTTGCAAGGTGTTAACTTCATTGTTGGAAGGTCCCATAGATAAATGTTCCTTGATTCATTAGACAATTTTTCATGTTAATCCTTTATTGATCTTTCTAATTTTGACTGGAATTAGGGTTCCAAACTAGAGCAAAGTTCATTGTCCTAACATCAGTAGAGTAAAATCAAAATTGACACGAGTCTTTCCCGTTAGCACGGTCAGCGTTTCGCCCCATAACCTTCCCTTATGGTTTGGTGTACGTGCCCTGGGTGTAAGACCACCAAAGCATGGTTAGGCCCACTCATCCCTTTCTCTCTGCTTTTCACTTCTCTGAGTCGGGTTTCAACTGTGTTTCTCCAGTCCACTACCAAGGGAAAGAGACTGGTTGCTGTGAACAACTGAGGATGCTTTATTGAAACCTTGGCAGAGTAGAACACCTGATGGTGATTATGCAGTGATTTCAAACTGGAGGTAAACAACCCAATCCAGAAATAATTCTCTTTACTGTTTCCCTTAGGAGTATGTGAAACAATAAAAGTTGAGCTAACCACGCACTAAAAAAAAAATGGATAATTTCTTCTGAATGTGATTTTAAAATAAGTGCAATTTTACGCGTGGACAGAGTAACGATTTCATGGAAGGTATTTGGATAATCCCGCGGGGTGGTGGTGAGCGTTCACGTGCAGGAGTGCGAGGTACTGTCCAGCTTTTGGTGATGCACGGTGTCCGGGATGGAAACGCAGCCTTGAACGCTGTCACCGCTTCCAGCGAGACAGTTTGTTCTGTGCCTTTCTGTCTCTTGTTTCCCTTTGTTGGAGGGGCGTGTTGCTAACCAGAAACACATGATATCAGACAGCCAAATGTTCTGGTGAAAATCAAGGGCACTTCATAGCTGTGAAGATTTTATATTTGCCCTAGATTCTCTCTCTTTTTTTTTTTTTTTCATTGATGCAGCTGTAACTGTTGTTGTAAATTGTATGAATAATTGATCAAGGAGTTCTTGTTACCTCAAGTAATGTTATGCTTATTGCTTCTCAGAACTGTGCTGCTCTTTGTTGTACTACAGCATTGCTCATACGCTGTTCTGTGTGCGTGGCTTTTGTCCCCTTAAAGTTTTCTTCTTTTCCCACCCCCTTCGCTCATTCCCTCTCTCCTTTCTTCCCCGCGAGAGCGTGTTGGTTTTGCTTCAGTGTATTCTAGGATATAACTGAGAAGCGGGGACTTTTTTTTTTTTTTTTAAATCTACAGCAACACATTTAGAAAAGAAAACACAACCCTCCACAGCCCTGGGAACTGTGCAGCGTACACATCTGGTTTCACATAAGCTTGAATTGCTGGCTTTTACAAACACGAAACATGTAGTCCTTGCCGCAGAGTTAGCTAAAGCGTTCCGTAACTTGAGACCGTCTTCGAAATAAAAACAAAATTGTATAGCTTCTTTACCACGCTAATGGAAAACATCTCATTTACTTCTTCAAGCCAACCAAGGAGAATGACGCAATGCTGCTCAAGCAGATTTACGGTGCCTTTCTTCCCTAGGAATCAATACAGCTTGAAGGTGCTGCTGTGGGAGCCGGCGAGTTGACTGCCATCCAGCTGCCTTCAAATGTCAACTTCTGTACCGCAAACCAAACCCCCTGATTTCGATTTGTTCAGGCATCGCCGTATCTCTGAGATACTGCTATGGTGTTGGATTTTATTCGTGGCTTTTCTCTGCTTTATTGCCATTAATACTAAATTGGAATTTCAAAATAGCAATTTCAGTCTGCTCATGATTCAGTTATTTTCAGAATGAAAGTACTTTTTCTCTAGTGATATAAGCAAAAGCAGCTCTATGTACACACCATGCCTGCCTTTCAGTGTTTTCCTCAAAAACAAACAAACAAAAAAGGCAAACCCCCAAAACAGGCTTTCATTCAATGGGAGTGTTAAGAGCTAGCATAATAATTTTCCACTTTGTGCAGAAGAAGCTCTGAACAATAATTTTTTTCCCACTTTTTCCTGCTAGAGGAGGTAAAATGCAATGGTGTTGTTTTGCCTCTTTGCCTCAATCAAAAAAAAAAAAGCTTTATAATAGAACTATATTTTTTCCGAAGAAGTGAAACCAGCAGTGCAGATTTTTGTGATATGCTGACTTTTATGCCTTTGTTTCCTTTTCAATTCCCCTCTGCCCCTACTAACAGCTTTGACTTCATTTAAACTCTCTAGTATAAGAGGCTGTTGGTGTTTGTTTCCTTCTTATTTTCTTCCTTAATGGGATTTCAGTCTTGCTTAAGTGTTTTACTTCTGGCAGAAATTCTTCTCTAAAATACCCCTTAGGATGGGGTTCCTGATGCTGTTTTTCTCCCCACATGCTGTACTTCCTTGGGAATCCCTCGCTGGTGGTCTGTGTGTTGGTTGTGCTAAATTCTACCAGAAGGAAAATCATATCTTGATTCTTGCCCACTAGCTTGCCTGCTTGCCTGAAGTACACAGAAGAGCATTTCACATTTCTTTTTTTTTTTTTTTTTTAGAAAAGGGAATTTATACTTCCATTTTTCAGGGAACTTTGATCCAGGTTTCTTTCTTCTCTTACCATTTTCCTCTCACATATACTTAATTTCATGGTGACTAAATAGGTTGAGAAGATGTTGTTGAGGAATTGAGGTCCTTTTTGCAGGGGTAGCTTGGGATGTGATGGGTTTGTGGTGGGTTGGTTAAGTTGTATGAGAGTCTGGGGTTGGAGGGATTTTTGGATTTTTTATTTTTTTTGAGAGGATGGAGAAGGTGATAATGAATGCAATTAAGATGGAGACCAGTGTTGCTGATAGCGGCATTATTTGCTTTGAAAAGGCTCCCATGTGAGACTTGATAGAGAAGTATGTGTCCAAATTACAGTTATTAATGATTTTACAGTGAGGGTGGTGAGGCACTGGAACAGGTTGCCTGGGGAAGCTGTGGATGCCCCATCCCTGGAGGTGTTCAAGGCCAGGCTGGATGGGGCTTTGAGCAACCTGGTCTGGTGGGAGGTGTCCCTGCCCATGGCAGGGGGGTTGGAACTAGATGATCTCTAAGGTCCCTTCCAATTCCAACCGTTCTATGATTTGATGATGATTCTATGATTCTGCTTACCTGGAGGAAAACAGTGAAAACATCAGATTTACAGGTCTGAATTTCAGTACAATTTCAAACATTCTTTAAAACAGTTTTGGAAATTTTCAAGCCACTAATTAGTTTTATTCATAGTATAAATACTGAATTTTTAAGATGTATTGAATGTCTATTCAGCTACAAAATCTTTTTTTATAGTAGCGTGGGAGAGCATGCAGTGACAGTGTGATTATTATGTTACCTATAAACATCTAGTAGGTGCTAATGTAGACATAACAGGTTTTGTATATTAGATACTGCCAAGAAATTTTGAACAGTTTAAATTTATTTTCTGAAATGCTTCCTGAAGATGGGCAAAACGCCTCAGTATTAGCATCACCTAGTCACAGTAAAAAATCTGTATCTTTAGTGTTTGTAGAGTCATAAATTTCTGCCTGGCTGCTGTTTTGCAAATTTTTCTCTTATGTTGCAGAATATCCAATTGCCGGAGGTACTGCCCCCTAATGTGCTTTCAAGGAAAGATGTTACAGGGAACAACCACACAAATCTTTAGAAGAAGAGAGAGGCATTTTCCCTTCCTCCCTCTTAAATTTTTTTTTTTTGTAAGATTTTTCCAATATTCAACCATTTTTACTCAGACTATCTATCTGGAACTGAAATGCAGCAAACTTCAACAAACATGTTGACGCATTTTGGCAATGTGTTTAGCCCATAGGTTTTCATCTTGAGCGTCACAAAATTCTTGATAGAGTGTAAGGTCTGTCATTTAGTTTTCCTTTTCCCTTTTTCCCTCCAGTGGCACGGGCAGTCCAGGCTGGAGTATGCCATAAACACTTTTAAAGCTATGCTTTGAATAAAGCTTACATTTACTATAGCATATTTGCTTTGCACGGTTACAGTGCTAGCATTGTATTCCTGTATAAACATTGTAATGAAGTTGTTAAGAAGAAACGAAACGCTTATAGCACTTGCACTAAAGTTCATGGAGCATGAGATCGCTACGCTTAGGTTGCTGGTACTTTGAAGGGATTAAAAAAAGCTGCTCGGGAATAAATAAATACAAACAACATTCTCAGACTAGCAAAACAGTATGCAAGTGATGAGAAGAAAGGCACTAATTATTATGTAGAGAGTAGTTCTGAATTTAAATGCCACAGTGAAAGGCACTTTATGATCTGACCTTCCTATGTATGAATTGAAAAGCTGGAAAAAGTACAGGGCTTGACCTAAAAATGGTAGTCTTGATGCTTCTTTGAGTATGCTGTGTCTTATTTTTATCGAGCCTGAAATACAGTTTTTCCTCTTGACTCAAACCTGAATAAACTGTTCTGGCTGTTTTGTGTTGTCCTCATGGTTCCAGCTCTGCCAAACATAGCTGTTGCTACTTTAGGAATGACTCTTGGAGTTGGAATCCTGCTGGAAGCGGAATGCTGTCAGGAGGATGCAGTCTTGCTGTTAAGAAATTTCAATAAGATAAGGCTAATCCTATTGTATGCTTCCACTTTAGGATTTAGTGTAGAAAACTTCCCTTGGTTAAGACACCATACCATTGGCTACATGCCTTAGGGGGATTTCTCCCCCCTGTTTTTTCCTGAGTTGTTGAGTTGGTTAGACATTAATATTCATAAAGTTTAACACATGGATCATGGTGCTATACTGTGCCAATTTTCAGACTTCTGGGGGGAAAAAAACCACAACTCTTTATTTATATGGATCAAAAAAGATGAATGGAAGGAACTATACTGATAGTCTCTTTGGTTATGGCAAACTTAGGTTTTTTGGATTTTCTTATGCAGGATGTTTAATTTTCAACTTTTTTCGTATCAGTAGGGACACAGTAAGAATTAGGATGCTGAGTACTTGGAAGCTTTTGCTCAGAAAAATTTACGGTTTCAGAAGCAGAAACTCACTGCATATAATAAAAATTTTGGGATGGTCATTTTAGATCAATACTGAACCTAACTCCATTATCTTGCCTTTTGGAAGAGCTAGTATTGGCTGTTTCAAAAAAAAAGAAAAAAACAAACCCAAAAACTAAAACCACACAAGTGTAAGAACTCTCCTACAGGTGTAGGACGATAATCTGCTGCCAATGTTTGGGTTTTACCTTCATCTTTTCCATTTAGAGATCAAACTGCAAACTGATTACAGAACAAGGTTATCTTTTGAGATGTCTAAACCAGCCTTAGGTATCTTAAAACTTGCAGCATTATAGAAGATTTTTAGGGAATTAGGGTGTTATAGGGTATGTTCTTGAAATCAGTTTGTTTTGAAAAGGCATGCTTTTCAGACTCTCCTAAAATGAATAATTTATGCAAATAACTTAATGAATCCTAAGCAGTGGTTGCATGTGTGTGAGTTAGGAGTTATCGGTTGGTCTCTTTTCCTTTCTTCTAAAGAATCTGAAACTTTTTTTTAAAGACCAGATAGTTATCAGTAGGTTTTGACTCACTGGGAAGAAGGTTTAGATTAAGAGCAGAAACTTTTTGTTCTTAGGTCAGCAGGTAATTTGCTGTATGGCCTTGGGCATGTCCTCTTTCCTTCTTGCAGTAGTTTACCATTGTACCCACTGTTCTGGCCACCACCATGAAGTTCTTTGTGAGCTTTGGAGTCAATCGAAACTGTTTGTTATTCAGAGCGTGCACAACTTCATTTGTTGTGCAGTTCCTCGTATCGCAATGTAAAGTGCGGTGAAAATACAGTTTAGTCCATAAAGAACTTCAAGAAAATAAAACCACCCTGTGCATCATGTGTTACAGTAAATTGGGTTTGAAGAAAACACACAGAGTTGATTTCAGGGTACAAGTCTGTCTTAAAGACTGCAGGGAGGGATAGAGATATCTGGTTAAAAATGGGAATGCTATGACCGTAAAAGTTAAAATAAGAGGCAGGGGGGAGAAGTCTGTCCTAAAACGAATACGTGGCAGTCTTAGTTTGCCTGAGTCTTTAGCAGATTTCCACTTGTGTTTTCTGCCAAGTAAATTAAATTTATGAAGAAAAGCTAGACTCCCAAGTGTTGGACTGTTAGTATCTTTTAACAAGGTTGATAGTTTGAAGCAGAGTATCGATAAAAGCGAGGTGACAAGTAACAGTGGACCAGCTGAGAGATCTTTGTGTACCGATGTAATGTGAAGATTGAGTGTTCCCTGAGCTTATTGTTTTGTGTTTTGTATGTACTTTTGCATGTTTGCCAGGACATGCTCTGGGAAGAGGCATAAACTTTTTTCCTTTTTTTCTTTCACGAATACATTTATTTCCTGTCTAGAGCTGGAAAAGAGGAGCAACAAGAGAGGTTTTGTTGAATACAGCAAAATCTAATTACAGCTTGATTTAAAGCCACATTTACACAATGGCTGAGGGGTGAGTTCACTTCCACAAAAACAAACTCCTTGGCTTCCTACTGTGCATTGGAGAACCTGGAGATCCTGGAGAGCAACTGCCTCCCTCTGCTGGCACCAGCTTTTCTTACACTTGAAGCTCTGCTACACGATATAAAAATATGGCTGTACTCCTATGCAAAATAATACTGATGTGAGAATTCATTGGTGTATACTCCTCTTACTAATTACGCCACAGGTAACACACGCTGCGTTATGTGTTACATGTGATAGGCTTGATGTCTGTTTTCTGTGAGCTTGTTCCTCAAAATGAATGGTTGTTTCCTCCAATCCGTATTTTGAGCAGTTTTGTCCCTGATAATCCAAAGGACAAATGTTGGTGAATGAACTGCATTTTCTTAACACTATGGTTTTCACTGAGGGTGCACCTCTATAAGGTGCAAGCTCTCATCGTGGTTGTCTGCTGGAGTATCTCTGCTGAAAGATACTGGAGTAGTTGAAAATGTGGCTTAAAATTTCTAGTGGTTTTCTTTCTTCCACTGATTTAAATGTCCTGCTGTCCTTCTAACTTTGTTTCTCAGGAGGAAAGGTTGCACATCTCCAGCTCACCAAAGTTTGTCATTCATAGTATGTTTTTTCTCTTCCTGTCATAGCCTTTGCCCAGGACCCCCATTGTGGATGGCTTCATAATAGCAGCTCATAGTCAAGACTGACATGCACGTGGTCTTTATTTTTTTTCTTCTTTCCAGCTGGTGGTTGCCATTTTTAGCAGTTTTTAATTACTGAACTTGCACTTTATGCTGCTACTATTCCTTCCATTTCTGCTACTCTAAGGACTCTTAGCAGAGTCTAGAGACTAAATATACACACAGCCATCATCTAGAAAAATCAGTGCTCAGCAGAGTCTAGAGATTACATATAGACACAACCATTACCTAGAAAAATCAGTGCTAAGCAAAGGTGCTAGACTAGTCTAGCCCAATATGCTTCTGGAAAATATATGCTGCACCGCATCCTACGTTCCAGTTTTTGATGTGTCCCTCATTCTTGTCTTCAAAATTGTTCCAAAACCTTACACCTGAGGTGCAACTAAAGGGCTTACTGTTATTCCTTAGGCATGAGTTAATACACCTAACACAACATTATCCAGTACCCCTCAGGCAGGAGCAAAGCAGTTGTTCATGGTGTGGAAGGGAGGTGTTGACAGGAAGGAGCCAGCAGAGGAAAGATGTTGCCCTGGAAGAGGGAAGGTGGTGGTAGATCGTGGCTGGTGGTGAGACCAAAGTGTTTGGAAGCTGCTCAGTGAAGGTATTTGAGTTGATGGAAAGCCTGGGGCAAGTGGGACAGTTGCTGCCTCAGGACATGGGGAAAGTCTGGGGGAAAAAAAGGAATAGGCATGGGCAGGAGGGGAGGGAGTGGATTCCTGTAAGGGTAAGAGGTGTCATGGGAAGGAAAGAGGATTTCAAACCCAGCCATATTATTGTGGTATTAGTCAACTATATCTGAAATTGATGACGGGGAAAAAGAGAAGCACAATGCTTGCTGTGATGGTAAGAGAGATCAGTGAATGGTATAAAACCAATCATATCTCTGTGTATAGCTATATACAATTGCAGTCCTAAAACTACAAGTCTTTTTGCCATTAAGTCATAGCCCAGGAAACTCTACCCATCTCAGACTTCGATTCAGTTAGACAAACTCCTATAAATGTCAATTCACTATTTATTTCTGCTTCTCCAGATATTACTGGGCTTTAATTAGGAGTTCCTGTACTCAGTGCTTTTTATTATCTCAGAGGAGTAGTCACATGAAGGTCATCAACTGCAGAAAGAGGAATAAATTGTCTTTTCCAGCACTGGTTTGCCTGCTTTGTAGGTAGCTTTCAAACCCTAGGGTGTCCCACAGTGCTAAGAGGACCACCTTATGATCTTAACCTTTTCCATCGTGTCATGTTGAAGTTCTGACCTAGTAAAATGAAGGAGATGAGCATTCATTGGGATAAAATGTCAGGTCCCAGCCTTCACTAGTTTTTTCCAAACCGAGGTGGCGAAGAACATGGTGATGGGAGGGAGAATCTTTAATCACACGTGAATGTTCAGGGATGAAAATCAATGTTTTGTATGGTGGCCAGCTGGAGAAGAGAGCTGTGTCCAGTGAAGTACTTGTCATTGTGACCCTTGTGGTCCCTTGTCTCCTGGCTGGCTCTGAGCACTCACTACTGGAAGCCATAGAGATATGTAAAGTTTTGTGGCTTTTGCCCCATTAACCTGAATTTCTGCACTTGGTTTCTCTAGAGGAGGTGACTTAAAGGGCAGAGGTATGTGGATCGCCTCTACTTTTTCCCCTGGTTGCTTTGGTTTGGTTTTTTGGTTTTTTTTTGTTTTTTTTTTTTAATAGTTAAACTCTTTAAAAGAGACCCAGAATGACAACCAACAGTTTGACAAGATCACAGCTACTAGTCATTGCTGATACGCAGAAGTGACTCAGGATGACTTACAAGCTTTGTTCTTTTGGAAGGTTTTCTTTCAGCTGTGACAACCGTGAAGTTTATTCTCCTAGGAAATGCATGGATCTTCCACCCCCACCCTCTAATAATTAAACAAACTAGCTCTTCCTGCTGTTTCTTTAGTGGCTAGATTTTCAGAGGTGATGAAATTTTCAGCTACATTAATTACAGAAGTACACTGTCAAAATACTAGGTATGTGATTTTTATTACTTCCCTGAAAGAGCTATAAACCCCACAACTGACCAAATTCTGGACTTTGTAAAATTTTTAAAAGGAAGACTAACAAATCTACGAAGAGAGATATACCAGAAACATATAATATAGGAAAGGGATTTTTTTTTTCTGTTGTGATCACATTGAATCGTCTCTCTAATATAAAGAAACTTAACTCCTGTGGCGAATCTGATTTTTAACACAAAGTTTTTTGGGGCCCTGTCTGAGTAGGAAAGCTTATAGAATTAAGGCATTAGGTGGTATAACCCTCCTGACGCATCTACCAGGTATAATTGCATAACGGACTTGGTGTGTGAAATGGGGCCAGTGGGTCACATTAATCAATTGACTGATAATCTCAAGCATTAAATGCCTAATGTGGATTTTTCACTCAACCCCGGTTAGTGCTGACCAGTAGTGGTATGAGGACAGGCTAATAGTTGGGCTTGTTCCACCTGGAGAAGAGAAGGCTCCAGGGAGACCGTATACCAACTTCCAGTATCCAGTATCTCTTCCACTGGCCTACAAGAAAGCTGGAGAGAGGCTTTTTACTACATCTAGTGATAGGATGAGGTGAAGCAGCTTCAAACTAGAAGAGGGTAGATTTAGATTAGATATCAGGCAGAAATTTTTCATTCTGAGGGTGGTGAGGCACTGAAACATGTTGCCCAGAGAAGTTATGGATACCCCATCCCTGGAGGTGTTCAAGACAAGGCTGGATGGGGCTTTGAGCAACCTGGTCAAATGGGAGGGGTTGGAACTAGGTGATCTTCAAGGTTCCTTCCACCCTAAACCACTCTATGATTGAGCTGTTCATAAGGCAGAGACTACGTGTTTTCTGCACTGAAAAGTGCTCTCTGTGGAGGGAAGCAACTCTCTTTGCATGCAAAGTGGTGCGCCTTAGGTGGACTTGCAGTGTAGCTCCTGAAAATATACCATTGTGGTTACTGGTTCTGGGGCTGTCTCCCATCTTCCCAGAAGTTGCATCATTCCACTAAACGTAGCTTTTCGAGATAGCCCTTATCTTTCAATGAGGTAGCTGATGTCATGGTGGTTATGATGGTAGGTCATCCAGAATTACCTGCTGTGTGATAAATGTTTCCACTCAGGCCTGTTTCTTAGAGTGTGTGTTGAATGAGAAGAATTCCTGTTTAATTTTTCCTGAGGAACTAGTACTAGGCTCTCTGACTTACTGAAGTCCGAAGAGTACAAAGAATAGAAAATAATTTTGCAGTGAACTCACTCGTATCTGATTTTATTTCTTCTGAGTCTTCCTGCTATGGCACCACGGCATGAGAGGAGCTTCTTAATAATAGGGTTTGTATTAGACTTAATAAGCATAAATACTTATGCTAGATAAATGCACAATCTGGAACCTAAATCAGCCTTCCCTGATTTGTAGGTGTCAACATCTTAAAAATTGTTTTTTAATCTATAAGGTATTTTCCAGAAAGAGACATGTTTATGCATAGATCTGTTTAATATTGTTACAAAAAAAAAAAAAGGATTAAGTTTTTCTCTTATTGCTGCTGCCTGTTGCAGCTGAAATTTGTGATTTATATTAGTTTAGGTGGCGTAAACTTTCATAGGAGAGAAGTGTTTTTTCATGTGTCACATGAGCAGTATCAGATCAGAAGCACTCTGTGATGGACTGCTTGAGCAAAGTCAGGCTAAGATACATGACCTCAGCCAAAAGTCAGTCATTTCAGTGTGATTTTAAGTTAGCACTATGCAGAATTGCTTGCCATTAGAACGTAATCAGTCTGATACCTGAACTTGATGTTTGCATCAATCCTAAATGGAGTTTTCTGTTAGCTGTGGATTGTTGCAGCAGGGCTTTGTCTTCTGTAGATCTGTTTGCTGCTTGTCTTCTCTTTCTGTGTTCTACTAATAAGGACAGGTTTGAAGAAGTGAATAAATCTACACCACGCTTTCTTTGTGACTGTTTTGAATTATATGTTGATAACTTATTTCTATAAGAACATGTTCTTTTGCAATGCTCATTCACTTGAGTTTTCACTGTGATAGGCAGCCTGTAATGAAAATGTTGACTCACCTGAATGATATCTTTGTTTTCTTTATTTTGTAAGTGAGGTTGCAAGATAATTTTAAATTACAAGTATTAGATCACATTTTTCTTGAATGATTGCTTATGATTATGCCAAGTTACTTGACTCACCTATTTTAATCGCAGTCAATGTTTCACATTTCAGAGTTGAGGGAAGTGTTTCTATAGAGTCCTGAATGATGATAGCTTCGTATCTTGTTAGCTTAATATTTTGAGTCTTTTCAAATTAATGGTGCTCCTTGTGTTAAAGAACTTTGAAGAACAAAATGGGTTTATCTTGTAGCATAAAATACAGATAATCTTGAGGAAGAGTAGGGGAAAAAAGGTTCTATGGAGATGTAGCCTGGCTATGCATGTAACAGTCTTCCATTCCTTTAGAGATTGGGCACCAGCAGCCTTTAATTTTCAAATACTTTAATTCTAGTGCAAGTATTCAAATGACTCACCAGTTATCTAAAGCATCAGGTAACTATACGTATATTTAGCTTTGTTCTATCTTCTTATCCTTGTTTCTATCTTCATTTTCTTAGTGGTAAGCTACAGCGAGTTTCATGAATGTTTAGAAAAACAAAAGCCCAAAACAATGTGGGAAGAGTTCCCAAGGGTTCTGCTCTTTCTGCTGAAGGTCAGGGCTTGTGGAGGTTAAGTCCCTTGTCTTCTTTCACAGTACCTTCAAACACAAAATACTTAATCCCACCTACCAACAGGCTACAATTTTCAGTTGGCTGTGATATATATATATATATATATGTATTTTTTTTTTTTTTTAAAGAAGAGTTGTCTCCTCTCTGCTACTTATTGTGGAGTCTGGCTTGCTGGTGGTGTCCCTGATGGCAAAGTCTGGAGCTGGTTGCTAAGACATGACCCCAGGCTTAAATTCCTTCCTCCTCCATTGAGAAAATGCTGTGCCACAGCCTGCAGTGTTTAACCACAGGTCGGGGTGTCTGCCTTTTTAGCTCACTAGGTTGAATTGCTGAATTGCAGGGGGTCAGACGTGAAATCAATACTGTTTTTCCATCTGGCTGCCTTAAAGACTATGTAAACTAAAGCTATTTATCTCCTAAAAAGTTATGTCCACACAGCAAGAAGTACAGTTAGTAAGCATAAGCTGCTGGTTTTGTTACTGCTGGGAAGGATCTTGCCTGGATATATATATATATATTTAAAGTGGTTACAGCTAAGTTCCCCTGAGATTTTTAGTAGTGAGATGCAAATAATGTATGCAACAATGACAATTTTACTTTTTTCCTCACAAGCTTTGTAGATCTGTCTCCAGCAGACTTTGAAAGCTGATGAGGTGGGTGAAGATATTCTGCCACCTAGAAGGCATTCTTTGTTTTCTGAATTTCCCTGCCTATTAATGTATTAGGTGTGGATTTTGTTGCCTCCTTTTTTGGGGAGCATATATGACTTTTTTCATTTTCTTTTTGATTTTGCTCTTTTGGGCTTTTTGTCGACATGGTGAACTTCTCAAGTGGAGACCTGAATCTCTCTCACTGCCGTCAGCTTCTACAGATTTTAGGCTTTTTTTTTTTTTTCATTGGAATACTTAGAGTAAAACCGGAGACTCCTTTGAAACTCTCTGTTCATTGGGAGTTGACGAAACATGTGCAGAGAGACCTAAAATAAATGTGACTACTGCAAAAGGTAAAAAGTAATTTTCAGATTTTTTCCATTATGCAATCTCAGATCTGTAAACGTCTATTTAAGTCCCATGTTCTAAATGAATAGATGCTCCTAAACAGCGTTAAATCTTTACCCTAACTTTATACATTTGAATTTCTTTTTTTTTTTAAAAAAAAAAGTATTTGTAGATGAATTGTTTGGCTTTTGACCCATTGTCTTGATGAGATGCAAAGCAATAGTAGAAGCTACGGTTCCCTGCTGTAGTGTACTAATTTACTGAACAAGATGACTATAGTCATACCAAGTACCCAAAGAGAAAATGAGCATTCTAAATTCTTCTCAACATCAGTATTTCAAAACTATTTCAACTTGTTTTTAATGAAACAGGTATGGAATTACATAAATGGGGCAATTGTAAATACCCAGAATAGCCTGAATACTTGAAGTAAGATAAATGGTTAGATTATGCAGGTTAGCCATGCACATTGCATGCGGCAGTCCAACTGACCATAGAAATGATGATGGTTTCTATGTTATATAGTGTTTTTCATAGTTAAGCGGTTTGTTATAAAATATGAGTAATAACGTACAGTGAAGTCACTTATGCAACTTTGAAACTTGCTCATGTTTCCCTTCTCCAGCAGCCCTTTTACTGTGGTTATGCTGCTTATGTTTTGACTACAGACTGCTGGAATTTGCTTTGAAAATAGCAGTGGCTGTTTTATTTGCCCATTGGCTTTGGAGCAGCTTTTTCAGACTCTGATTAAGGTGGAAGATTGGGGAGCAAGGAGAGATTTTTCTGGATCAGATCGCTGAAGATGACCTTATCACAGAACATTCAGGAGGTACACGTTTGAGACAGGCTGGAAGCTCCAGTCCTGACTTTGCTTAATTTTGAGTGTTTGCCTTTTCACCTATTTTCACATGTTTTAACTTGATTTCTGTAGGGACAAAAAAGGATTATTATTATGCTCTTAAGGCTATGTAGTGATTTCCCTTCCCACCACTGACATGTTTGGGACTTCTAGACTCACTGCTACATCACCCACTTGAGGTAGTGGGAAACCAATGGCCTCAAAAATGTGATGCCCTTCATGGGGACAGTACGATGTTAGAAAAGATAGGGCATACTAGCTGTATGTTTGTGCTCACAAAATGTGTTTGATTTCACAGTGAAGACTAGGTTCAGACATAACCATTAGCCTGCTTTACTCCTGATATTACGCTGATAGAAATTCTTGCCAAAATAATAGATGCCTCCTAAAAGGATGTGTGTGTCAGCAGCGTTAAAGTAGAGTGCTGCTGAGAGAAAGGGGGTTATGTGCTTGCGTTTTGTGTAATGTAAAACTGAAGATCCTGATGCTGGTGCTTTTAGAAACCTGTTCTGGAAGCGCTGGGGACTTGCAGCTGGGACAAAAGGATGAAAGGCTCCATCTAATTTGGGATTGAGCAGCCAGCGCTTCATGAGGATGGGCACCTGAAGAAATTCTGGGTTTTGACAGTCGTAGTATTACAAGTGGTGACTTGTATGAGGCTACTATGCCATGCAGGCATGCGCTGCGAAGAAATTGGGCAATGTTTTTTGCCCCCAGGGCCTAGGAAGGGGTAATGAAAAAAATGCCTGCTGTTTTGTCCAAGAAAGGTTTGAGAAGGCAGATGAGTAAGTAATTTGTCCCCAGGATGTGGCAGAGTTCCCCTGGTGCGTGTTTCCCATCTTCAGAGCACTCCCTAGCTCCCATGCTAGTTTTGTTAGGATCATCCCTCTCCCCCTCACCTTTGTGGGAACACAGTGCAGGGACAGGACAGCGTCTGCTCTGATGGTCAGAAAAGGGTGGAAAACAAGCAGTGGGAGTCTTAGGCTTGGGGTAGACACTCGTCTCTCGTCACTTATAATAATTTTTCATAGATCTAGTTACGTGACTTGTGTGCTCATTTTGCATTAGAGGGTTGGCCAAAAGCCACAAGCAGTCCTGGAAACGGAGCATGTGTTTTTATCTGCCCCACAAACTTTTAACTACTAGGTCTACAAGCTGCCCAAAACGTAAGTACGCTGTTCTTCAGGAACATTATGTGGAATGAGAGTCCTGAAGACTTTCATAAAAGGGCTTTTGGCTCGCTCTATTAAATAATTAAGCTGTTCTTCCTGGGGAGGTTTTTCATCTGTGCCAGCAAAATGCTTCTGGTTTCTTGTAAGAAGACCGTGAGACAGGGTTCTGGTATAACAAGTCACAGTCACTGGTTTTATATGGAGAAAATTTCTAGTCATTAAATTAACGATCTTTCCAAGATTAAAATCTAAATTTATTTTACGTTTGGCTAAAAAGGCTTGAAGTTTAGTAGGCTGTCTTCAGACTTGTTAGCCTTGAAGTGATAACCAAAGCCATTGCATTCAAAGGTAGTTTTCTTCTGGGATTCATTGTGCTGAGCCTCTTCAAGTCTTGTGTAGGGTAATAAGATCTGAGAGTAGCTCTGAAACTCTGAATTGTGGGTGTGGGCTGGAGACTTGAAGTCTCAAAAGTTTGCAGTCTCTGAGCTCCCAGGGAGCTGGCTGGCAGAGGGGTGATTTTGGAGTGATTGCCTGGATGCATTAGTGTCTGCGAGGAGCCACTTCATGTTCCACCTTGAACTTGCTTTCTAGTTCCATCTTGCAGCTCAACGTAAACACCTCCTGGAGTAGAGACATGTAAGAGAGCAGAAAACAGCCTTTGAAGAATAAAAAAAACAATGGGCTTTAGAAAGCTTGATGGGTCTTCATTGTCATCACATAACATCAAAGAAAGCCTGGAGCCTGGCTTTCTACTCAGAATTGGAAATAACATTCTTAATTACAGAAGTGAGCAAGTCTGTTTGGAGGAGTTTCTCCTTCAAAGGGAGGAATCCTGTACTTCTTCCTTCAGCTTTTGCACTCTTCGCAGCATAGCATTTTTGAAAAATTACACTTGTCCTATAATGGAAGACTTGCATCTAAAGTTTTCCCAGGCCGATCTGTGGCTATCTCGGTAAGATACACTCGGCATCAGATTGTGTCACCCTCACAGTAAGGTGGTCACAGTGAAAATGATACTAAATTGAGAAGGAAAAGAAAGTGCCAGCTGTGGTGATGAAGATTAATAACGTGGAGGTACTGGAAGTATACTTATTATAGTGCAAGCTCTGGTTTTCTCTTCTTCCACTGAAGAAAATCTGTACTGGTCTGTCAGCTTTCTGGCTGAAGCGACGCTCTCGGGATCCCTATTTTCCACCACATCAAGTACAAAAAATGTATCTCCACTTATGAAGCCCTCTTGTGGCTTGTTCCAATGTAGATTTAACCTCCCACGTCCTTGTGAGCATTTGACTTTTGCTACCATTATACCTTGTGGTAGGTTTTCAGCATCTTGCATTAAACATGCTTCTTTTTTTTTTAATTGTGCTCTCTTTTTCAACTTGTTTGCTATGGCGTGCTAGTGTGTCTCTCTCACTTGGCTGTTTGGAAGGAGAGCCTGCTTTTTCTATGCTGTATTTTACAATATTTGGCTCACTAGGGTCAAGATCATTAATTTTATGTGGGTCAGGCATGCACTGTATGGGGTCCATGGCCTGGATCTGCTATTTCAGGCTATTTCTTATGCTTACAGTGTTACTGATAAGCAATGTGGTCCCTTTCTGTGCTTCACCAACTCTGTGGCCATCTGGCTGGTCAGACAGAGGTCATGAAGTGGTGGCTAGGAGGCACACGTTTTTTTCTTGCTAAGGTCTCAGTTGTGCTGACAAACATGTTCTGAAATAGGCAGTTCATGCTGCTTTTCAGCTATTTTTTCATATTATCTTTGCTATTTCATAGATCACAGAATCATTCAGGTTGGAAAAGACCCTTGGGGTCATTAAGTCCAACCCTACTCTACAAAATTATGCCAATCACCATATCCCCCAACACCACATCTAAATGACTCTTAAATACATTCAGGGATGGTGACTTAAATAGTTTGAGGTGATTGCTGAAATACAGTATAGAGGTGGAAGAAAACTTTGCACTGAAGGAAAAGTGGCAGGAACTTGAGGAGAAATGGAAGGTTGACAGTGAGATGGAGATGTGTTGGAGTAACACGTGGCAGGAAGCATGTTTCAGGGAGATGTGAAGTCTTTAAAATGATGTGTTGCTTTAATTTGGGATTTCTGTGTTCTTAAGGGTGCAAACAGAATAATACTGGGTTCTTCCATATCTGTCTGTATGGGCAAAGTGCAAGTGCTCATTGTAGAAAACCTCCTGCAGGCTTCACTTCAGATTCTTCTTCACTGCATCCATCAGCAGTAGGATGAAATACACCTCACTGACAGCTTAACTGCTCCTCCCCTGCTTCTCCGAGGTGGCAGTGATGGACTGGTGTCTGCATTTCATTCAGTTGGGTCTTCGATGAACATGCTACCAATGTGTAGGTCTCTGGAGGTGAGGGATGGCAATGTCCTTAGAATGTGTGTGTTTGGGTTTCTTTTGTTTTTACAATTCTGAGAAAAAAGTGAATATAAATGCTATAAAAAGTACTCTGTAGAAGTATTCCCAGAGGAGGAGCCGTCTGAGACATTTAGAGATATAATTAGCATACTTGAGGGAAAAAAAAAAAGTCCTTAGCTTAATTGGTCAGCTTAGCTGACCAACTTCCAAACATGATCCATAGTGTTGACATGTACACACATGCATATGCACACATGTACAAGTAACTGCTGTCTTACCAGGCAGAAATTTGGATCAGTTCAAGAAGTGTCCCTGTGCTTCATAAACTGAACACAGGTTTTCCCATGCTGAGTGCCAACTGTGGAGCTTGGCGTTTGTGACTTTCTGGGAAAAGTTTGTGGCAAACAGTAGGAACATGTTTTATTTTCCTCCATGAACAATGATGGGTCTAGTGATGAGTTTACCACCAATCTGTAGACTTCCCAAACGAATAACAGATACTTTCTAGGAAAGGAAGGAGACCAACAAATAACTATTGTGAAGTTAAAGGTAGCTTTCACAAGAAAAAGAAAACGCTAGATAAATTTCTTTTGGAAGGAAAATTGAAATTTAGAAAAATTTGTGGAAGAGAAATTGTCCCCTCATCTGTTAATCTGTGTAAAAGGTACCATTCAAAAATCTTGAGATTTCACTTTTTTTTTTATTTATACATAACCATGGGATAGTTTAGCTTAGTTCTAAAAGTCTAATGAGTGTATCAAGCCAAGTAAAATATTCATTAGAGTAATTGGTTCAGTTCAACCTCTCAAGGCTACAGCTTGGAAATATACACAGAGTTGCCTTTAGAAATGCAGCATGTTGATTCACCAACCTTTTTGCTCAACTCATTTTCATTCCATATGTTTACTATACTTTGCAAAATCTAATTAAGTAACTGAGCAGTAGAAGTTTCCAAGCAATATTTGGTATATTTTTTAAGTCAAGGGTTAAATGGTATCCAGTGTGAAACCTGTTTAGTTGCAAAATGCATCAGAATTTTTTTTATTTTAAATAATTTTGTATTGAAATCATTGGATATACAAGTACTTATAAAAAGTGATCATAACATAGTAAAAAGTTATTTGTTCCCAAAATAGTCATCTGTCTCTTAATTCACTTAGATATGCCTAAATGAAGTGTAAAATTAATTAATGTGCTAGCTAGGCTGTTTTCACTGCAAGAGGCTGATTTCAGTGTCATATGATGAATTCATCATACCCCCATAGGTTTTCCTCTCTCCTCCCCTCTGTGATGGGCATCTGCCTCAGACCATATGGTTTTGGAAAAATTTGATTGAAGCTGTTCTGTCAATGAACAGGGCTAGAGAAAACCTAACTTGCTTTTAATTTCTAAAAAAAAAAATTAATTGTAGAGACCTTCTGTTTCCATGCAGAGGAGCAGGAACTCGAAGCTTAGCACAGGCGGGTAACTTGTGCCAGGGACAGGCTTTTGCTTTCGATGAAAGTCTGTCAAATATTGGCCAACTCGTGTACCTTTAACAATTTGTTCATTTCCAACAGAGACTTGCTGGAGCTGACTCTTGTGACTGTGTCCTCACAAAACCTCTCTTGGCCTCTCTTGCTGGCACACCTCTATGTGACCATATCCTATCCCAGGTCTGGTGCATGGTCCAGGCGCTCATGTGTGGTCACCACAGGTGGTGGGTCAGGCTGGTGGAGCTCTGCATTGTTGTCAGTTGAAATTTTAGCCACTTGCCTTTGCTGAATGTGGACCCACATGAACCACCACTGGCTCCAAACATCAGACCTGTGGTGCTGTTCCCCCTGCCTGCCTTGCCCAGCACATCGTCCATTGTCAGGATGGTTAGAAGTGGCTGTTAAATCAGGACTGACATTTGGACTCCTCTGACTGGTCTCCTAAGCTCAGCACAGGGGTTTAGTGAATATTGGTTGTGTGGCAGAGATGAGTATGTAGCACTTGAAATGCAACTTGGCATGTGTCGATGGGGAAACATCCTAGTGCAGGACCTGAACTGCTGGGGAGTGGTGCTGGACCCACGCAGGAGGGACCAGCAAGGTCTTGGGGAGATACTGGGCAGGGATGGGGGACACACAGACTGAGCATCTTGCATGGGAGGGAGCCAATACTGAGTTTCGTGGCAGCTAAAGCCCATTTAAGTCCTGTTTCAGGATTCTTGGTCAGTTTGTCACCTGTCATAGGCACCTTTGGTGATCTGTTAGGGTGAATTAGATTCAAGGAATGATTTATGTCTCTGATTTTCCTTATTTTGTCTGTGTGTATCTTTTCCTTTGCTTAGCAAACTGAGTATTCCCCATAGCTGGATCAGAGGACTTAAGGCCATGGCTCTTGGTCGTGTTCCCTTATTGCTACCTTTGGTGAAATGTTGTTAGACAAATCATTGTGGATCTGATCATCAAATAATTGGACACCTCTTCTGCCCACATCTCTTGAACTCTTTTTAAATTAAGTTTTTAACTTTTGTATAACTGCCCCTCGTGCCTTTGCTCATAAAATACATAGTTTTCTGGCTTCAAGCAGTACTGCCGAGAAACGTGTGATACTCTTACAGTATTTTAAAGAAGCACAGTTTATAAAAATTGATGAGCACCTCAGATGATGTAATCTGAAAAGGAAGACTTAATAAAATAGTCTCCTTCGTTTATGGCAACACAAAACTTGATGTGGACTGCAAGTTGAATCAAGGGGTAAAATGTCACTCTTCCTGCATTTCATTTTTATTTCTAGCCATATATAGCTTTGAGAATATTTTTCTTACAGAGATGAAGTCCGCTTCTAGCACAGAGCAACTCGTTATGAGCAATTTTCACTGGCAGATTAAGAAAGCTGTGACACAGCTATTTACATATTGAAGAAATATGGTCTTGCTCTGTTACCGCATGGAAGTCTTATTCCATTAGTAACATTTTTATGAAGTAGCAATTACAATTTTTGTACTGAAGCAAGCACGTTAGATAAAAATGTTTATAAACAACCTTTAATATCATGCACTTGGACTGTGCCTCGTACTGTGTGGTGCTGGTGATAAAGAGTAAAGAATTAGGAAAAATGCTGGTGCGGGCACGTAGGAACTCGTTATTGCAGTGGGGTTCAGAGTTCTGTAAGTATAATATATAAAGATGTATTTTATGTGTAACTTTGTGGAACATCTTAAAAATGTTTTGTAAAGTTTGTGTATGCATAATGCTGTAGCATTCCCATATTTTGGCAGTGAAAAATGTGCTGTATCTCACAAGAGACAGCTGGCACTGGCACTTCTGAGAAGCAGGCTGTGTATTTCCACCTTGCGCTGACGTCTGAAAACCTTTTGGGCAGTGCAGAGAGTGGGTGATTGTATGAAACATGTGGGAACAGAAAACTTCAGAGGATTGTTTTCCTATTTGTGCTAGAGCGAAGATTAATTGAAACATGCTATCAAGGAAGACTACAGGTGCCTGTATCTTTTTTTCGTGATTGCTTACCTTAGAAGCTTTCAGCATTTTTCAAATGCATAATGATCTTCTAGATCATAACAGTCCTTAGTTTTGTGGACTTATAAATATGTAAGATGCGTGTAAGGCTTACTGGAGCTAGT
>JAOQGH010000012.1:115051876-115062734 GCA_025769975.1 Gallinago jamesoni
TCTTCTAGATCATAACAGTCCTTAGTTTTGTGGACTTATAAATATGTAAGATGCGTGTAAGGCTTACTGGAGCTAGTTCCCCACACTTCTAAGGAGTATTTGCTCCCTGTAAGTATTTTCCAAATGAATTCAGTCGTTTTGCATAATGGCAAAAATCTCCTTGGCATTTCCACCCCTAGCCTCATGAAAGCTTAGTTAGGACTTTATGTGCCAATGCACATAGAAGCCCTCGGGTCATCTGAGTATCTGCCCACGTGTAAAATGTAAAGGACAGAGGGGGTCCTGTTGGTTTCTGTAGGGCTACTGTCTGCTGAAGGACCTCACCCATCCAAGGGGCTATGATGTAGATAGGGAAGCACTGTGCATAAATCCCTCCGAGATGTATAGTGTGTATGATGCTGGCAACGTGTAGATTCAAAACAACAATTCTTACTGGCGGAATAAACTGCTGCATTTCATTGTTTCCTCCTAATAGATCTAGCAAACTACAAGTGGTCAGCTTCTGAAAGAGCACACTCCTAAATGTATCCCATATTTCAGAGACGGAGGTGAATCATTCGGGGGAGGGGAGCAAAAAAAAAAAAAAAAGCCCCCAAACCAACAACAAAAACACCAAAAAAACCCACCCCAAACAACAATTTCATCTTTATGCACCCAGCCAAATAACCATCCCGAATGTCATTTCATTCCAGCTTTGGGCTGGAAGGTACGATAACGTTCAAGCTCCCGTTTCCTGGCATGGGCTGCCTGGCCAAAAAAAAAAAAAAAAGCAAGGAGGAAAAAAAAAAAAAAAGCTATAACTATAATTAGATGAGCAGCCCGTTAAGCAGTGAGCAGTGACAGTGTGCGAGCCCCAGCGAGCATGTGCTGGATTCCGCATGTGCCCGGCGCTTATTGGCGGGCGATGCTGCTGCCTGCCGGTTTGATAGGTCTCCCCAGGCATCTTGATGCTGCATTACAGACATAGATACAGAGGTACTGCGTGCGGGCGAGGGGAGAGAGGTGCTCAGCTCCTAGCATAAAAGCCAAGCCCCCTCCCCACCTCCCAGATGAAAGGCACTGGTCTTTGTTGCAAAACACCAGTATTTAAGGACTGCTAGCTGCCAGCCGGAGAGGTCAGTGAAAGGAGTTTGTTTTTTTTTTTCTTTTTTTTTTTTTTACTTGGTGGTAATTACTTTCAGGTCTTTATCTCTCTCCGGTAAAACAGCCATGCATGAAATGAATACTGTTAATCATGTCATCTGTTTAATGCGATCTTGCTTTCGTTAATAATCGTGTGTCCTCCGGTGGGAGAGCCATCAGGTTACAAAACATATCATTAGAGTGGATTTAGTACAAAAATAGAGGGCATTTATACAGGAATATTGCTTTCGTTTGAAATTTTGAGCCTGTGCATGTGAGTGATGTTACTGGTTGCCTTTTGTTATGCTAATGGAAATATTTCTTTTATTGGGATGTTTTCTGCAGAGCAATTGAATGAGAGCATTTATGACTATTGGCACATGAGGATAAATCTTTATAAATAGTGATTACTTTAAAGAATAATTATGTGAAGTGTTCTTTAATTTGATCACAGCAATAACTGTCTTGCTGGTTGTCTTGCACGAGACAGAGGGATGAGGAGTAATATGCTATTGTTCTTTCAACAAAGATGCTGGAGCCTTCATGTTTGGGTGGATTCTTTGTTTCATCCACTGGGTTTTATTTTAAGTGGCTTTCAAAATGAAACTAAAGCCACCCTGCCCAGTAGATTGCAGTATATCCTTTGCTTGCACGCACGTTTATTGTATGTATATATAAATGTCTATATATCTGTATTGTTCTCAAAGGCTGAATTTTGGCCCAAAGCCTTGTTTATTATCAGAAATGCCTTCAGCAGTAGAATGAAACAAGATAGATATGCCAATCTTTTCATCTGTGATTCTGGGGCTATTACAGTTTTTATCATAGCGTCATACCCCTTTAAGTTCTTTTCATACTTGACCTACACGTCAATTGATCACAACTTTTCCTATAAAAAGCACGCATATTTAATGAGCACATCTCACAGTGAAAGCTGTTTGGAACAGAAGGAAGCAAGCATGAAGTATTTAAAAAAAAAAAAAGTCTCTTAATGTAGTCATGCCTCACTTGATGACTTTTGAATATTGAGGCTGACTGTTGAGACTTCAAAGTTAATGCCCTTGTCTGTGTCAGACTCCAGAGCCCACATGAACTTGTATATGAAGTCACCAGTCATCTGGCTGGCTGGCTGCCACCATGCGTCTGAGGTGCGAGTGGATTGTCTCGGCCGGGATCAGGAAGGTGTTAGGAACGGGAGCTATTTCGGTGTTGGTCTTCGCTCTTCCCTCGGCACCTATCCACAAAGAGGGGCTTTTTTTCCTACTGTATAAACCGAAGCAAAATTTAAGTTGTTTGCTGTTAAGCTAAGTGATGTGAAACTCTGTTACCTCCTGAGTACATACCCTTAAATGTGAGCATTTATTTGGTTGCTAACTTTATATGGCTGTGGGTGCATCAGGTTATTATAATTATTTGTGATAGCATATTCGAAAGAAGAAGTGTTTGGGAGGTTTAATCACAGGTGGTATGTACCTGCTTCTTTGAATTTTTTCTGTTGGCTAAAATAGTTTCCTTGGTGTCTTGGTTTGATCTAGCTTTTATTTCCAAAGTTGTTTTCTTCAATGTAGACTTGGCAAATGGCATTTTTGCACGGTAACAGTTAAGCTTGGACAGGGATGCTCAGGATGTGAAGGCGTGTTGTTCTCAGGCTGTTTCATGTTCACTCATTGTTCCAAATTACCAGCCAAAAGTGTCTTGAAAGTAGTTTTAAACTATGCCTCCTGCCTTTTTTTTTTTTAACGAGGCTTACCTGAAGTAATTTATTTACATCTCTGTGACCTTTGCAATAGCATCCCGTGAAGGAGTAAATAACGGTGATGTTAGTAATAAAGAAACGTAGAAAGTAATATCCCCAGCTGAATTACAGGTTTGCCATATCCAGACAGTGTATTTGCAAGAGATGAGAGGCTGATACTTTCAGTTCCGTATATTGAGCTATCATTATTTGTAAGTTACAGCATTTTTCCAGCTGTGCCTTATGTTAAAGTTAGCAGAATCTGGGTGACGGGTCCAGGGCATGCCACCACCCGCTGGAACTGAAATGCTGCACCAGCAGCTGTTTCGGTGTGGACATCTCTGCCTCCAAAAAGAGCTGTGATGATCTGTGCAAACATCACCAGAAAAAATGACAGTCGTGAAACTGGAACTGGTGACAGTGTGATTTAAACTTGCAATACCTTAACAGGAAGGAATAAGCTACTTTGTTACTGCTTCTCTTATTGTTATAACCTCCTTTTTCTTCTAGGTAAACAAAGGGAACAAATTGAAGCAACAGTTCCTGTGGGTTACTCTCTAAAAGAAGTCATCATCTTTGTTGCTATAAACATATTTTAACTATAACTAGCATATTGCTAGAGGAAATCTGCAGATTATTCTCAATGAGATCTTATATTCAAGTTTTTTCCAGGGAGCTTCTTGATGTAAAAGTTTTTAATTACTCTTTGTTAGGAGAGGCATGCATTGCATGTTTGCTCTGCGCCTCTGTGAACTGTTCTTATTTCTGATACGTTGCTCTGTAGTTAAATCTCCCAAGTCTTTTGTTATGTGAAAGGGAAACTATTCTTTCCAACCAGGAATTCAGGGAGTGTATGTATGGTAAGGGCACAAAAGTATGTTACAAAAATCAAGGTCTCGAGTGTTTATAAATATACATATATATAGCTGGGCAAGAATCACTTCTACCATCTATCACTAATATGTGCTTGTGTAGAAATTAATACGTTGTTAACACTTTCAGTGTCATACCAGTACTCTCGTTATAATCCAGTAGAAATACAAATACTCCTCAAAGAGTAGTGTTTTCAGAAACAATAGCTTTGGCTGCTTGATGGAGAGGGAGATTTGTAGTAAACTATGTGCCTTTAATAAACAGTGCTACACTAGCCCTGTAGTAGCCCCCTTATTAAGGTCTACTTTTTATTAAGGTCTGTTAAGGTACTGACTGCTGCGTGTGTAAGTGAATTTTGCACACCGTATCAAGTCTAAAGCAGAAAGATGATGCTTAAGGTTAATGCATTATTTTTTTTGGTAGTCTGTTAGCAATGAAAAAGATACTTCTGAAAAAACAGTCGTAGGGATTTAAAGTATTACCAGTGTTTATTTTTCAGGATTTGTACTTTTATGCCTTACAGTTTGTAAGCTGAGTAGCAGTAAGTGATATATGTGTAAAGGTTTACATTAGAATGTGAAAAGTGACATTGTGCCCTTTTTCCTTTTCCTCTGTTTTTGGAACCCTCTGTTTTTGGAACCAACACCAGTTATTACTTTGCTGATGAAATGTCTGTGCTTAAATGGTCGAGACTTGCAATAGCCCATCTATAAATGTTTATTATAACACTTTGAGAGTTCATGGGGAAATCAATAGCCTGCTTTCTGTATTTTGTTTGGTTGAAGGTCTTTTTATTCTTCTAAATCCACAAAGTCTTGGGCTGGGGTGGTGGGGAGGCACAGGATGAGCCCTCCGGATGGAGATGCCCTCTGCAGTTTCGTCAAGGTGTATGTTAAATTGGGATGACCTTATTGTCACACCACCTTTCCTATACTGATGCAGCAGCACTAATTAACGGGGTCAGAAATGTGGCCACCTTCTCTGTATGGAGACAGTTGCTGCCCCAATTTGGGGGGCACCGGTCCTCCCACACCCAGGGACTGGGTGCAGGCAAGGACCTGGGGTGGGGAGGGGTCTGTCCTGCCCTTCCCCTCCCCTCTCGCAGGGCTCTTCTCTGCCGGCACAAGTTATTCTGGGGGCCAACTGTGTGGAGTTGGAAACTTCAGCAGCGGATGAAATATGCCTAGCTCCGGGCATCTGCATGTCAAACGTTCACAATGTTTAGAGGAAAGTCATGTTTTATAGACTGGGGAATAGAAGCAGCGATGTCTTTTCTTTGCAGTTCTCACAGCTGCAGTGGTACGGTGAGCTGAAAACAAAATAGATGATGATATTATTATTTTTTTTACATTTAATCTCCTGTTACGGTTCATTTTAATTGTTTGTAAATGTATTACCTGCGGTATTAAATGTGGATTGATAGATTTAACATAGAATACAACCAGCAAACAGTAATCCTGGATGCTATTGTCTGCGTAATCCTGGTAACAAGATTCGTGTCTCAGTTTCACGTTGTCTTTCATGGATGTGCTTCAGCCACCTGTAGGCACAAATACTTGCTACAGCCTTTCCACGAGGCACCTAGAGCTTCCAACCCAGAATCCTCCCTTTGTAAATATGTCATTTTTAAACATGAACTGTCCATTCCATTCCATAGCAGACGTTATTTGGTTTTATGCCCTGTCATGCAGTTGTCTCATACTTCTGTGGTATATCGGTTTATTAATTGAAACAGTATATTATTTATACTGCTGATGATTATATGGCCATCTGTGTCTTTGGCTGTGTATCTGTTGGGTCTTGTAGAGTGATTTTATTGTATCCTTTCATACCTTTCTAATATGACTATGTGTGTACTACAAGATCCCAATTAATGGCAAAGAAGGATATGAAATTCTTGCTTCTCTTTTAGGGGAGTTTAGCCTTCTGGAAGTTGGTAGGCTAGCCTAAGGATTAGGCTGTTGTGCTCCCTCGTTAGGAAGTCTGTAACAACACATTCTGTAGCAAAGTTATGCAATGTGTGATACCACTTGTATAGCTTATTAGAGCCATTTAACTGGAGAGAAATGTGAATATCCAGTTTTTCGATGGTATGCACATTTTCACAAGTTTGTGAAATTTGGCTTTTGCATCTCTTTAGCATCCATGGTTATAACTCGTTCTATTAAGGCCTGGGTACTGTTTTTTTAGGTAATGATACAGAAGGAGAGATGTTGATACGATGTGGTGTGTTGGCGAATAATGCAAATGCATAATACGATACAGTCCCTATTCCAAAGTGTTTCCTGCCTGAATAATCTGGGCAGAAAAAGCCTAGAGAGGAATGGAGAAACAGAGACAATAAAGATGAAGCATCTTTTATGTGACCACAAACTGTGGGCTTGCAGGGTGGGCTGAACAGTCTGTGCTTTAGGATTATAAACCATCACTGCAAGTGGTTTTAAATAGAGTGAAAAATAGTATAAGGTCAGTATAACTATTCCTGTCTATATAGGCACTTACAGTACAAACTTTCCAGGGTAAGGATGATTTCCTTCTGTCCCAGTGTCATAATTGGCACTGGGTATTTTGGCCATTGCAGTCATCTGGAAATGAGCGTGCAGCTTTGTATTTCTACCGTGACATTACAACAGCAGTCTAGTCAGGAGATGTATCAAGGGACCTGATAAATTACGTCTCTTTCTCTTCCATTACTGTTACATCAACCCTACTCCAACCCGTGGTCCTGTCCCATCCTGTCTTCCCCCCACCCTTCTTCCTTTAGCATATTGTGGAGTGCAGAGATTGCTGTTCTGGCACCTAACATCCCCAGGGACTGGGTGAAGCCCAGCAGGGACAGTATGATTGCTGTTAATTTTACGTAGAAGGGAGGTACCATGGTGGGTGCAACAGAACAGGACCTCAAAATAGACGGTGGCATTGTCCTTCACTGTTTTGGTGCCTCTTGTTTCTGTTTTCCCCACAGTTTTCTTCTTTTTCCCTTGCTGCCTCCTCCTTTCTAAATTTGTCCGCTCCATTTTCCCATTCAAATCTATTCTTTATTTTTGTTTACCCACTTCATCCAATCTCTCTCTCTCTGCCTTTCAGCTTCTATCTGCCATTCAACCATGTGCTCTTTGGCATCTTTGCAGCCACTGCTCCCTTTTGGGGGGTGGATATCCAAAAATACCTTCTAGGCGGAGGTGCCCAAGGACAGCATGCAGGTAAAGAATTTAAGTTCTCTTACCAAAGATGCTTGATATTTTTTCAGTTATTTATTTATTTGTTGGAGCAAGATGTCCTTGGCTCCTGCGTGGAAAGCTCATTCTGACAAATACAAATCTTACCCCTGACCTTTCCAAGTCTGACACATCTGCTTTTTTTTTTTATTTTAATATCAGCCTGTTACCTCTTTACTGGGAGGAAGCATCTCTGTTAATCTTCCTGTCATCCTCCTGTCATCTCTAGATCAGACTTTTCCAGTGTGATTAATGAGTTTTGCTGACCATTTCTGCAAACGGGGCTCCTTTCCATCACGTCTCCATGCAGGTACCCCACACCAGCCACACTTCTGTGAGAGCTTGCCCCAGGGAGCTGCTTCTGCCCCTCCTCCTGCTCTCCGTGGGCGTCTCGGGCAGCGGTGGCACGTTAGTGACCTGAATCTTGACAGCTTTGCTGCTGCCTGCAGGGCTCAGAGTCCTGTGAGTACTTACTGCCTTAAAGTCACATTTATTTTGCTCTTTTTTGTGTGCTGGCTACTCAGCACGTTTGCTGCACGGGGTGCCTAAAGGATCCTGGTCTGTGCCCTCATTAAAACCTCACAGAGCAACAGCCAAGCAGATTGTGCCCCCGTCTTATGCTAAAGTATACAGGATTGGGGTTCTTCATTTGTAGTGGGGCTTGATGAGACCTTTTTTTCCTATGGTATATGCAAAAAAACCAAAACAAAAACACAAAACCAAACCAAAACCCCAAAAAAACCCAAACAACTGGGATGCTTCTTTACTATAGACTGTGATTTTTAGCTCTCTAAAGAGCCAGAGTTTTTGCAATTGTTTTCTTTTTCCTTATGCTACAAAGCAACTTATACTTTCTTATTTTACTTCAGCATGACTCTGAAGCCTAAATTTGCATCAAAAGCATGTCTGCAGCTAAGTCTTAAAACACATCCATTCTTAGAAGACATCTACAAATACTAAATCCATCTGGTGTTGAATTGCCATGATTATTTTTTGCAAGCTTGCTGAAACTGGATGGATGCTTTCCTCATCTTCAAGAACTATGAACATCTGCCACTTAGAGCAGCTCTTACTTCTGGCTTTTGCAGAACATAGTACTGGAAGCATTAAGATCCTATGCAAAGCTTTCTTTTTTTTCTGCTTCTCACCAAATTTGAGTATGGAGTTATCAGTGTATATAAATACCTGGCGGGGAAGAATAAAGAAGATGGAACCAGGCTCTTCTCAGTGGCATCCCGTGGCAGGACAAGAGGCAACAGGCACAAACTGAAATAGAGGAAATTGCATTTAAACATAATAAAACACTTTTTTTTTTTTTTTTTTTTTTTTTTAATCTGGGGTGGCCAAACCCTGGCACAGGTTGCCCAGAGAAGTTTTGGAGTCTTTGTCCCTGGAGATGTTCAAAACCCAACTGGAACAGGGTCCTGGGCAACCTGTTGTCAGCAAGGGGTTGGACTAGGCAATCTCCAGAGCTGCCTTCCAGCCTCAACTGTTCTGTGCTTCTGTAACTAGACATCTCCAAACAGCAGACCAAGCAGGCCTTGCAACTCTAGGCAAGTTGTTGGTTTGGTTTTTTTTTCTGTACTAGTTCTGCTATCCAAAATTACTTAACATTTATACCTCTCCTTAGGTATGAATGTGCATATGTATAGGTACATACACGCCTACCTATTTGTTTCTGCTGTGTAAATGTACCTGGAGGTTGGGACAAACTGGACAGTATCAGAGATAGAAAAGGGTGGAGGAGAAATTTTTTTATTTTTTTCTTAAATATACAAATGCCATTTAATACTGGCCAGCTTGGGTTTCTATGCTTTATGCAGCTATTGAGATATTTTTCCCTTTCACAATAGTACGCTACATCTGAATAGTAAAAAAATACTAGATGAAATTGCTTTAAAGAAAGCTTTATTTTTCTTAGATGACTTCTGTTGGGCACTATTTATACATAATTACATCTTCGTTACAGTCCACATTGTGTTTAAGTGGGCACAAACAGCCCAGAAGGAGATCTGCGTGAGGGAAAGAGGAAACTAAAAAGCCTTGGAGGGAGAAGAGAGAGGTGCACCCTCAGCTGAACTCCCCTTTCTCAGAAACATAGCTCCAAATTAAGTAGTAAACATGGAAAAACTGGCCTGAATTGAGAACTCTGTACAGGCACTTTGTATTCATGCAAATATTTTGTTAGAGCCCTACATAGGCTCGATTACTGCTCTGGCAATGCTCAGCCCTGTTTGTGCAGCCCCCGGTAGCTGTGAAGGTCTGACAGCGGTGCTGAGAGCTAGGAAGCTGGGCAAGACTCTTTGGAATATACAAAAGAAGCACGAGGTGACCTCAGGGGTGGTGTTGGAGGAAGCTATCTATGAGCATCCTTTGTAGCATGAATTGGATAACTTTGCAAGTATCTCCTTTCCCCCATAAAGCTCTTCATCCTGTCCCTTCAAAGCCATGAATCTTGCCTTGCAGCATTAGCAGCTTTCTCCTTTTCAGCCCTATTAAAGTCAGTTATCTCCTTGTTTAAGTTACCACCATGGCTAGGATTACATTTTTGGGGTTGAAGTCATTGTCTTTGTTTACATCTTGGCCTAGATAAGTGACAGAGCATGCAGTCCTGAGGTTTTATATTTGAAATTGCGGAAACCATTATCTTTGTTCCAAAGAGCATTTGGGTTTTTACTGTTTAGATACGTGGCAATGCCATATTTTTTCTTCTGATGCTCTGTGTTTAAATGTGGTGTGGGATTTACTTTTTCCTGCTTGTTCACAGGTCTTGACATAACAACTTAGAAAGGTCTAAGTAGGATTTCTAAGACAGTGAAGCACTTGCAAAAATAACAATAATAACACCAGAATCTGTTTTGAAGATGAAAGAAACAAATCTCTGTTTATGAAAGCTTGCTTATCTCAATGTTTAACATATCAGCTTCAATCACAGCCACGAGAAAGTTTTGAACTTTTGTTGTTGTTGTTGAATTTTCAAAAATTGATCAGATGCATCCTTTAATCCTTAGGAAATGTACCATTTCCCCCTCTGTTTGTTTAATTTTAGTTCAACAGTTAGGCTTTTTACACTTGAATAAATTGCATTCTTTGGTCCATACGGTTATCTTTTGAAAATTCTTTAGAGATAACCTGTGGTAGTGTGGAACTTTTGTTGGGTATCACAGACATGCATGAAGAAGGGGATGGGCTTGCACTGACAGCTTGAGTCTCCTTTCCCTGCCATCCCTTTGGCCATCTGAAGCAAGAAGACGAGGTCCCATTCCATATTTTAAAGCGTAAAACTTGCTCTTCATTTCCTTTCTTTTCATAATATATCTGGAAACATTGCAAATGCTTGATGTGAAGCTCTTCAACGAAGGTGAGACCTGCCCATAGATCAAGCTGCCCCACAAGTCTGAGACAGGCTCGGCACTGCCAGTGGTGAGGGGTAGGCTGTCACCGGTGTCACCATCACTTTCTCACATGGTCCTGCCCTTCCAAACTCCACAGGGAAGAGGTGACAGAAGTGGCAGAAGGAGTTCCTGGTCTGGCGTTTCCTCAAGGAAGAGTTTAGTAGTTTTAGGGACTCGACTTCAGATCTTCAGAATGGTTTTAGCAATACGCTGCTGCTGGAAGGAACATGTACTGGGCTATGAGTTTCCCACTTTTCCTTGCAGCAGAAAAAGGTGTTTTCATTCAGCTTAAAGGTTTGGGGCCAGCTGCTTTTCTAGGGTGTTTTCTTCCTGAAGCCTCGTGGTTGGAGGATCCTGTAACACCAAGCCCAGTGGTGTTGGAACAGCAATTGTGAGTCTCTCAAAGGTCAGATTCACACCAAGGTGCTCTCGGGCAGGACATTGGGACAGAGGTGTGACTCCTTGAGATCATTACAAAGTTTGATTTCTTTCAGCCATAACTACCAACCAAAGCA
>JAOQGH010000012.1:115066874-115077934 GCA_025769975.1 Gallinago jamesoni
ATTAAAAATAATCTCATTCCCATCGGACAGGCACTTTGCTGTGCCTCTCTGTGGTTCAGGGAGTTTCGGGATGGGTAAGTGGAGGCTGGAAGCAGGATTGGAAGGTGAGGAGGCACACGCTGGTGTTGGGGCTGGGGGCATTCCGGGGCTGAGATGTCTAAACAGCATGTGGGGCTCCTCATGTCACCGTGGTCATGTTTAGAGGTGTATGTGCCGGTTCATTGACTGAAATCTCTTGGGTTTTTGTAGCAGTTGCTAAGCAACTGCGAAACGCCTCAAAACGGCGTTTTTCTTCCTTCCCCTGGGACTGTCCTTGCAGCAGGGACAGGGATGGGGAGATGAGGAGCATGGTGGGGTCCTTCCTTCCACGCATCACTGCCAAGGTGATGAAGTGCCTGGACTTGCAGTGCGCTCCCCTTGCAAATTCATGACTCTTTCACACTGTCACAGCAATTTCATCTTTGCACGTGCGTGAACATTACCCCTGACAAAGAGAAGACGCTGCATTTTAAACCTTCCTCGGACGAGGAGCGAAATTCTCCAGAAAAACTTTGGTACATCGAGGTGGGTGATCAGATGTGTGGACGTAAAATAAGAGCTCTGCTGCCACCCGCCCACCGGTGCCCTTCACCCTCGGAGGATGGGTGTGCTCTTGGCGTGGGCATCCGTGAAAATAACTTCAGTTTTTGCACCAACCCGGCAGTTCAGATATTACAGAAACAGCCAGGTGTGTGAACCATCTTAGCGGTCGGCATGCCAGCTATTAAGATATAAATTCTGCTGTCAGTATTTTGAATTATTATTTCCCAGAAGTTATGATTTACATGTAAGGATTATGTTCAAATTGGTGCAGCTTGAAATTGGCTGGTGCTTCCTGCATTTTTATCGTTAAAATACGATGGCCTCGTTGGAAGTAATTTAGTTTTGGTGTTTGATTTATTTTCAAGCACCTTAGTTTTACAGCTTCTGTATTGTTCCTTGGCAGAAAGACAGCTGCATGGGGTTTGATGATCCAGAGCCATTAGTTTGCAGCAACAACTGTTGGTTCTTGGCTTTATCAGTTTTTATTTCTGAGTAAGATGCAGCTGTTGGTGCTTCTGGAGTTGGGGAGGGGGGATTATTTTACCTAATGATGTAAATGGGATAATCCTAAAGTAAGGATCTGTCCCTCAAAACAGCCAGGAATAGACAAGGTTGTGACACCTCAAAGTTTAGAGAGAAGTATCCCGGACTGTGATTTCTGTGACAACCTACATAAAATGATCCCGTGTTTCTTTTCTTATGTAAATGGCAGAGAATTAATGATTCAGAGGAGATTATCCTGAAGGATTTTTCACACTGCATGTTTTGTAACATAGTAGGAAGAATGTACAATTTGCTAATGCTTTTGAACTTACAGTTTTATTGTGACACTTTGAGCATTCACAGGTACAGGGCTTTTTTAATTTTTAGTGAACAGATAAATTTGTGAGGGTTTTAACTTTTTGCTCAGGTACATGTTCAGTGCTATATGTGAAGATCCCTGAGCAGCTTTAAAAAAAAAAAAAAAAGTTATAGCCTACAAACAGTTACCAGCAGGAGAGAAAGCCACACACACGCACACGAATGGTTGCAGTGTATTGCAGACTGTACAACTGTGTTAAACCAGCTATTTAAAGTTAGGAAATCAAGCCGTCTGAAGATGGTCAACGCTAGATTTGAGTTTTGTGTAATTTCACTTTAGTGGCCCACTCGTGCATAGGTGTTTTTTTGAAAAGAATAGCATGTACTCTTCCCCTAAACTCCATCCATGCAGCAGAAAGTTGCTCATACCTAAATAAATGCATCCACACAAGTCAAACTGCAGTGCCACATGTACATACATATGTAAACACACACTCTCCCTATATATGTGTGTGTGTATATATATCTGCTACTACACGTATATATAGTATGTTTTGACTGATGTGTTTTCCCAGGTGGAAGATCCTTTGAACAGGAGACCAGTTCTTCCTTTCTATCTTGTGGATGTGATTTTTTTGGGAACGTGGGGGTAAAAAGGGACAGGGATCCTGGGTTCCTGGCTCGCTTGCTGCTGCTTTGTGTGGCAAAGGCAGGCAAGGAGCAATCCTGTGCTCGTATGAGTCTTTTTGGAGGGATTTGGATAGTGTCTTTGCAGACTGCTTCTTCCTTTCCCTCCAGCTTTCTGAAAGGAATATAAATTATAGCCAGTTTTTTCAGCAAATTCATCAGAAATGCTTTGGCATTACCTCTCGACTGAAAATGATAGCATCATCTAATAGAATAAAAACTAGTCAGCCAAGTAGAAAGAGGGAAGTTGAATATTTGACGTACTCTCCCACTCATAGGAATTTTTACTTGATATTATTAAATTTCATAATAAAAAACCCTCTTAATTTCATAAATTGTTGAACTCCGCCATCAATTTACAATGTTAGTGTTATTGGCAAGCAGTTTATAAACTGATACATCTAGTTCTTACTGGCACAACCACAAACCAATGACTTCCTCTTTTATTTTAACACGAGCCAGAAAAAGTTCATGTAATCTCAATGTTTTTCCAAGGATTTTTATGAATATTAAGATCCCAAGGAATTTGATACAGAAGGCCTATGACAGAAGACCTATGACAAAAGATATTTATGTACAATGTGATGCTGTATTTTAATAGAAGCTATCCAAATACAAGTCTTCAAGACTTTCATTCAGATACTTGACGTGGTTCTAATAAGGACCGTCATGTGAAAACTTGCTAGGATGGATGGGGCTCCGTGTCGTCAGGAGATCCTGTGGTAGCCCTTGTATGAAGGCATTGCATGGTGTTGGTGAGGGATGGCTCTACCGAGAGAATTTACTTGAAGGGTGATGACTTTTTCCATTTTTTTAAGGTAAAAGAAACTCCTATTTTTATCAAATTTGTGTTTGTGTAGGAGAGATACTCTGGTCTGTGTGGAAGCGATGACCGTGAAGATGATGTCTTTTGAACATTGAACTTTATATGAGACTGTTTTTAACTTGGATATTCTCGATTTGAAGATCGTCTGATCAAGGATGGCAGGTTGACTTTTAGGGCACCTTACAGTTTAAGGTGCCCCAGGGTGTCTGAGACAGCATGGTGGGCAGGATCCTGCTGTGTAAGCTCTGAGAGATGTGTCATTGTGTTTTAAATAGTGTTGTGACAAGGAATGAGTGTCTTCTGCTTGTGAGCAGTCTGGAAAAGTAAAACCAGAGATGGGGCACTAAAACTTTGCATGCCTGGGAACTGAAACTACAGAAACCCTTTGCAAGTCTTAAGAATTGCTTTTTTGTTGTTGTTGCTACTGGTGATGGTTCTTTTTTCTGCTTATGCAGGATCTGTTCCTGCATGATAAACAGAAATTCTGTGTGTGTCTTAATAATTCTAAAAAAACTGTAGGAATAGTTAAGAAAACCAACCAACCAAACAAAAAATCCTAACAAAACCCCAAACCCCCAGAACTGAAAAAGCAAGAATTTTTATAACTTGCTTGGTCACTAACTTGATTATAGTGGATGTATAAAAAGTGGTCCATTTTGGTAGTACATTATGTTACCATGGTAACATTGACTTACTAATTTAGAAACCCTTCAGGCTAGTTTTGAGAACACTAACATAGCACTAGTACACCAAAACACAAAAAGACTTATTGTCAAAGTAACTGCTAAATATTTAGGATGAGCCCTGTAGAGACGTGGACTTTTTTTCCCCCTCCAATTTGTATTAGGATTCACATTGTTTACATTATAAAAAAAAAATCTGAGACTAGAAACAAATTAATATTCATTTATCTTAATGGTTGCACTCGTTTTCTTATTAATTTTTTTTATTTCCCTCCTGGAATTAGACCTTTGGGGGTCCCATTGTGAAAGCCATGGTAGGTGCCACTGCTTAGCCTCCTGGCTACAGAGGGCTGTTATTAAGGGTATGTGCTTCCTGCTCCCAGTACATGGACTATATAATTATATATATATATAATTTCACACTCCAAGTCCTGGATCTTAACAGGTTCTGCCTGAATCATCTTATTTATGTGTGATCGCAGATTGTTTCCAATGGCATTGATTTATATCAGCTGCACTGCCACTTTTTTTCTGCACATTTAAAAAAATAAAAGCTGGTTATTCAAATGTCCTATTCAAATCCTACGTAACTAGTATTATATTTATTCACAATTAATAAACAGCAAAAAAAAAAATTAAAATTGCCAACAGTAGGGAGGATGAAATGCCAATATTTGCTGGGAATGCAAATGCCGGTTTCCGTGAGATGTGTCAGTGTCGCTGTTTTTTTACTATGTCTATCACTTCCATTATCTTATTGTAAAAAAAAAAAACAAAACAAAAACAAAAAAAAACCAACAAAAAAAAACCCAACCAACAAAACCCAACCAAACAAAATCACTTCTTATACTCCCTTTCGTGGGTAACTTCCTATAGAGTTGAGTAATTTGTGGGCTCAACTCTTTGAGCCTGTTCTCGTAACACCCTCTAAGGCTGCTGTGAGCCCTCATTTCTGGCCGGGGTTGGGGAGACCTGTGGTTGTACGGGACCGGCAAGGTGTGTGCACCTCTGAGGTGCTGGGAAGCTACAGCCTTTTCACCACACCTCGTCACGGGGGGTTTTTGGCAATGTTTCATCCCCACCAGTAGAAAACACCACGTGCTTTTCTTGTTGCATATCAGCATACGGGTGCAGAACTGCGTTTGTTGCTGCTTTACCTAACTCAGTTATGTTAAGCAAAGCCAATCGTAGCCTGGGAAATGAGCACTATTTATTAGATCTCAGTCGAATTGATTCTGCAGCCTGACTAAAGAAGACTTTTACCAGAAAAAAAGTGACAAGTAGATTGGAATACCAAGAAATGCAGTTAAAATAGAGTTGACTGAACAGTAACCTCCTTTGCAGAAGTATATTTAACCAAATCTGCTTTGTAGTAACTTGGTATGCTTCTTGTTTCACAATAATTTCTTAAATCCTTTTAAGGGGCGAAGGTAGGTTTTAATCTTTTAAGGGGTACTAAATTCACAGATCTGCAAATCAACAGCTGGGATTAGATCGCAACACCATCTTGGCCAAAATCTAGGCTGATCTAGATTCTGAACTTTTATTTTAAAAAGAAAAAAGGTGCTTCTTGCTCTTCTGGTCATGAGGATTAGCGTTAAAGCCGTGAGCAGGATGTAGCCAAAGCAGTCATATCCCTGCGTGTCTCTGTGCTACCCTGGCTTGGAGATGTTTCATCTCCCCGTACCGGCCTTACAGAGTGTTGACTCTGAAGCGGAAGAACTGCAGCCCGTGGCTGAAGGCTGCTCTGTCTTCTCATCTGAACACCCAGCGAGTGTACCTGAGTGTAGCGCTCCTCTGCAAGCCAGCGGGGGGGGGGGAGGATAAAAAACAAACTAAAACAACACCTCGCTGTGTTTGGCAGGATTTCAAGCTTTCCTGTAACCATTAATGCTGTGCAGGTATGAATTCAGAAGGCATAGCCAGGGCTGTGATCAGGGCATGTCGGATGCAGGTGCTTATATTAATTATGTCAAATACAGTTGAAATTAAAGTTTGTTTTTTTTAAAGAAAAACTGAACAAACCTAGAGGTAAGCATCCACATCTAGAATTATAGAATGGTTTGGGTTGGAAGGGACCTTGAAGATCACAGAGTTCCAACCCCCCTGCCATGGGCAGGGACACCTCCCACCAGACCAGGTTGCTCAAAGCCCCATCCAGCCTGGCCTTGAACACCTCCAGGGATGGGGCATCTACAGCTTCTCTGGGAAACCTGTTCCAGTGTTGCACAATTTCTCACAACTAGATGCACCCAGAATCGAGGTAGACTACAAATGGTGCTTCTCTTTCTTGTCCCTGTCCCCACTTCTGTCCATTTGATGGGAGGGCATAATTTTTATCCTGCATCAATTCTCAGTCCTGATATTGCTGTGCCCCTACAAGCGGTTGCACCAGTGTAACCCGAGGGGTGTTTCAGAGGAGAGAGGAAGGTCTCACCACCACACAGGAGGTGGGCAAGGCCACGTTCTAGCTGGAGTATAGCTCCCTGCAGCCTTAGTGAAGAGCAGAGGGTGTGGGCAGCCACCAGTGCTTCTCCCCTTGCCCAGCCCACTTGGTGTCCATTGTCACGGTGATGTGCTGGTGAGCCAAAATGGCCTAATTTTAGGTCAAAGAGGTAGCAGTCAGTACTGGGGTGATAGCTAAGGAAGCTGGACTGAGGCTTCTGTTATCAGTATATATTTTAGTTGAAGAACTTGTGTCCTACCAGAGCACCCTTCCTGGAAGGAAGATATGTGTGCATCACCGTGGGGGTGTTTGTCCCACTGTCCCTTCCCACAAAGGTGGGGTGCTCTTACCCTCGCACAGCCCCTGTGCCAGTGTCCTGCTCAGCTCTTAATGTTTGGCTTTATGTGCTAGTGCAGTGCAGACTGGTTGGATTTATAGAAGAATGACCCAGGCTTCTTTTCCAAGCGTGTTATTTGGATAATTTTTTTTGTTGTATGGTTTGATTGTTGGGTTTTATTTGTTTGTTTTGTTTGTTTTTTTTTTTTTTGTAAAGGCAGCATGGCATCTTCCTCGCTCCAGGGTGTGTTTTGTGCCTGGTTTATCCTGGCTTCCCATAGCACCTAAGAAGAAGTTACTGTGGTACCTTATCCACCCAGCGATGCTCCTCGATGACACTGCTTCCATGGCTGCTTGTTCACAACTTTTGTTCCCAGTGTCCCAGGCTGTTATTTACCTATGCATTAATATTTGCTGTGCCTGATGAGGCTGGGTTTTGCCGTAGGTGTCAGTGACACAAGTTGTGTATTTTCTCACAGTCTAGCAAAGGAATAGATGGAGAAGAGAGCTGTTGTCGGGACTGGAATTAACATACCATATGGTGTCTACATCACCTTTGTCTTCTACCATTTTTTTTTACTACAGAAAAATTATTGAAAAGTGCCATTTATACCCAAGCTCAAGTCTGTAGTGCAAATTGTTTCTTTTCTCCCTGTGTTCTTGCATATTGTGTGCAGAGACCCTGTTGTTCTTGGACTAGCAAATAAAAAAATAACTCCTCAGGTGCTAAAGATAAACTAACTGTAACTCTATAAAGAATTATTTTCTACTGCTGCTTACATTTGAGGCGGCGATGTTGTTTAGTATTCCCAGTAGGCTGGCATCTCTTGAAGTGTCTGTTTTTCTCAAATATGGCAATATAATTGCTGATCCATGGATCTCTTACTGATGTTTTCTCTTGGTGGTCTTCGGTTTGTGGCTTCCCATTGCTTTATTAAAGAAGTCAGTCTAAGCTTATATAACTTTAGTTCTAGGTTGTTGACATTCTTTTCTTCAAAATAGGTTATATTTCATTTGTGCTAGTATTTTAGGACTTGAAGTCAAAATTACTTCTGCAAAAGTAATCTGATGGGTAGTGTGATAAAACAAGATTTAACTGTCGCATCTTCCTTCAAAAGCTTGTCCTTTGCCTCTCCAAAAGACTTCAGTTTTGTCCTTCCTAAACTAAACTGATGGCAGGGAGGGAATTCAGATGCTGTATGAACCACATTCACATTCAGAAGAGCTGGAAATACAAGTCTAGACAAATATTTAAAGTTCAAAAGAATCTAAAGAGGTCAGGAACATAAAATGCAAAACTGTAATTAACTTTACCAAAGATAATTCCAAATAAAAGTATTGCAAGTAAGGGAGAGACTGCAAAAAGGGTAATGCTGGAAAAAGACTTGAGAATACTCGTAAGGGTCTGAAATATCATGGGGGGTGGAGGGGAAGATATTACAGCTATTGGTGCAGTGGGGAGTAGCAGCTCGGAAAATCTGATTGTGACCCCACTGGAGCTCGTGGAGGATCTTCTACTGATGTTGGCTGGCATTGCAACAAGCTTTGTGTTTCTCCTGTGTGGACACCTCGAACGGGCAGTGAGGTGTAGATGCTCTATCCCTTGGAGGAGATCGGTGGTACTGGAAGGATATCAAGAAAGAAAAGCGCAAATACAAGAAATAAAACTGAAGTACAAAAAGAAATTTTCAACATATACAGTTGTAACAAGAATCAGGGTTAACAGAAAAATAATTAAGAAAATAAAAAAACTTCTTTAATATTCATTTTGTAGATGCATTGTCGTGGTTTAGGTCGAATCAGCCAATGATGAGACAGATGCTCTCCCTGCATCTCTCACTCCAAGGAGAGGAGAAGGAGAGATAAAAAGATTGGAATTTAGAAAGAACTATATTACTTTAATGAAATATTAATAATAAAATATAAAGAAAATAATGAAATAGATATAGTATATACAAAATCATAGAAAGCTCCCAGGATGATGTCGCCGGCAGGCACTGGGGAAGTCGCAGACTGGACTCGGAGATGGATGGGAGCTGGATTCCAGCTCTGAAGTCAGGAACACACGGATCGAGATCAAAGGCAGACAAACAGACAGGGTCTTCCTCAGACATCAGTATGGGGCAGATGGGATGGAATTTGCCCAGAGAAGTTGCGGATGCTCCTTCCCTGGAGGTGTTCAAGGCAAAGCTGGATGGGACTTTGAGTAACCTGGCCTAGTGGGAGGTGTTGCTGCCCATGGCAGGGGGTTTGAAACTCAACGATCCTTGAGATCCCTTCCAACCGAAGCCATTCTATGAATACTTCTCTGTTGGTCAGGTTTAGGTCACCTGTCCTGTCCACTCCTCCCTGCAAGTGTGACCCCTCTGCTTTTCTGCTTTGACCCTCTAATGGGGCAAATAACCAAGATCAGCTCATTTTGTTGTTATAGCAACGTGTATAAGCAAGAGCCTGTCTGCGTACCATTTCTTGGCATTAACTAGAAACACAGGTCTGAGAAGAAACAGTTTTCTGCACAATATGCTGTTAATTTTAGAGAGTTAGAAGAGACTTTGCTAAAAAGTAAAATTACTGAACAGAAAGTTGGTTCTGTCTTACCTCAAACTAGGACATGTATCAATCCAGGGAATAATCTCCTACAGAAGTTAGAAAGAGACTCTAGCATTTGTGTGCTCCAGTACTAGATCTAGCAATTCATTCGCTAAGAGATGGTAGAGGATTATCTTCAGTTGGCAGGGTAATGGACTGCAGAAGGTCTCAGCTCTTTTTCCTGATGTCTGTAGTTCCTAATTGCTTATTAGTGTTTTATATGTGTGAAAGTTATAACAAGACTGCACGTTGCACTGATTCTCTTGCAAATCTCTCATCAAAGGAAAAAAAATGTATCCCATGAATGAACTTTGCTCTTTCTCTAAAAACCTATTAACTAAATTGGAGAATATGAACTCTACTTATTATGACAGGTCTGGTTTCTGTTGCTGTGATATAGAGATGATACTGGTTTTTCTTCCATTTTTAAACTTATTCTCAGCTCTTCTGTGTAACATACCCCTATTTACATAAAGTGCTTTTTTTCTCCCCAGGTTGGATCTTTCCTGATGCACCTCCTTAGTATCTTTTCTAAAATTGAAAATCATCCTCTGGTTAAAACATCTACTAATCTGTGGATTTATCCAAAACTCTTAAAAACAAGGTTTCTTCTTACACTTTGGCCAATCCAAATTGTTTTTTTCTCCTTTGTGACTTGTTTGCAATGCCCAGTGAGAAGCTCGTCTGCTTTAGTTGCTAGTGGATATTCAGTAGATGTGGCTTCCCTGGTGATCTCTCTTTTATTCTTGGGCTAAGACTACAGCCAGTGGGCAGGAATCCTTGAAGTCCTCTTCCCTTGGATTACCCGTGCTGCCTGTGTGACTCAGCTTTAAACCAGAAGCATAAGAATTATGGGGCGAGCTAAAATACCTGGTCTTGTTTTCTGTTAAGCTTTTCCCCTCTGGATCCATGTAGTTGAACATCTCAGTGTAGGAGCTGCTGTTCTGTAAAAACACGCTAGTTACTGTGTTGTACTGAGTGTATAATCCTTTTTATTTTTTGAAGAACTACGGGGAGGGGGGGGGGGGAACGGACCCAAAATGTTAAGTCCAACAACTAGAAAGTCTGAGTAGGTGTGGGTGCAGAGCAGCTGTGGGAGCTTATGGTACTCTGGGACCTTCAGCTGCTACAGGAGGCTGGGTGTTGGCGTGCTCCCCCTCCAGCACTCTGGGGAAGAGGAGGGTTGGGATTTCCCCCTTTCACCTCCCACTAACACAGGACCCGGGTACGTTTCTCACCTTCCTGTGGCAAGCAGTTGCTTCCTTGAGGAGTTTTACTCCTTTTAGCCTGGAGTAAAAGGAGGCTGAGGGGAGGAGAGACCTTCTTGCTCTCTACAACTCCCTGAAAGGACAGTGTAGAGAGTTGAGATCGGTCTCTTCTCCCGAGTCACAGGGGATAGGACAAGAGGAAATGGCCTCAGGTTGCACCAGGGGAGATTTAGATTGGGTATTAGGAAAAATTTCTTCACTGAAAGGGTTATTAAGCATTGGAATGGGCTGCCCAGGGAAGTGGTTGAGGCACCATCCCTGGAGGTATTTAAAAGATGGGTAGACGTGGTGCTTAGAGACATGCTTTAGTGATGGTTTTTATCAGGGTTGGGTTGATGGTTGGACTAGGTGGTCTGGAAGGTCCCTTCCAACCTAGACACTTCTATGATTCTACCCTCTCTAATACATCTGGAAAGGTGGGTAGGCTGCCGCTTTGGCAGCCCCAGCACCCCAAGTGACACATTTATTGTGAGCAAGGTCCAGCCTCGGCGCCAGCTCCCTCCCTCCCTCTGCCTCCCGGCCTTTGTCAGGGCTGAGCCGAGGTGCCGGCACGGCAGCCAGCAGCCTCCAGCGGAGATAACTCTTATCGTGTCTGCTGCTGGCTCAGCTCCGCTTTCCCTCACATGGTGACAATTTCTGCCTGCCATCCTTCCACCCCCCTGGCTCTTCGTGCCCCGGTCCTGCAGGCAGCAAACCCAGCCAAAGCATGCACCTTATAGAATCATGGAATGGTTAGAGTTGGAAACGATCTTGAAGATCATCAAATTCCAACCCCTCTGCCATGGGCAGGGACACCTCCCACCAGACCAGGTTGCTCAAAGCCCCATCCAGCCTGGCCTTGA
>JAOQGH010000012.1:115078740-115150067 GCA_025769975.1 Gallinago jamesoni
TCTCTTTTTTCTCCTCTCTCTTTTTTCTCCTCTCTCTTTTTTCTCCTCTCTCTTTTTTCTCCTCTCTCTTTTTTCTCCTCTCTCTTTTTTCTCTCTTTTTTTTCTCTCTCTCTCTTTCTCTCTTTTTTCTCTCTCTCTTTTTTTTTTTTTTCTTTTTTAAATTGTGTGTTTTGCTGTCCCCCACGCCCCAATGCCGGGGGAGCATCTTTGCAGCCCCCACAGGTGGATTCGGCGGGTGGCAGACTGCGCTCGGTGCTGCCTCCCGGGTCACAGCTGCCACCCTTGGCTGCTGGGTTTCCGTGCACGCCTGGGCACGGGGCACACACACGTACGAGGTGTGGGAGTGCAAGCTTCAGGAGCACTTGGCAGCAGCCCCCACGCATGCCGATGGGGATGCCTGCTCACAGGAAAAAATACCCCACAGAAAAAAAGCCCGGGAGAGGTTTTCCCGAGGAATGGTGAGATGCAGCTTGTAGAAGCATGCCTTGTTTTGCTTGCTTTTCCTCTTAAAAGCAGATGTGTTTTGATTTACTTGCAGGTCACAAAATGCTCCTGATTTCTATTTTTCCCGACCCCCAGTGATGGCACCAGGACCCCAAGGAAGGGGTCCTGTCGTTCCTTCTTGGACAAGGGGCAAACCCTGGGTCAGCCGTGATGACCCAGGAATATTTTATTGCGAGGTCGGTTCTAAGCAATAAGAAAAATCGTTTCGATTGTTTTGGTAGGGGTTTTGAATAGGTTCAAAAATAGGTTCCCCCTCCACCCTTTTCCATGATTACGAGGAGGTTCTGGGTGTTTGCGCTGGTTGAACAGTCCAGAGGAAAACAGCAGCATTCCTGCAAGGGCTTGCAAGAATTCATGCAGGGTTTTGCTGACACCTGTTTTTGTATCGGAGATGGCAAAAACAGAACTGACACATCTAGTCTATCTGCTTGGGAATGGAGATTTCGTTTCCGTATGCACCCAGTCTTGCAGTGGGTTTACTAAGTTGGGTTATTTGTTTTAGCTCATCTGTACTTCTCCCTTCCCCTGGAGCAGGTCCAGAAACGACCTTGAAAGAGAAGGATTTGGGAGGGGAAAGAAGATCTGATTTGTGTCATGGAGGAAAAAAATTTGAAGTTTCACAAAATTTGCTGGCTACATTGATTATTGTATAGTTTTAGTCAGTCTAGAAGCGTTCTGTTCTGCTCTCTCCAAATCCCAGGGGAGATGCTGATCCTCTGTTAATTTTATTCTTTGGTATCTTAACCTAGGAACTAAATCACTTCTTTAATGAAAGGGTTCACTTTCAGTATCTGGCAGCATTTCTGAGATTTCTCACATATTCTGACCTTCCCCTGCTGTCCTGGTTTGAGAGGTAAATTCTATTTACTCTGTATGGAATGTTTTATATCATAAGCAGTGACATTTTACGTAGGATCCTCATCTTCCTTTGCAGGAATTGGAAAGGATTCTGCAGAGAAAAGCAGTGGTTTTTCTGAGGTTCAGGGTAAAATATATAAATAAATACTATAAATGCAATATTATGTAAATATATGTGTGTGTGCGATATTAAAAAAAAGTTTGCATTTCCAGTGACTTCAAATTTTAAGTTATTTTTGTCACACAATACTGAAGTTACTGGCAACATTTGGCATCTCAGTTATTCATTTTCTGCTATAGCTAGATGGTAGCTACTGATGGTAAATGAAAGAAGATAAATTAATTCAAGTGCAAAGAAAAAATGTTATTTTATAAGGATTAGTAAGATACTATAATAAAAATATCCATAATTTCTAGAGAACTTTTCATAAGTCCTCCAGTTGATGTATGACATCACATAAAAAAGGTGAAATCTGCTACGTTGATGTAATTTGGCCCTTCACTGTGAAAATGTAGTACATATAGATTTATTTAGTATTTTGGTGGGCTTTCCCCCCAAGTTATTGTGCTTCTATATACTTGAAGAGAAATGCACATATGTATTTAGGTCTTGCACACTAACTGGTATGGATTTCTTCAGAAACACCAGTAGTTGTTCATCTTTCTGCACAGTGGAAAGTAGGTATAAATTAATACTTGTTAAATTTAATTTTGATCCACTGTGAACAAAATGAACAGATTTACTCAAAGACCATGTCCCAAAAAACAGAATACTACGTGTTTTTGGAAACCAGGGAGAAGGGATAAAAACCGATAAACATTTGTTCAACTTAAGTTTGGTGTCATTACTGCCCAAATGTGTGTTATTGTCGGATTTTTCTTGTTCTGTCTTTTGCTTCCCATACATTTTAAAATACGAAACTTATAAACCTGATTTTCTGATGTACCTACTTATTCCTGTTTTATCTTGTCCCTTTTGCTCTTACCGGCATACTTTAATCTAAAACTCCTGATGATATTCAGGCTCTTAAAAAAAAATAATTCACAAAATCAGTGATTTAGTGCATGGTTTGTCACTTCTAATTTCATAACACCTGTAAGATAAATAAAATAGTAAAATCTTACAACACAAGGCCAGGCAGTTTTTTAAATAACCCCTTACCATCCAAGAATACAGCTAAAAACGACGGGAAGTGCTGAGTTTCATAATTCACTGAAGTTTGACACTTTTAAAGTTTGCATTATAACAGCACTTCATAGGCTGTAGATGGGGCTGTTTCAAGTTCTGTTGTAAATCTGACTTTACAAGGCTTTAATGTTTTGTGGGCTACTAAAAGCCACTCTAGGATTGAATGTGTAAAATAAAAAATTCCATGTTTTTAATATATTTTAATGCTTGGGGCATTTTGTCATCTTAGATATCTGTTTTCAGCAAAGCCTCATTGTTCTTGACTTTTGGAATATATATTAAAGCTTACCTTCGTGTCTGAGGGAAGAGGGGGGTGGGGAAAGAAAAGAAGAAAAGAAAAAAAGACAACTCAAATACAAGGCTCATGTCTGCACAGTAAACTTTAAAGTATCAGCACGAGCTTTTGGCACAGGAGAAAAGGGCATAACATATTTAAGTAAAGACCTTAAATAACGTATTTAAGTATTTTAGCATGATGCATATTGTAAGAATAGTAACTAATGGTAATAATAACTAATAATTTTTTCACATGGTTAGAAAAAATTTGATTTTTCTGGAAATTTTGATTTTTTATTTTTTTTTTTTAACATAATTTTTGGAAAGTAGTGTTTGAAGGATTCACCTGCTTGGCGACATATAATGAAAATGCTAGCAGTTAGGAAATACGGTTAAAAATATACATCTTGATTAGACATAAGCAGGAGGCAGTAGCACTACAGGTTGGCCATTAGTCGGGGGGCTGCCCTTTGCCAAGGGGCATTATTGATGATTATGATTGTCATTATGATCATCGTTACGAATCCTTTCACCGTGATGATGCCTGGTTGGAGTGTGCCTGGTGGCGTGTTAGAAGAGTTAGACGTAGGAGGGCTTTGTTTTACGAAGTGTAAAATAACAGTGCCTTCAGGCAGCTTTGGTGTGAGGGAGACTGTGGGAGGGGGCTTCCATGGGTGCAGTGTGAAAAAAACACGTGCTGGTTTTAACCCTCTCTGCCTTCTGTGGTTTCGTTTCCGAATGCAGAAGCTGTACTTCATCCAGTTTCTATTCCTGGGAGCGGTTTAGTGAAGGGGTGGGAATGCGGGCCAGTTTGGGCAGAGGGGCAGTTGTTCTGCGTGGCTTCTGATGTTCATTGGTATCAGCGGGGAATTGGCAGCACAGCAAGTCCTGAGATAAGGGGGAAACGTCTGGGCAGTAGACCCTCCTCCACGTGCTCCAGTTTTTGAAATCTTCTGGGTATCTCCGGCTCTGAATGGGACTGAACGTAACCAGGAGGGTATGTTATTACATATAGCGAGAAAACATCCCAGTGGTTTTTCTTCTCGGGAGGTGCCGTTTGGATTTGAAGGGGGAGGCGGGGAAGGACTTCTCTGTGTCAACACCGTGATGATGAGTCCCTGGTTGCGGGGACCTTCTCCTCTTGGGTTGTGGAGGTCACCAAATAAAGCCGGGTTTAGGCACATATATTTCTAATGACATAACCCTTTGGGGGGGGGGGGGGGGCTTTATGTACTTGACTACAAGTAGCTGTACTAAGCCTTTTGCTGCCTGTTTGTTGAGGCTGTAGAAGCACAGCAGTGAGGGTGGCTTTTGCATTGTGTAGAAAGTGAGTTCCTCCTTGGAGATCTGCTTATTTTCACTTTTGAGTGTATATGTGTGTGTGTGTGTGTATTTAACTAAAGAACACGTGTCCACGCAGTTGTGCTGTTTAAATTAACGTGGGGTGACTCAGTGTGTGTTCACTGCTGTCAGCCCACAGCCAGCGCCACAGAACGTTTCATTGTCTGAAGACAATGCTAGTAATGGTAGTGTTAAAGCCATGTTGGAGTTTCACAAGACGTTGTTCCGTTCCCAGGCCAGGGAAGTGACTAAGAGATTTGCTGTTGTCAGACAGGGGAACGGGAGCCGACCTGCCCTGCTCCGGCAGTGCCCTCTGCTGCGGCGGGGCTGTCCTGCCCCTCTCCATTCCCGCTTCCCAGGAGCTTCTCCAAGGTTTCTCACACCAGCCACTGCGCTTGGCCAAGCAAGGGCTCCAGCGTTCCAGAGCTAACACCATGGCGATCCTACCCTGAGCTGCTTTAGTCTCGCAGGTGAGCCATCCACCAGCATCCCGGGCAGCCGAAACAGCTGGGAGGGCACGTACCACTTCTGGCCACCCTGCTTGGTCCCACCAGGTAGGCAGTTTGCTGCAGGAGAACTCGGTGTAAGGTTTAGTGCTTCGCAATTAATACGCCGTGGATGCTATATAGCACTCCCGTAACTTGTAACACAGTGATTCAGGAGTGAAGCATTCTACGTTAGTCATGCTTTTCTTTACCAGGAGCTTTGGTGGAGGGATTTTAGGATGAAAGCAACGTGGCTGCAGGGACTCGTGAAGAACAGCTGTGCTGTCATTGTAACTGAGGTGTAGTTTATAAATGCGAATAAGTTATCAGTATGAAATTAATAAACTTTACATACATGTTATTAATCCCTAGCGTCACCTCTTATTGTGTAAAGATAATAACTCATATCAAAAGAGTTTGTAATAATGCTTGGAACCTAATAAAAAATCATGCAGTGGTGGGAGCCTTACACATTTATACTTTTGTAGGAAATACGAGGGTGGAAATGTTTTACTTTTAATAAGTACTCCTTTTCAGTTCCTGGAATACTGTTGTAATAATCACATTGGATAGCATAGACAACACGATGAGAAAATGAACTGGAGAAGAGATTGCCAACAGTGCAGAGACACTGGATGGAAACCTCACCAACCTTAACCCACATCTGTAGTACCACGGCTTGCATACAGTGTGGACATCTGCAGCATGAGGCCTTTTGAAGGTTCATGAACGAGCACGTTGATATTACCATTGAGAAGTACCACTTCATGTGCATTTAAGTAGCAGAAAAGATAGCCATGAATCCAGACCCTGAGGTCTTGCACTGAACGTCTCTAAGATGCGCAGCCACTGAGGAGGACTTGCTTCCCCAGTGACTTCCATTTCCCAGCAGCATTTTCCAGGAGCTAAGTGACAAAGTACCAGAGGGTTGCGTTTTTGACTTCAGTACCTTCATTATGGAGTTGTGCTCATCTCTTAGGATGGATGTTTTTAAAATCTAGTTTGTGTTTGATTGGGATACTGAAGAAAAAGAGCTGATTTAAGGAAAATGAAATGGGGGAAGAGAGTCGCGTGTTTTACAGTCTTGAGATTCCAGGCATCCTTGCTGTCGAAAATGGGAGTTTGTTTAATTAGCCAGTTTCTGTGTGGGTTTGCCGAGTTGCTTTAGTTTGTTTGTTCTCTGTCAGTTTCTAATAATGCTATTATTTATTTCCACTAAACAGAAAAAATGGGTTTGGTGATCTCTGTTACTCAGTGTCTGCTAGGAATACTGCTTCTGTGTAGTATCACTACAAATATTTGTATGTTCTTACTGTACTGTTGGCAGAAACATTGCGGAGAGTCAGACAGCCTAACTCAAGATCTTCTATTTTGTTTTGATGAAATCATTGCATAGTTCTGCTTAAATGTGATCTCCCTTGAGCTGCAAGAAGCAGATCACGTCACTATTATCAAACTGGCTACTTGAGTTGATGGAGAATCAGAATGAATCATGGAATGGTTTGGATTGGAAGGGACCTTAAAGGTCATTGTGTTCCAACGCCCCTGCCATGGATAGGGACACCTCCACTAGACCAGGTTGCTCAAATCCCCATCCAGCCTGGCCTTGAACACCTCCAGGGATGAGGCATCCACAGCTTCTCTGGGCAACCTGTTCCAGTGCCTCACCACCCTCACAGTAAAGATTTTCTTCTGAGTAAGGGATGTGACACATACCACAGAACTTTAAGTGGGACCCTCAGTGATTTCCCTGCCTAGTACATGCTTTGTAGCATCAGAAAATCTCCTTTGATTCAAGTTATGGATAGCAGCATTTGTTATACCCACCACTTAGTTCTGTCCCAACATACCCCGTGTCTCATTGCGTGTCCCTGGATACCTGTAGCACCAGTAGAGTGCATGTGGGGCTCCCGTAGCACGTTCAGTGTTAGAGCATGCCAGCCAGGCTGGCACAGAACGGCACAGCCCACCAGCCCCCTCTTCGGCCTCTACTGACAGTTAAACACTTCTTCTTAAACACTTCTCAGCCCTTTGCTGATTTCCAAATGCTGTACTCAAAGAACTCCTGCGCAGCTCGGCCTGTTAACTGACTGCCTTGCTGAATAAGTTACAGGTGCCTGCTGCCAAAAAAAGGAGAGATCATGCCTTTTTTTTTTCCTCCTTTTTTTTTTTTTTTTTGCCTTGCCTAGGTAGTCCTTATTCTGCTTCCTCCTTGGGTTTTCTTGATTTCCTCAAGTCATCCTGGCTTGTGCGCTGTTGACAGCTAAATCACTGAGAGATGCAAAAATCAGAAGAGCAGAGGGAATGCCCAGCGCATACTGAGCAGCAAATATCTTAGTCTTTCAAGAAAGGGAAAAAAAAAAAAGAGTGATAGAAGGAAATGGTTATCTATGGTGATGAATTTTAACTTGTGCATTGCAGTATTTATTACTGTCTTGCCTGAGGATGGATCTCTTGCTGCTGAGGACAGGGTGAGGCAAAGAGACACCAGCTTTTGGTACCACTGAAACAGGGGTAACAAGAGGAGATCAGAGAATCGGGTAGGTTGGAGGGGACCTCCAGAGGTCACCAAGTCCATCCTGCTGCCCAGATCTGGTCCCATTGGATCAGGTTGCTCAGGATTGGTGTGCAGGACAGTTTTGAGTATCTCCAAGGATGGAGGTCCAGCAGACCTTCTGGGCTCCTATTCCAGTGTTTCACCTCATTAACAATAAAAAGACTTTTCTCCAGCCAGAATTTCCCAGCTCTGTCTGATGCCTCCCTTCTCTCTCTGTGCACCTTGAGGACAGTCTGTGTCCCCTCCCGACAGTGGGTAGGTCCCCCTGTAGCCCTCTCTTCTCGGGGCTGAGCAGACACAGTGCTTTCCCCTCTCCTGTGGTCCAGCCCCACATCTTGCTCTGCTGGGTCAACATGGGGCTGGCACTGGGCAAGCAGTGCTGCTCCAGGCAGTGTGTCTATGGGATGAGCTCTCTTTTTCCTGCATCCCAGATATATTCCAGAGTGTAGTTTACTTTTTCATAGGTGTTCAAGGCCAGGCTGGATGGGGCTTTGAGCCACCTGGTGTAGTGGGTGATGTCCCTGCCCATGGCAGGGGGGTTGGAACTCGATGAACTTTAAGGTCCCTTTCCAACCCAAATGATTCTATGATTCTATATTAACTGGTCTTAAGCTGTCCTTTTTTTTTCTACCTTTTTGTGCAACACCTCCAAGAAAGTAACATTTTCATATGGCTGCATGTACTGTGATGTCACACCAAATTCTGCGTATGGTAACAGAAAAGAAAAAAGCAATTGATATTTTTTAGCTTAGTTATTTTTATCTCTTGCAGTGTCTATTCTTACAACTATTACCATCCAGCAAGTATTGATCCTGACTTTTTATCTTCAAGAACTTAAAACATGTTGGCTAGTATAAAATTAAATATTCTGCAGTCAGATGCAAACATCCAACCCAAAAAGGTGGATGCTACTCCGGATCCAGGATCCAGGTGCAGATCATCTTCTGTAGGTGACTGGAGGGGAAAAATGGTGCTTAAAATTGTTTTCTGCTGCTTCCACATTTTGGTTTTTTTTTTAGATTAGGTTGCCCCTGGTATTTCAAGAGCCTTTATGCAGATATTGTATACAATATACCAGCAAGTCCAAACAGGGCAGGGCAAAGCACAGTTGGAGACTGGCTCAGAGCCCAGAGTCCGCTTTTAACCTCTGCAAAGGCCCTTCTTTTTCTCAGCAGTGCTGAGTGTGGGGTAGATGTCCAACACTTTCTAGCCAGGGGAGAAAAAAAAAAAAAAAACCACAAAAGAGAAAATTTAAAGATAGAACTTTAAATCTCAGTGAATCACGTGCTATGAGTACTGGCCTGAAAGAACGTACCAGTTTGTAAAGATCCTAGGAAACAGGATCAGGATGGACATGTTCCTGTGCAGCCTGCTCCGGGTGGACCTGCTTTGGCAGGGGGGTTGGACTAGATGATCTGTAGAGGTCCCTTCCAACCGCATGTGATTCTATGTATTGTACACCTCCAGGTTAACGAGCTGAGAGCTACCACCTGATGAATTCTCATCTAATTTTTTAATATATCTGTTATGTCCTAGCTGAAAATTCACACACAGTTACTCTATGTATGTATTCTAAAAGCAATATGGTTTTCAGAGTACGTAATGTGAAGCAGTACGTTTCAGCTTCTCTTGATGTGCAGACCATTAAATATTGTCTAATGTATGGATGAATTCTATATGGCAAACTTAGGCTTTGGACAATACATCTTCTTATAGGCATTTTTGAGAATTGCTCAGGAATAATCCACAGACTCATCAAGGAGCTATAGACTATAGGTTAAAACAAATAGCATGTCCAGAGATTGACAACTTGATTTTATGTTGTTATTTCTCCCTGACTGAAGAAATTGGCGCTGTCTCTCCCTCCCTAAAATAGAGTAACACCAACACAATATTGATCCATTCTGGAAGAGCTGTTGCTCATGGTGTGATGCTCCTCTCGGAACTTGACATAATGTGCATCCCATTACAAAGTACATGAATAAAACATTAGAAAGGTAGAGTTTGTGACCTAGTTAGGAGTTATGTGCATGATGTCTTCTCCTTAGTTGAACTGAAGAAACAACTAAAGTAGAGCAAGGGATATCTTTACATATGACAAACCTTGTCTTAATTTTCAGTTTGACTTCTTTTAGTGAAAGGGACATTTATCAGTGTGTGCTCTTTTGATTTTGAACTGAACATAAGGCAGCTAGACATCAGAAAATTTAATAAGCATAGTGAAATTTAATTAGGTAACTGCATAAAAATCAAAGGGTTGGTTTGTTTTTTTTTGGTAGAGACGAAGCAAGAATCTCCTTTTGGTACTAGAGCACATATGTAGCCGAGTCCTATTTTCATCTCCTCCTCTTCACCAAGAGGTGTTAGTAACAGATGTGTGTGATCTGCTGCCACGGGTGATGGGCCAGGGATATTGGGAGGAATGGACTGTATTCCTTACGTGCGGTGCCTTCTTCGTGTAGCGAAGGCGCGTGAGGTCTAACTGTGACTTTGTGTGCTCCGGTTTGAATTGCTGCACTTGGTTTTCAGAGGCACCAAGCACCTACTTCCTCATGATCACAGTTTGACTTAGAGATGCCAAGTATCTCTTAAAAAAGTATGAACAAAGTCTCTGAATTTGGGCTTAATTAGCCATTTCCATGAAAAATACAGGCCAAACCTTTTCAGTATCTGAAATCACCTTTTTGTAAAAATTATGCAAAAATGTGTCTGTTTATAAAAATGTTTTGATATTTATATCACATACGGTAACTGTTGGAAAAGGAAACGTGCTCCAGATGTGCTCCAATTATACTGCTCCAACTACAGTTATTAATTTCAAAAATTGTTTTCCTTTTGTGGTAGATTAGGCAAAGCTAAGTACTATTGGATGTGCTGAAACATCTGTTCAACATTAACTCTCAGAATCAGAGGTTACCTGCAATTTTTTGTTAATCATAATTATTGTGAGACTTTTTAAAAACAAAAACCAATGAAAGCCAATCAAAAAACCTCCTCCCAACACAGCTATGCAAGTGGAGAAATGGAGGATTCCATCATGGAAAATACCAGGTACGCTTTTTGAGTGAGATATGGAAGTGGCACATCCACATGTGAGCGTTTCACTGAACTGTCAAACCTTTAAGTCACCTTTTGCAGGCGGTACCAAAGCCAGCACAGTTTCCCCATGGTTCATGCCGGCAAAGGTCAGCGATGACTCGAATTTCGTTCTCTTTAAACTTCTCATTTAACTTTTGTGGCTCTTGAACTGTCTTGGGGTGGGTTTGGGTTTGGTTTTTTGTTTGTTTGTTTTTTCCCCTTCATTATGATAATTTTCATCTTTTGTTTTCAATCATGGGACACATGTTGTAAGCAAGCTGTTATGTCAGGCAACTTGTGCAAGCACTTCCCAGCCACCTGCTGTGTTACCCGCACAGAGTGCTCCTCGGTAAAGCTTGGGCTGTGGTTTTGAGGTCCCTCTCCATTCATTTATGGGTTGGCCAAGTTGGGCACAGAACCTTCCTCTTTGTGTGTGTTTGCATGGGTTAGTGTTGTGGTGTCCTGATCAAGATTTGTTGTCATCCAGGTAGTTCAAAGGAAGTTGCGAATGTGGTTTTCACTTTTCCTATTGTGGTATTTCTATGGTTTTAATGTTCGGAGTCAAGATTTTAGGATTTCAAAAAACATTTATGTGCTGGAGCAGGTCCAGCACCTCAGATAAGGGCAATGAAGCTGGTGAGGGGTCTGGAGGGTAAGTCTTATGACAAGAGGCTGAAGGAGCTGGGGTTGTTCAGCCTGGAGAAAAGGAGGCTGAGGGGAGACCTTCTTGCTCTCTGCAACTCCCTGAAAGGAGGGTGTAGAGAGGTGGGGTTGGTCTCTTCTCCCAAGTCATGGACGATAGGACAAGAGGAAATGGCCTCAAGTTGTGCCAGGGGAGGTTCAGATTGGATATTAGGAAAAATGTTTATACGGAAATAGTTATTTATCATTGGAATGGGCTGCCCAGGGAAGCGGTTGAGGCACCATCCCTGGAGGTATTCAAAAGACAGGTTGACATAGAGCTTAGTGACATGCTTTAGTGATGTTTTTTTTTTTATCAGAGTTAGGTTGATGGTTGGACTAGGTGTCCTTAAAGGTCCCTTCCAACCTGGACAATTCTATGATTCTATTCTCTGAAGGCAAAAAGCAGAAAAGCTATGGAAAGTGTATTTAGGTATAAATATTTTAACTTTTAATAAGATGACAGGCTGCAAAAAGTAGTATGCTTTTAGTTGGCATGATGTTGCCTAAGAACACACCTGAAACTTGTTTATAATGATTTTATTCCGTGTTTCTTTTGCTTCAGTTTTTATCATCAAGGGGAAATAGTCCTTTTATTTGTTTAAATTGTTCTTGCTTAAGATTTGGATCTCTGAGTCTAAACTGAGATAAGTTTGGGCAATTCTCAGGTTCTGGGTCCCTAAGGAAAAGCCAGGTTCTGGCTGAGGAAACAAACATCCTGGTTTCTAACAAGTAGAATGGGAAGAATCGGGTTCACTCCCTAAATCCTCACCTTGGTGAATGTTTGCTTATTCCAGGTGTGGGGCTCACCATGCTCTTCAGTTAAGAGCTGCTGAAGAAGATCTGTCCTTGGCAATGCCTTGGAGAATTGTTTATGAGCCACGTCCCTCTGCTGATAGTATCCAGGGCCAGATGTCTCTTTCATTCTTCAAAATGTATCTCAAATAAGTAATGCAGATGTTAGGCTGGCCTCTTTCTCCCTTTTAAAACCCTCACTGGGATCTTGCTGGCGTGGCAGACGTGTTGGCCATTCCTTCCTTTGAGATTTTGAACTTTCAAATATGCAATACCAGTCACAATACTTGGTGATCTGGGCCCCACAGTGGTTTTGCTGGTGTTATATTGTGAGAATGCTGAAATGACAAACAGCCAACTAAAGGGACCACTGGTGGGACAAAGTGGGGTTTTATGGCCCTGCTGATTGGAAACGTAGATGACTTCAGAAGGATCAGGTACCTTTAGAGATTGGAATGACCCACAAAAAGAAGTAGGAATGCTAGCCAGAATGAAGATGATCTTTATTTTTTGTATGTTACTCATGCATTTCAGTGACTCTTAGGACTAAAGATCTCAACCCCATTATGAAGATACATGTTATTTAATGAGGCTGGTAAACGTGGCGTGTTGCTAGAACGTCCTAGCACTACAGGTAGAGGGAAATCCTCTATTTTGTCAGCATCCAGCCTGGGTGTGGATGTCCTCAGGTTAGTCAGTCTTGGAGAGGAGCGTCACTCCTTCCCAAACTGTTTGCATACTTTTTTTCTTGCCAAATCTTCAAAATAATACATAGCTGAAAATTATAGAAATATTTAGAATTTATCTAGCTACAAATTTAATTTTAAGATCCCCAGATCTCCTTATAGTAATTGCTAACGCTTTTCCGTGACCTTGGTTTCACCAACAGATGAAGAGAGACTATTGAAATTAGGATAACGAGCAACTGTGGTATGCCAGCTGCCTAGCCACTGTGGTGTTTTTTTCTAGGCATTCCGAGACGTTTGGGTTTTTTTTGAGATAAATTTGAATGAGGCTGTGGGATTTTGTAGACAACAGAGCTGTAGAGGAGCATCCGTTCAGGGGAGAACATGATAGTTCTTGTGATAAGTGCTTGATTTGAAAAACATTGAAGAAATTATCATTTTTTTACAGTCAGACTCCAGTCCACAGTTTCTTGTCTTGGTTTCGGTCCTTCCTGTCCAGGTGTTATGCATTTTCTGCCCTTACAAGGAGGTTAAATCCTCCAGCTGAAGCTTGGGAAGTAAACTGGGTTGTCTGTGTGGTTGTCAAGAAGTCTGACATCAGCTTTCCTTTTGCTGTTTTAGATCTGAGATGTTTGAAAGTCTTTTTTTTTAATACTTTTATTTCTTTCTTTTTTGTGTGTGTGTGTGTGTCTATTTTTTTATTCAAGAATTGGAAAGATAAGGACAGTTGCTTTAATGATTTGTGTTGAGTCCAGAGTTCAACTCCATCTCATGCATCTGTCTGGGAAGAGACAGTGACTGAGGAGTTCTTTGCATAGATCTCAGCTACCGTGTCTGTCTTTGGCATTATATCAGCATATCTATTATTGATTTTTTTTTTTTTTAAGAGACCCACTTACTGTTCCTAAATCAAAATGTTGTGGAGACCAGCCTTCTCTGTTGCGGTGATACAGATCTGCTGTCATTGATTGGCCTTGTTTGGTTACTTAAAGGGGTGGAAAGAAAAAGTCTAAGAAAGAGTGGCAATGAGAAATAAATGAGTGGCAATGAGAAATAAATGGAGTGGTAACTGTGCCCAGCTGTCAGGGCACGCTATGGCAGCCGTGCCGATAGGGGTGCCCCGCTGGACCCTGCCTGCGGGGAGCAGGTCTGGGCATCACCAGGAAGAAGCACACGTGCTGGTAAACATTTTCAAACTCTACTCTGCATCCAATGTGAAGCTGTACGGCAACATGCCTACCTGTATTTTCATCTGAACCATACATCTGCAGGAGAAATTAAATCCTTGCCCTCCAAGTCCAGGAAGAAATTCAAGAAAGAACTGAAAAGCACTAAAGAATCAACTGTATTAGTTGCCACTCAAGTTCTGGAGCCTTCTTGGAGGCCCAGGCATTTGATGGTGGCTTAATCACAAGTACATGGGCTCTTTCAAGCCATGGACTGTACTACAAATTCCCCAGAGGATGCGGGACAAATGCAGCTGTTTCCTTATCACCTTTCTCCTGTCTTATGGACAAGACAAGTGCATGTACTTTGGTGGTGGCATTTCTGGGTTGCTCTGCATTGGGGCTGGGCCATAAAGGTTAGATCCATGGGGAAACCAAAAGTTTGTGACAGAAATGGCATGGTACATGCAGAAGGGATGGTGTTTTCTAAAGACGTTAGAATTATATTGAGAAATATTTGTATAATACCTCTTATATAAAACAGCATAAGTAATTGGGAAAGGAGGATTTGGTGCCTTTCGGTCTCCCAGCAAGTCATTGCTTGTGTTTTCTTCTGAGGTTTACACTATATTCTACATTTTGTCTACTTTTTCTTGCAGTTGCATGTTTACGCTTAAAAATATTCACTATAGTGTACCTGGTCCCTCTCAGCTGTGTTAAGGGTGTTGTGTTGATGAAGAAGTTTGTCTGAAATATGTCACTGAAGGGCACTATGTTGGGCTGAGATCTGTTACCAGAAAGTTCATCCATTTAAAACGGTGGATTAATTTATGGTTCTGCCTTGGGCTGTTCATCCTGCACCTACAAAATCCAGTAGGATTTTGCCTGAGGATTTGCTCTCCTATGATTCCTTCTGGTGGACATATCTAAGCCCTTACAGACGGTGGTGCTTCATGGTTGGTCCCATCTATGTGTGAGATACTTAAACTGGAGAATATTATGCTGTTGTGTTGAAGAACTTCCATAGTACTTGGTCTGACTCTGTATTATTCTATCAGCCTTATCCATTAAAAGTTTTGTCACTGCACACTCCTTTTGTGGATGCTAAATGAATCACAGAATCACATGGGGTTGGAAGGGACCTCTGGAGATCATCTAGTCTAACCCCCTGCCAAAGCAGGTCTACCTAGAGCAGGTTGCACAGGAACATATCCCGGAAGGTTTTGAATGTCTCCAGAGATGGAGACTCCACCACCTCCCTTGGCAGCCTATTCCAGTGCTCTGCCACCCTCAAAGTAAAGAAGTTCCTCCTCATGTTTAGGTGGAACTTCTTACATTCAAGTTTGTGCCCATTTCTTCTTGTCCTGACATTGGGCACCACTGAAGAAAGACTGGCTCCTTCCTCTTGACACCCACCCTTTAAGTATTTATAGGCATTGATCAGATCCCCCCTCAGCCTTCTCTAGACTAAAAAGAAAATCCCTCAGCCTTTCCTCATTAAGAATGATGCTCCAGGCCCCTTATCATCTGTGTAGCCCTCTGCTGTACCCTCTCTGGCAGTTCCCTGTCCTTCTTGAACTGGGTTGAAGTTGTTGGTGTTTTGTTTCATAGTGTGAACGTTGAAACCAGTCATGTGCTTAAAAGCTCCACAGAACATTAATCTGCTTGGGTTTTGTTTGTATGTCTTCCTTGGTCATTGCTCTCCTGGGTCCAGATCCAAGCTCAGTGAAGCCGATGTGATGTGTCCCTTCCTAGTGATTTCACAGTTTAATGCATGCCCTCTCCAGAAACCCTTGAGACCTGGAGCAGCGTGTTTATTGTGGAACCAGAGGATTATGGCAACCCACTGTACCAGAGCTACTCCAGTATTAATACTTGCACTTTATGACCATGACCTCTAACACTCAGAAGATGCAATAGGCTACACATTTTTAAAATAGCATACACTGCTGTTCACTAAACAAGAACGTATTCCACAATATAGTTCACACTGACAGTCACATCATAAATGTGTTGATCCCTGTTGCTGTTTGAATAACGATCTAAAATAAGCATTATGTATTTTGAGGAAATGATAGAAACTTTTCTAGTCTTGCCAAAATTTTGAAGGTATTTTTGTGTATATCTACAACCTCATGAATAGTTTTCGAGTCTGTTTGAATTACTAGCATTGGTGTAAACACATATATATGTGAGTTTTTATGTCTCTGTACTCATATCAGTGAAAAAAAAAAGGGTATACATGTTGATATGGGAAGAAGAAAACTTTTTGGTGTATGTGTTTACGTGGTGTCTGTGTTTTGGAGCGCTCTTAAAAAAAAAAGATTGTGCTGGAGGGTCTTCCTCAGTTTGGCATTTCTACCCACCAGCCTCATCACAGTTAGGAAAACTGCTGCTTCTCTTACTGCATCCATGCATTCATGCACACAAAAACGTGCAGAAGAAGATTCCATCCTGCAGCAGAGCCCTTTTCTTCCCAAATGAATACAGTGATTTTTTGGTCCCTTTAATATTGTTTATACGAATACTTAAGTACAGGAATATAATCTCAAAATTTTTAAATGATGTCCTTTTCTGTTAGTTTATTGTATTGTCGAGATATGTACAAATATTTTTAGTGGGTGACACAAAATACAAAGGTCTGGATTTTCTTTTCTGTGTGGATTTTAATAACTGATTTTAAACCCCAAAAAGTACCTAATAATTCCGGAGAGAAAAAGGAGAAGGTATTGCATATGAAATGATATGAATAACACTTGCGGGACAGGAGTAGTGTTTTGTAAATACTGCCATAATAAAAATGCATTGTATAAAATAAGTGCTTTAGAAAAGGGTAATTTAAAAAGTATAGCAAACTTCCTACTTTTTTAGTAATTTTGTGCCATCTTTTGAACGTGATAGTTCTTCCATGAATAATCACTTCAAATGGGTGTTGAATAGTAAATAATTTATTCTTAATTGATGTATTAAAATGTAGTGGTAGTTTTTTGTCAAGTTGGTTGTTAATTTGGAAAATACGCTGTCATCTTGCTCTAGTTCCCAGCGGGGAGGTGGGGGTGGTGATGGGGTGTTTAAGCACACAAACCTTTTGCTCCTTCACCTTAACTCTGAGTCTGGGAGGTCACTTCAAAACAGATCATCACTGTAGGTCCTATATTTTCATGTCAAAATCCACTAGGAGCTGTCCTGAAATAACACTAACATTTACACATTGATACTTTTCCTCAGTTCCTTGCAAAATAGGTGACACTGATTCCATGCCTGGCTAAAGCTGGATCACAGAAACAGAGTGGGTTTTTTTCATAGAATCGTGACAGTCGGAAGGGACCTTAAAGATCACCTAGTTCCAACCCCCCTGCCATTGGCAGGGACACCTCCCACCAGACCAGGTTGCTCAAAGCCCCATCCAGCCTGGCCTTGAACCCCTCCAGGGATGAGGCAGCCACAGCTTCTCTGGGCAACCTGTTCCAGTGTCTCACCACCCTCACAGGAAAGAATTTCTTTCTGGTGTCTAATCTCAATCTCCCCTTTTCCAGTTTAAAACCATTGCCCCTTGTCCTGTCGCTACCCTTCCTTGTAAACAGTCCCTCTCCAGCTCTTCTGTAGGCTCCCTTCAGATATTGAAAGGCTGTTATAAGGTCTAACACAGTATTTTCTCTCTTCTACATCTGGAAATGGACAAAACCAAGACAAAAGGGGTTGTTTACCTGTAACAAGACCTTAAAACACAGAATTTTGTATTGTCCTTCATCAGTGAATTAAAAATGTCATTTTGAAATAGTTGGCGTTTCTACATGGACCTGGAGCCTGGCTACGTCTCGTCTCGCACCTCGGGTGCTGCAGCATATGTGAGCTCACGTTCCGAGGCTTCCCAAATGACTTTTTAATTACTTGTTATTATTACACAGCCCGTAGCTTTTCCAACGCGCAGCCACGTCGATTTCATCACTTATCTCATCTTTTCCTGTGAAACAGTCCCGGTTATTCCTCTGGCTGCCTTGCGTTTCTCTCCCTCCCTTCTCATGGCACAGACCAGCCTTGGCATTCGGTTTCCATGACCTCCAGCATCACAGCAGCACTAACATGTACACGCCTGCTCTGTCACTGCTCTCTTGTTTGGGTTTTTTTTTAATGCTTTTTTTTTTTTCATAGTTTGTTTTCTTCTGTTTTTCAGAATCCCCTGGAGCACTACATTCCCCCGTTCAGCGTGTGCGCTTTTACAGGTACCTTTTTGAATTAAAATGCATGTTTTATCTCGGGGTTTGATAAAAGGAGGGCAATTCCAGAAGGTCTTTAGCATGTCCCCTTCTGTCATCCTGCAAGGTGCGTTCTGGTCATGGATTTCTCTTCGTTCACCTTCACTAATTGATTGGGTTGGCAGATTCATTAGTTGCAGATATATATATTTCAGTACTCTTTAAGAAAGAGTAAGGCTTTTCTTGCCCCAGTCATGCAATGGTATGTGTGTCAACGTGGCAGAATCCTCTTTGGAAACACTCCAGTAGTCCCAGGGTTTTTCCCATTCTTTATTCCTAACCTATACTGTGGTTACAGTCCTTCCATTCAGTGCATTGTGTTAACTTTTTATAATGGAGACCTTCAGTGCAAGCTAGTGCTTCAAGCCTTAGTCCTCCAGAGCTTTCTGTTATTTATCTGGTTATTACCAATATGCTGAAAACCAGAAGAAGGCTTAGACATCTCTGAGTCCATCCGCAATACTCCTGATTTCAAGGTGCGAACAGATGAGCATTAAAGTTTAAAATCCTCTATTCATGATTAAAGTTCCTGAACAAAAGGGGGAAATCCAATGTCAGGAATAATGGGAGGAATGCCATATATCAAGTAGCTTCATCCTTGGTGAATATGAGGAAAGCAGCTGAAACACAAGAGGGCAGGAAGGGGACAAGAGCTGTACGTGTGGCACTTTGTACCAATGGTTGCACAATCCTTGAAAGACTAATAGGATAATTCTGGTATTTCACTGTAGCAAAGGAAAAAAACAGTAATCGATGTCAGATACATCATGTATCAAATCAGCAACATGCTTCACTAATATTTAGTTTTAATTCCGCTCAGTAGAAGGCATTTCATGTTCATCTGTTTCCAATCACCATATTTGGCTCCAGAATGTAAATTTGCATCATGTGGGATCTTAAATTAACAATTATTGCTGCTATTTTATTTCAAGACAAAAATGTTAAGTCTGAGAGTATGGATGGCTAATTTAAGGGTGAAAATCTGTTCCCAGAATGTAGAAGTCATCTCAGAAGCCATTTCTGTCAGCTGAGGAAATTGGGAGCTTGAAATTCCAGATATGTTGCAGTATGAAAGTAGAGGCAGCAAAACTGTCTTGGCTGTGCCAAGGACTGACACCAGGAACATTGAAAACCTTGTAAGTGATCTGTGTTGGTTTTTGGGGTCACAAGTTAACCTACACTAATTTCACAGTCACATTACGTATTTTTACCTTCCTGATGTCATGCCGTATGGGATGGGGTTTCTGCCTTCTTAAAAAGGGAATTTAGTGTTTGGTGTTTGTACAGATGCTTCATGAGGTCCGTAGTTTTGCTGCAGATATATTGCTCATTTTGCAAGCTGAAAAGATTGGATCCGTGATTTATGAGGAAAGCAGCACTTGGTCCTGGCTGCGGTGGCACAGCCAGCCCTCCCTCTTTATTAGCTTTTAGAGAATGTCTTGAAACCAGTCCAGATCAGTGATGGGCTGGTGCTAATTGAGTGAGGGATGTCTCCTCTGCTGGAGGGACTGGGTTTCCCAGTGGTGATGGGGACAGTGTGCTGGCAGGGCAGCTGGCCAGGAGAGGTTACCTTTATGCAGCAGGTGTGGGTGGATGGAAAAATGGACACCATGTGTCCTTACTTGAAGCTCAGCACCTTGGTTGCTGCATCCCAGGATTTATCTGGTTTAGGTGGCTTGGCCCTCTGATGTTCCAGTTCAGTTTCTACCCCTCTACTGTGTGCTCATGAGACCTCACCTGGAGTACTGTGTCTAGTACTTGTATCCAGTTACTGAGTTTGGAAGAAATTTTCTTGGTTACTTTGGGCAATCATACTCAATCCTGGTTTTAAGTCCCTGTTTGGAGATTTTGATTTGTTTACAGGAGCAAGATAATGTGGCTGTATTTCACAGGTACCGATACAGAAGGAAGCAGATGAGTAGCAATGGTGAGGTAGTCTGATACTATAAGGGGAGATAGGAGTGGAGAAATAATTTAAGCAATCTTTCTAAGCAGTAGACTAAGGCACTTGTGAGGATCGGGTCAAGAGCATCCCTAGTCCAGGACTCCCCAGGGGCATGCCTGTGTTGTCTCAGGACACAAGAGAACACATGAAGGGAGCCGAAGCCATGCCAGAAGGAGGAACTGGATTTACTGAGGAGTCTACAGCAAACCTTGGCACTCATTCAATTGACTGTAAGGTTGACTGGTTTTCCTCCACTGTTCATTTTCCTCTGGAAAATATGCAGGGCTCCAAGCCTCGTTTCCTTCTGTAACCTCCTCCTGCCAACCCCACCGGCACCAGTTCCTCACTGCCTCTACCACCAGCCCACCAGGCTTGGTGGACAGCCTGCCTCGGGCACTGAGACTGCAGGAGGGGACATACCTCTTGGCTGCAATCCAGAAGTGGCCTGGATCAGGGGAAGCTTTGCTTTGTGTGAGCTTTGCTGGGCAATACCCTTCTCCACTGCTCACTTAACACTATTTCTGTTCCCGTTGTGGGACACAGGAGTTGTGGGAGAGGTGATGAGAGAGCGCTTGAAGTGTCTCTTCCTTTTTCCTCTAATCCCTCTCTGCCCTTCTAATCTTCATCTGCTTCCTGACCTGGTCTTTGGTGCTCCCTTCTCTATTCCCAACACCTTTTCCTCTATGCCGTCTTCCTAGGAATTGCACTTCTCATCTACCTCTCTGTGTCTTGCCATTTCTCGCTCTTCTTGTGTCTGTCCTCACACTCCCAGTTCCCAATTTTGTTGTTTGGTTTGGTTCTTTTTTCCATGGAGCTGGGACACCTCAACCATCCCTGCACTGCCTTCCTCTCCGCTTGATTACATGCACTGGTCATGACTCGATACAGATCTTGTTTTCTTTAAGATGGTGAGGTTTTTATGGGTTCTTAAAAGTTGTGGCCATCATCATCATAACTTCATCAGGGCCCTCAGATATACAAAGCCATTCAGTGCGTGGAGTCCAGACAGTGTGACTTCTTAAGAGCGGCTTTCTAAGAACATTGTTTTAGTGAAAAGTCATTACGTTAAGTGCCAGTAATACAAAACCCACATTTTCAGCATCAAACTTGGATATTAAACAAAATTTTGGATGCACAACTAGCTAACTGGATACTCATCTTCAGTTAAACAAGACATGAACAGCTTGTGAAGATCTGTGGTTTTAACATCTGGACTCTGCTGTGGGCACATATTTCCAATACAGCAATTAAGAAGAAAATACACTTAGTGTATTCTAACACCTCAACAACTCCAGTAAATACATCTGGTATAGTCTAAGGGGTTACACACACAAGTGTGTAGTCATGTTGTGCACATACAGCTTAGCACTTGTGTTGGGCTGTACAGCTGTATCATTGATTGCAACATCATCACAACACTGAAAACCTAAATTGCATTATGTTCCAGTGCCAAAATTGGTATTTTTTTAACCATCAGCTCAAAGAAGTCTTAAATATACGGACCTATCCTCAAGCAGTAGTGTTATGCACTCCTTTCGTTTTCTTTTCTTGACTTCTGACACCGGGTATCTTTAGACTTGAGGCTGGAGAAAAGGGGAATGAACTATGCTGTGGTATGGGAAAATATCCTCTTATCTAGAGAAAAACATAACTGTACCAGTCAAAAATGAAAGATATCTTTCATGGAGTTGCTCTGAAGGTTGAAGTGCCCCGTAACGCTGCTGTAAATCATGTCTGGTTTGGTTTTGATGGTTTTTTTAATTATTAGTTTTAAAAAGACTTGATTTTTTTTTTTACATATTCAAAACTTTTATAGTGTGTTTATTTAAGAAAAAAAATCAGTGGGCAGTATTTCATGCATGTAAAGCTTCAAGGAGTAGAAATGGTTAATTACGGTGTAGAAATTATTTTTAAATAGCCTTGCTGACCTTACTGCAGTAATATTTCATGTTACAGGAAAAAGCTGTTTAGTACAAAGAGTTTTGACAAACAAGACCCCACAGCTAATCAGAAGAGTGGCTCAAAGCCCTCAGTTGTCAGAATTAGGCCACTCTACTGTTCTCCACTGGCTGAACATTATAATTTTTCTAATGGTCCTGGTTTTAGCACACTCGAGTTTTATTTATACCTACTGTGCCGCCTATTAAAGGTGATCTTAATATCAGCAAAAGACATTTGTTGGCTGTATTTTAGTATTTATTTCTAAAGATGAAAGCGTTGTGTTTATGTATAGAGTTTATTAAAAAGAATTTTCTGTATAACAAGAATAGAGAAAAGAGTTAAATACACATAATCTGTGTGATTTCCTGGGTTTTGTAAAAATTTGGTAAGTTTTATAAGAAATATTCCATATACTTGGGCACTATTTCTTTCAAATATATTTTCACAACAGGTAAGAAACTTCAGAAGGATGTTATTGAGCTTTGTTTTAAAGCTTTGAAAATAAGCATTTTTAAAAGTTTCTCTTACTTATTAAATCTCTGATTAAATAAAGGAAAGGAAATTTTAAGTATGATATGTTTTTTCCCATTTATAATAGCTCTTTATGGTTTCTGTTATTTCACAGCATAAATGGTTGTGTTTGTTTCTCTTTTCTGGGCTATATTTGTTTACTTTGGGTCTTCGTGTATTTGAACATTTCTGGAGTTTTGCGGGGCTCGTAACTGCAAGGGAATGTCTAACAGCAGCTGTTTCCATTGTGGGGTAATTGTTATTTCTCAAGTATAATCTGTTTATAGCTATGATACTAGGTTCCTTTAATACATTTCTCATTGTAAACAGTTTTAGAAAACTTTTCTCAATAAATAAGAGTCTAAACGTGGTGACTTGAGATTTCAGGGCTTTTGGCCTCTTATGACAGAGTTGGTAAATCTTTTTCCTTTCCCACAAAACGGAGCTGGCAGCAGCAGCAGGTCTCCATTTATGTCCGTGAGATCAGAGATTGCTGCGTTCTTCTGAGAAAACAGGACAAGGGGTAGATCAAATCCCCAGTCCCCAAACTGGGCAAGTTTCCCACCTCCTGAGGCAGAACCCAGTTGGCAGAATGTAGAGTGGGTCTTCCTATTTCAGCTGAAATGTCCTACTTGCTAGAAATTGCTTAATTGCGCTGCAGCAGGGTTAGTAACCTAGTTTCCTCACCAAGTACCCTATACAGGCTTTTTTTTTTTGTAAACTCTTTCCTTAATTTAAAGAAAGCTTGCAAATATTTATTTTTTTAAAAGTGGAAACCGTTGAAAAGAAGCTCTGGAGAAGGATCTGTCTCTATGTATGGTATAGCCTAGTATTTTGAGCATCTGGCTTGGAGGGCTGCTTCCAGTCTGCACTCCAAGTGAAAGAAAAGGTCTTTTCTTTGTCATCTTCATTATCCCTGACTGCATTTTTAGGGCCAGCAGGTACCTGCTGGGTAGGAGGTTGTGAATGGGTAAGATGGGCAAGGAAATCCCTGGTTCCTCTACAACTTGGGAATTAGCCACCTGGCTTAGTTGTGTGCATGCCTGTTCGTAGAAACAACAGGGCTGCTGGGTGGAATGGGTGTGCAAGGCATGGCCATTGGCCCCTTCCCCTGAACATCCCTCCTGTCCTACATGCTCTTGTTCCTTCCAGATTTCTCACGGTTCCTTTCCCTGGGAGGGAAATATGGGAGATGGGGAACCATGGAAGTCAAATGTGGGTGATGGGGAAGGTGTCCAGGTTTTGACCTCGTTTGGCATTGGGATGTAGCTGGGGTGTTGTACAGAAGACAGAAGAGCTCAGAAGTGACTCTCTATTAGTTTAAGCAAAAAAGTACTAGCAGAGGAACATGTGCTTCTGGGCAAGATATAAGCTTTAAGTATCACCTACCTGAGATTTTATGAAAGGTGCTGTCACATAAATGGTGAACTCTGTTTCCCTACAGAATCTGCTTTTTCGGTGTTCATTAGTTTTGAGTGTTCAGCTTGAGGTGCCTTTCACAAGTTTGCGTGAAGCGAGATGCCAGATCTCAAAGGGAAGCCGTGTCACCTTCCTGCAGTAGCTCTGAAGGAGGTGAACCTGCTGAGGTCACCTGGTCATGGGTCCTCAGATCTTTGACTACAAGGGGCATGTTGGTAGACACGCTGTGCATTTAATGTAAACTTTCATTTTGAAAATCTATGGTTTTCACTTTATCAATTTGAACCTGGCTTGACTTCTTACTATTTCCAAGTTTGCCTGCAAAAGTTCTTCTAAGCCAAGGTGATTTATGTTTTAGGGCTCACTCCACAGTGTGAGTTAAGACCAAGGCTGATGCCATAGTTGCACTAATGATGACAAGTGTGCTGCAGTAAAATGCTTTAACTTTCGTACAAGTTTTCAAACATTCAAAGGATTTAGGACTATGTTTAATTTACCTCAGTGTGGCCCAAAATTAGCGTTTTGAAAATGCTGCTGTCAAAGTGGTTTTTTCACAGCTGAGTTAACGATATCCGGTTTTTTGGTGAGGGACGCTGCAGAAGTTACTGAGCTGTTTCCCAGCTGCCTAATTTAGTGATTACGCTCATGCTTCTGTTGTTCTCTGCAGGGCAGAGGGTCAGGCTTTGCTCTGTGGTTGGTGGCCACGTGGGTGACTGATGTATGGAGTCTGCAAATCCGGGTGGTGAGGCGGTGTATCTGGGGGGGATACTAGAAGGAGGATGCTCTGCAGGTGTTTCTCCATGTTTGTGCAGATAGAAGGTTTTGGTTTGCTTCTTCACTAGTGCATATGATTCCTACTGAACCTACTACCACTAAGATTTGGGTAGCTTAAAATACGACTCAGTCTTAATAATGGGCTTGTTAAGAATTACCGCTGATTTGAGATGTGAACTGAAATGAGTAGTGTTCCATTTAAAACATTTTTGCTGAGCTTCATCATTAAAACTGTTTTGTCGTTCTGCCTCCCTCTGTTGTCTCCTAGTGTGTGGCTTTGACACATCCCATCCATGGTCGTGTCCCGTTCCCCCCTCCCCCCCCCAGTTAATTTTTTTTTTTTTTTTACACATTGAAAATATTACCACTGGGGAAAAAAAGGTCATTTTCCAGGTTGCTGAATCCAAGCGTGGCTACAAAAGACAGCTGTCAGAGTGAGGAGATGAGATGCTAGCTTTGCCTATCAGTAGAGAAGAAAGAACAAAAGGTAGTCCAGATTAGCACTGCTCCTCCAACCAGAGCAGAACAGGAGTTACTGCGGCTGCCAAAGTTGGAATGGTGCAATGGGGAAGAGGTTGGAGGAGGAGGTGATGAAGGAGCAGAGAAATAAGAATCCCCCTTTTCCCAGAGAAGGAGGACCCAACAGCTGGGACCCGGTGCGGCAACAACCCTGTCTCAGGGTCTGATGGAGCACCAGGACCAAGTACCCTGTGTTGAAGAAGAGAGCTGTGGTGATTTCTAAATGCACACAAAGGATCCTGGGGAAATTGCGTAGGCCCACAAGACCACAAGATAAATTGGGAGTTGCAGTCTTGTTGTTGGGAGAAGGCTATGACTTCAAACGTAATGGTTATGGAGAGATGGATAAAAGTGGTTTGGACTTGGGACCATTGACACTGGCTAATGAATGAGTAATAAAGGTGCTTCCTAAAACTTTGCACAGTGTTTAAAGAACATTCTCATAAAATGCACACTGAAATAGAAGCTAGAACTAAAATTTAATAAAAAGTTACATTCCTTATTATACTTTTTAGACCTTTTCCTGATATTATTTTTTTTTAAATGAGAAGCTGAAATAATTCCAAAGAGAGCAGTATGGTATAAGCAACACAGGGGCCCAAAGAAAACAGAATTTATTTCCATTACAGCTTTTACAAACACAGCATGTAGTATCATTCTAAATAATAAGATGACCTTTTTTTTTTGTACTATCTAGTTGGAAGAAAGGGAAATTTCATGTCTGAGCTTCCTTGTGTATTTGTGCAGCTGTCTGCGCCTTTTGAAAGAAACCAGAGTTTTCATGTTTGGGAGCCATCTATAGGGCAGTATTTACCCAGAAGCAAGTAGTGCTGCAAGTGAATTATTGCTACTGGGTAGGAAATGTAACTGTGCCAGATTTCAGAACTAAAAAGAAGCAAAACACTTTCTGAAGATTTTTCTTTCAAAGAGGCGTCTCTGTGCAGCTCCCAGGGAGCGCTAAGCATACGTTGCAGGGGCAGTATTTAAGTAGAGCTGCTAAGTTGCTTTCCTGTTTTTCGGGCATTTGTACCTCCGTGGATTTTCCAGAAGCTATTTCCCCATAAGAGTGTTAGCATTTCTGGTTATAGCAGCACCCTGCTTTAAACCTCATCGTTTCAACTGCACGGTGAAATGGAAGGCGCACTAAGCAGTGGCAGTGTTTTGTTAAAGGAGAGTTTTAGCTTAAAAGTCTTTGAGTCTGATGTAAGAGCGAAGCAGAAGTAGCTTAAATCTATCAGCCCATTGTATGTTCATCAATGCATCTTATTACAACGTTAATGCTATTTGTGGTTTGGGTTTTTTTTTGGTTGGAAGAAATACATCAGCAGTGCAAAGCAAGCGCCTTTGCCAAAGTTGTTACCTTCCCACTTGGTGGGAAGTTTCCCACGTCTACGTAATTCTGCCACTCTTAGGTTTTAGGTCACAGCACTTCACGTTTTTTATAACCTTTTGAAGGTTTAAATGTCTTCTTGATCACATATTGCTCTTCACATATCATTCAGTGTTTCACATCTTAGGGGGGAACAGAGTTGAAAATCAGCACTTTTATTAGTATTTTGAGTAACAGTAGATCTGAAAGATTACTCCATCTCCTCTTCCTTTTATCTTGACAGTTAATATTTTGTGAGACCAAGACTACACCCATGCACATGTTTATCTAAATTGGTTTCACAAATAAAATGCCGCTGCCAGTCTGGATGTGGATTATCTTATGTCAATTTAAACCCAGTTTCTTTGGGCTTAGCTTGTATCTGTAAACTTAGTATCATAAATACGTGAGGTTTGCAATGACAATTATCCACAGAAGAACTTAGATCAGTTTTAGACATATGCCTTGGTATATCATAGTGCATAGACCTGTAGCAGCAAGTCACTCACAGTGAAGCCCTTGTTTATATAGAGGCTTTATAGGGACTATTAACAAAGCAGCATCTTCATAATGGAGAAGTGTACCTAGTCATTAGCAGGGCCTGACATTTTCCATCTGTGTCCCGTGTTTGTTTAGTGATTTCTTTGAGTCCTACTGAGATCACTTGTTGATTACTTATGCTGGAATTTATGTGATGTTTATGGTGCATCTAGAAGTTGTGGTAGTTACATTTTATCATCTGGAAAATAAAACTGACACAGGCCTTTAAATATCAAGGAAAGCAGAGTAAAGGCTGTCAGCCTTCGTTACATTTATCCGCTGTGCTCCATCCTATCTCCTGTAGAATCCCTTCATCTGCTGTCCCAGAGGGATGAATTGAAGAGCATCAGCTTCAGCATAGTTTGCTGGGTGAAGCCATGTCCTTGCCGAAGTCAAGAGCAGAAATTCCACCAATTTCATTTGGGCCACATTTTCACTGTGGGTTTTTTGCTGCTGTGATGCAACTTGAACACTGTTAAAAGATGTAGTGCTATTCTGAGTTCACTTTTAGGCAAAGGCTGGCTGAAACTTGGCCAAGGTGTAGGAGCTACAGGGCAACACAGAACCCAGGAGGGAAGAGGGTTGTTTGCTATCAGTGAGCATCATTCCATCTGTGGTTAGAATGCAGCTTTAGGTATGAGAGAAAAAATAAACTTGAGTATTGTACAATAACGTGGTGTTAATAGTGTTAGAAAGAATTCTGTACTTGCTAGTGGGGCCAGTTTATAAATTCCTTTTAAATTTCAAAAAAAAGGTGCATATTTACAATATATGGAACTTTAATTCCAAAGTTTCTTCATAGTTTATCTCCTTCCTACTGTCTTGGCTTTAAATCAAAGCAAGAATGTTTTATAGCGGATTTATTTGTAGTTAATGTTAGCTGTGTAGCTATTGCTGCCCTAGGCTGTGTCGTGTTCTCCTCAATCATGCAGATAGTGTGCCTGTTCTTTAAATGTGAATATCTGACAAACCTATTACAGACCTAAAAGTGATTAGAGTACAATGCCCAGAATGAGTAAGTGCTTTGGCTCTCTGCCTCTGTCGCAAAGGAATCCTTGAATCAACGTGTGTCTGGCTGAAAATACAGCTTTAAAAAGTCAACACCTTTCTACCTCTTTGTACGTTTTGTGTTCTATTCAGCAGGTCTGCAATAGTTGCTGGGTATCAGAAAAGCTCAGTTAGTGAGAACTTTAAGAAAAGTTTTGTTAATGTATGCATAGTATTAAAATGAACTACGTTTGAATGTGTTTTCAGCTTTGTATTTCTTTAAATTCTGAAGTCTAGCAGTTGTCATAAGGAAGAGCAATAGCGGAAATCCAGAGTGAATACTGAAAAACACAATTTGGTCCATGGAAGAATTACACCTACTGAGTAGACATTTGATGTAAACAGAGTATAAGGATTGTTTCTGAGGTCCCTAAGTATATTTCACATATTTTGGGGGAAGTGGGTGAAGAAAACCTATTTCCCTTTGAATTTCTGCAGTCAAAAATTGGCAGCAGTGCTGTCCACAAGGGGAAATCAAGATGCCTGGGCAGGGAGTTTCTTTGGTGTTTAAGCCAGAAGAAAGCCATTTCTCTCCCCCTGTTGCTGCAATGAGGATTTTCACAACTGGAAAAAGAGTGGCACAATTTTGTCATCCCAAGGCTGCAGCCTAGTGCTGCTGCTCGGCCTTTTTCATTACCGACGACATTAATAAGCGTCAAGGCTCTGTGTGTTTCAGGTCCAGCAGAGGGGCTGGGAGGAATTAGGCTGCAGCCATCACCAGCACAGGCAGGAGAAGTTGTTTCATTAGCACCTCATGTTCACCCACCTCTCTTTCATCCCGCTTTCTTTTCCACCAGTATCTGGCTAATAACTTCTAGCTCTCTGAGACGAGAGTACTGAATAAACTTTCCTGTGATGTTTAACTGCAGCACCCCAGTGAAACGGAGCAATTTAGACAACGCACACAAATATAGTTGATCATTTTTCGTAACTGCAAATACCTTAATTTATGCCAGCAGCCTCACAGGTACAAAGCCTCCATGTCTGGCCATGAAACCTCCCGGCCCTTACTCCCCCAGCTCCCTGTGCTGGCTCAGGTGGCCATTTCTGCTCTGGCTCCTCACCAGATCTTTGCTTTTCTTTCTAGGCATGCCCAGAGCTCATTGCCAGTCACAGCATATTGCTGTTGACTTCGGGGCACTTGGCCCTGTAGGTGCTTACAAACAAACACTCTTCTGCTCTCGGATGAACGTGTGGGCACAGTGGGATTTTTTTTTCTTCTTCTTTTTTTTCCTTTGAAGTGTGACGTTCAAAGAATCATAGAATGGTTCAGGTTAGAAGGGACCTTGAAGATCATCGAGTTCCAACCCCCCTGCCATGGGCAGGGACATCTCCCACCAGACCAGGTTGCTCAAAGCCCCATCCAGCCTGGCCTTGAACACCTCCAGGGATGAGGCATCCACAGCTTTTCTGGGCAACCTCTTCCAGTGCCTCACCACCCTCACAGGAAAGAATTTCTTCCTAATATCTAATCCTAATCTCCCCTCTTTCATTTTAAAACCGTTACCCCTCATCCTGTGGCTCCACTCCCTGATCGAGTCCCTCCCTATCTCTGCTGTAGCCCCTTTAGATACTGGAGCTGGCAACGTGGAAAGATTTGATTTGTGTGTACCGATGAGAAATATGTGTGTGCAGATGCGTGTTGGAATTGCCTTCAGTGCATTTGGAAATTTGATACTTAATTTCAAAATAGTACCAATAAATATGTTGATTCAAATGAGGAAAGGGAGCTTTTTCTCTTTCAGAAAGACTTAGTTAAAATTCAGGAAGTCAAACTGCTGAGGAGTTAGCACTAGGATTTATAAAACAACATTGAAAGGGAAGCTTAATTAACATTTCACTACCCTTTCAATGGCACTGAATGTATGTCTGGTTTATCACCCACCTAAATATGTTAGTTCATATTTGAAGAATGCTTGTGACAGTGAGCCTTCGGGAGAAAGCTCAGCTTTTTCCTATAATCTCATTATAGCATTTATATATTTTATTTGCTTGCTCTGACCTTGGATGATTTAGAGAGAACATTCAATGTATGTATCATGTATTTCTGGGAATCGGTACTTGAGCTCGTTTTCTTTTTACTGTTAATGTATCTTTAGCTGGAATTTAAGGTTTTTTGGTGGGGTTTTTTGGTCCAAACAATATACTGACAGCACACCCTGTATTAGTAAGTTGGGTATTGATGGATGAGCACACCCAGCACAGCAGAACACAGGAAAGCGTGTTGTCTCTGGGAAGGATGCTGCTCCCCCGTTCCTTAGGCTGAAGGAAGAAGGAGCAGCTGCTTTCCTTTCTCTCCCTGAAGAACTCAACGATATCAGAAATGGGATATTAAAAAGGGCAGCACAGATTAATGGGGCAGTAATAAAACAAATGAGACCCATTAGCTAAATCACTGCTTGAAAAGTAGATTCTCTGATAAGTGCCCTTCAGTGCCTCATGTGGGAAAAATTGTTACAGCACTTGTAACATTATCCATGGGGGTTGGATTTTAGACTGTTGTGATAATCCTAAGTGATAGGATCTTAAAATAATTTAGATGAAGGTAAACTTTATGCGCACTCACTGCTTGGTAGAAAACTTGAATGATTATATCCAAATGCGAAGCCAAGCTCTTTTCTTTCAAAGCCAGTCAGAATGTTTTTGTGTGCTCCCAAAATCTTTCATCGAAAAACAAAGCCTTTTATTTTTTTCCCTTCTTCTGTTAAGCCTGTAAGGTGATCACGAGAACTTGGAAATCCTGATTTCACTGCTGGAGCACCAGTGCTGTGGGGACTGATGTTTGAAGAAGACTTTGAACTGGAACTGGTGGTTTAAGCAAGATCTGCTACTTTTAGATTGTTGATTTTTTTATCAGATTAATGATGAAACGTGTGCGTTGCTCTTAAAGCACTACTTGTCTCTGCTCTCTCCTTTTTAGACCAGATAGTTTTCTGGAGCATTTAATTAAGAAGGAACATACTGTGTAAATCTAAGATATTAAGTGTATGCTGCCTATCAGGAGAAAAATGTTTGGGGTTTAGAGATAAAATATGTACACAAACCAACTGATCAAAGCCAAAGGTATTAGTTTGAAAGTGCTCTTTCATCGATCGTCGAGAGATAGATAGGTCTAATCCTATGAATTGATGCATTTTGCTTCCCTTTCTCCCTCCAGAAATGCAGGGCTGTATCCTGGTGGTTGGTGGTTGGGGTTTTTTTAATTATTTTTTATTTCTTTTCCAGTGTAATTTTTTTAAATCCAAGCTCAGACTGTGAGCAACGAGGCAGAGGGGTGCAGGGGCACAGATGCCCCGGAGCGCCGCCACCTCCCCGGCAACCGCATCCCGTCCGTCCGCCCGGCAGTGGGAGAGGAGGAAGAGGGAGAGGAAGAGGGAGAGGAAGGAGGGCTGGGAGGCGGCTGTTGCTATCGCTCTGATGTCAGGCGCTCTCGCTAACGTGTGGTTGGTTATCCTGCCTTTCAGATCGCTGCCGGTAGCGGAGCACAAAGGGAACGGCGAGACTCCCGCATCTTTCAGCGAGAAGAAAGGAGCCGGCGGAGCAGACTAACACGGACTTGTGTCGGGTGGCCTTGCCCTACAAAGGCCGCCTTTCAAAGAGGAACTCAGCGTTATTTAATGAGCTGTGAGATGAGGCGCTGCTGCTAACGCTCAGATCCCAGGATTCACCGGCTCTTCGTTGTGCTTAATGTACATGTTTCTGCACCGTGCATTTAGGAGATCCCAGAGAAGAATCCAAAACGGCTGCGGGGGAAAGACCACCAAACATGCCTACAGAAACACTACCGACAGGTAGCATGGTGAAGCCCGTCAGCCCTGCCGTCACTTTCACGTCCGCCGTTCCTCTCCGCATCCTGAACAAAGGACCCGACTATTTCCGCAGGCAGGCGGAGCCTAACCCAAAAAGACTGAGCGCGGTGGAGAGGCTCGAAGCCGACAAGGCCAAGTATGTCAAGAGCCAGGAGGTCATCAACGCCAAGCAGGAGCCCGTGAAGCCGGCGGTGCTGGCGAAGCCACCGGTCTGTCCGGCGGCCAAGCGAGCGCTGGGGAGCCCCACCTTGAAAGTCTTCAGCAACAACGCGAAGACCGAGAGCGGCGTCCAGAGAGAAAACCTGAAACTCGAGATCTTGAAGAACATCATCAACAGCTCCGAAGGGTCCAGCTCGGGTTCGGGGCATAAGCACGGTCCCCGAAACTGGCCGCCCCACAGAGCCGATTCAACGGAGCTGAACCGACACTCGTTTGCCGAATCTTTGAAGGTTTACCCCACGCAGGGCCGTAGCAGCCCGCAGGAGAGCAGCTCCAACGTCAGCAGAAGGCTCCTGGATCAGTCGGCAGAGACTTTCTTGCATGTCTCTCACAGCTCCTCAGACATTAGGAAAGTAACTAGTGCAAAGCCCTTAAAAGCAATACCTTGCAGTAGTTCAGCCCCACCTCTGCCTCCAAAGCCCAAAATTGCTGCCATCTCCACCCTGAAATCCCCAGAGATTGAGGCAGTCGAGTCTGGATGCGGGGTTAGTAGAAGACCCTCTCTACAGCGATCAAAATCAGACTTAAGCGACAGATACTTTCGCGTCGACGCCGACGTTGAACGATTCTTTAACTACTGCGGACTGGATCCTGAAGAGCTTGAAAACCTCGGGATGGAAAACTTTGCAAGGGCTAACTCTGATATTATATCCCTCAACTTTCGCAGTGCAAGCATGATTAGCTCAGACTGTGAACAGTCTCAGGACAGCAACAGTGACCTTAGAAACGATGACAGTGCCAATGACCGTGTGCCATACGGCATTTCTGCCATTGAAAGGAATGCCAGAATCATCAAGTGGTTATATAGCATCAAGCAAGCTAGAGAGTCACAGAAAGTGTCCCATGTGTGAGAGAAAATCCACCGTAGAAAAAGCAAGGACTGTAGCTTTGTCTGTGAATATTCAGTTGTGAAGGGTTGTGAAGTCTACTTGGAGTCTTGTACACTTCTCAAATCTCTTTGTGTTGCTTGTTGTGCAATGTTTCCAAGTTGCATGCCTGTCAACATGTGAGCTGACCTGGCTTCCACTTGAACAATAACTAACTACAAAGCCTGGCTGAGCATACACATTATCTGCCAAAAGTTTAAGACGAGAATCTAATTAGGGCTTCAGTATAATCCAAGTGTTTACATGGAAAGGTTATATGACTTCTTTGGTATTTATGTGGTTCCTTGTGGATTTTATGTATGTCACTTTTTGTCTTAATGCAGATGTTGTCAACTGACATTACGGCTTTCTAAATTGAAACAGAATCCCTCTGGGGGGAAGAAAAGCAAAATTGGCCAAAATAAAAGGTTTAGGCATATGACGATAGGCAAAGCAGCCTTATCTCTGTAGAAAGTACATTATTGGCACATGTCAAACTTTCTAAAAGGCAAAGAATGCTACGTTCTTAAATTATGTATCGTTGTTAAGCTATATATCCCTACTTTTAGTAAGGGACTGTTCAGTAAAGGTTTCTTTATTCTAGGTAAGCTCCCTCAGTTTTACAGCAGAAGTAGTCTAGTGAATCTGCTTGACCTCTCCTAACCTAAACGAGTCTTGCATTTGGGTTGGTGCAAGCGTTTTAGTGATTTTGTATTATCCCTGTTGGAAAAGCTTAAAGAAGGTTGGAGTCAACAGCGGGAAACATCGTAGGTGCGGGATTTTGTGGGTTTGGTTTTTACTCAAGGATTCCTGGTCTTAAACTTTTGACAGGAATGATTAGATCCTATAGCTGATATTGAATGCCTTTATTATAGTCAAACACATCATGACTACAAACTCCATGCTGTCTTTTAATTTTTTTGTAGACCTGTTTGAACAGTTAATGAACAAAAATGGAAACTCACAGCCATATCAATATAACGCCTCCTATTCAGAAGTAAATACACTCAGTAGCTGAACTATATCTGAAAAATTGTGATTATGTTGTCTTGCATATGTTATATCTAAGGCTGTGAAAGTTTGTTACAGCTCTAGGAAAGTGTAGAAACATGACAGTATGTAGCTTTTCCTTTTTTTTGTTGTTTTTTTTTGTTGTTGTTGTGGTTTTTTTTTTCCTCCTTATGATGGTTAGTGCTGCAGGTCAACCTGTTACAAATCTTTTGACAATCTGTGTCTTCCCAGTGGTTTAATCACCTGTCATTTCAACTGACGGTGGTGGTGTGGTAGCAGAGAAGTTGAAAGTACAGTGGTCCGCTTCATTATTATTGTATACACGCTTTGAAGTAAATTGCAGCACTACCTTATACTTCATCAGCTAATAGGAAACTTTTTTATTGTGTAAATGCTGTAAGACTTTGTATATACTTCAGTTGTTATGAAATCTTTAAAAGGAAGAGTGTTATGCTAATAAATAGCTCCTGGTGCAGGTATGGTAGGTTTTTTTCGTTCTTTTTCTTACCCCTCCCATTCTTAAAACTATATCGGGAACTCAATTGCAGTGTGTTTTAGTGCTGTAGAAGGTCTTGGTTAAATAATAGTTCCAGTAAAAGGTTTCTTTTACTCAAGTGCTTTTCAGAATATAATTTTTTATGAAGTAACTATAGCAGCATGATCTGTCTGAAGAACTAGAAGAGATTTTTTTCAAGACTCCTGAAATAGCTTGCTTCTTCCTTACCTAGCAATGTTACTGTTCCCGTTTATAGCATCTGTTCATAATGAATCACTGCAGTCTTCTGAATTATTCTTCAGTAGTGCTTATTTATATATTTGAATATTAAAGATGTTTTACAAAGTCGGCTTCTATCTTTTCTCTAAGGAGCCTGTAGCCCAACTTCTTACCGATAGCCACAGCTAAAGCAGGCGAGCCCAGAGGGGGAGCCGCACGGTCCTTTGTTGCCTATGGAATTATTATCCTCCATCGAGTTTTACGTAATTGTTTTCCAAATGATTGTTCATGGGGAGAAAAAAAAAAAAAAAAGAAAAAGAAAAAAGGCGCAACACGTTCAGTTTCAGGAGGCTACTCTGTGGTTTTTACACTCGGCTTCACAACCTAAGACTACAACATTCCTAGTTCAGTAAAAAAAAAAAAACAAAAAAACGAGGAGCTGTGTATTTCAGCTACGGGCGCGTTTGTGACATTTTAAGCTCCATGGGTTTCAGTTGGCATTGACATCACACTGGTTTTTCAAGCATATTTTTCCAATAGTAAGTTCTGCTCAGTTCAGTGACTGTTTTGCCAAGGAAAATAATGCTTAAGGGATTAAAGCCAAGTGTAATGCAGCTGTACAGCAATGAAATAAAGAAGTTAAAACTGAAATAAAAACGCACTCACATTGTTCTCTCTCGAGTGTTTTAAGAATGATGATAAACACGCTATCTCCACTCCTGTCAGCCAAAACCAGCCATAAAGGAGCCTTTATAACTGGAAAATGGATTAGAGCACATGCTAGTGTTCTGAACTCGTTTCCCAAGGTTCGTTAGGAAGCTGGAGGCTCTTGAGGAATCAAGCTCATTTCCTTTTTGTGCCACGAGGGGGTTAGGCCTGTGAGCTCTCTGTAAGAGAGCATTTCCTCACCCGGGATGGTAAGCGGCCCTGCTGACGCTCAGCACGGCGTGAGGCTGTGACACCACTGTCCCTGTGTCCTGCAGGGCGCCCGGGAGCAGGAGTCTGCAGGACCTGGACCTTCAGAGTGGGCTGAACATGCAGCTCGGGTGAGGCCGCAGTAACAGCAGTCACAGGAAAATCCCTCATCCCTTGCAGATAACGGCGCCGTTTGCCGCTTTATTACAGTTCATGCAGATAGGATTGATCGATTGATTTATTTATAGCCTTGCTATAATTGGTGTGTTTGAACCAATGCCACGTCGTTGGTGCCTGATCCGGTTTCGTTCTCAAGTGGGAATAACCATTTTGCCCCCGCAGGCCTGGCGGGAGGGTCAGTTCTTTGTCTCTGCCGCGGGAGGTTCCTGAGCCCCCGATGGCTGGATTTGCAGGGGGGCTGCAGCCAACTCGGAGGCCTTGCCAGGGACCCGTTCTGGTGGCCTTCCTGCTGCCTCCGGCTCCCTCCGTTTGCCGGGGTGGGAAGCGCAGAGCCACCATCCCGGGTTAAACAACACCTCCTGTGGCAGCGGAAGATCTGGGGGAAGGTGCAAGTCTGTGGCATCCTCTGGAACCCAGAGCTGAGGTCAGCGCTGACAGCCCTGGCCCCAGAAGTGAAGAGAAACGCAGCATCTTTTCAGTAATTAGTATGAATTCACACTCGCACACAAAAGAAGCCACGACAGGGGTTTATGGTGGTTCTGTTATTCTGGCTCGCTGGGCAGGGAAAGGACGAGGGAAGTGATGCTACATACTCCCTTTGAAACCTTCTTTCAAAGGTTTCAAAGAGATGAACCGTTTCTCTGAATGGAAGCAAAGTAAAACCACTCTCTTAATCACTTCGTATTATATAGCAACAGTGTCGTGAAAGATGAGTGTCCAGTTTTGGGCCCCCTGTGTCCAGTTTTGGGCCCCTTACCGCAAAGAAGACCTTGAGGTGCAGGAGCATGTCCAAAGAAGGGCAATGAAGCTGGTGAGGGGTCTGGAGCACAAGTCTTATGAGGAGAGGCTGAGGGAGCTGGGGGTGTTCAGTCTGGAGAAAAGGAGGCTGAGGGGAGACCTTATCACTCTCTACAACTCCCTGAAAAGAGGGTGTAGAGAGGTGGGGGTCGGTCTCTTCTCCCAAGTCACAGGCAATAGGACAAGAGGAAATGGCCTCAAGTTGTGCCAGGGGAGGTTCAGGTTGGATATTAGGAAGAATTTTTACACTGAAAAGGTTATTTATCATTGGAATGGGCTGCCCAGGGAAGTCGTTGAGGCACCATCCCTGGAGGTGTTCAAAAGACAGGTTGACATAGTGCTTAGTGACATGTTTAGTGATGTTTTTTTAACCAGAGTTAGGTTGATGGTTGGACTAGATGATCTTAAAGGTCCCTTCCAACCTAGATGATTCCATGAGAGGGAGAGAGAGGATCTGTCCCACAAATTTGCATTCAACAAATGCAAGTATTGAAAAAAAATTTTCATTTTTAATGAATCCTGTTTCTGCCAGGGAGAGCGCTGTGCTGGGAGTGTGTGCACCCTCCGAGTGACCGGGGACCTTTGAAGGGTAAACACAGAACCATCATGCTTTTTGGCAGAAGCTGAAAAATCCAAAGGGCATGCACGCTCAGACAGCCCAGCCAATCTGTACCGCTGACTTACCTCTTTTTACAGCCCTGTAGCCATCCAGCAGTCCGTATGCGTTTGATTCCAGCCATTCAATGGGAAACAAAGTGCTTAATGGGGCTCTGCAGGGCAGAGCTGGATCATTTCAGTCTGCCAGGGAACAGGAAAGGAGCTCGACCTCCGAAACAGCCTTCCTGATGCCTATTGATGATGGGATGGTAACTTTTAGTACGTTATATTCAGAGCTCACTTCTTCATAAGAAACTTTTTATTAAGCAGAGTAGTCAAACCAATAAATCTGGGAGATGCCAGTTTTCCAAGGCTATAAAACTCATGTTTTATGTGATTAATGGTGCCACACCAGTAGCCGAGCACATTAGGCTTAGAATATAAGAGCAGCTGGAGCTTTGTTCCCATGAACAGTAAGGGTCCATTGCCTATTTTGGCAATGAATATAAATGCAGATATAGTGTAAGGTCCCTTTGTGCTGTACCAGAGAATAAACTGGTCAAGGTGTTTTGTCCTGAATTGCAATATAACTCTATATTAAAATCCTTGTTACCAAGGCTTAGATGTTCACAGATACTCTGAATGCTTCTGACGTTCCTTGCTGTCAGCAGAACGACTCCAATAATCTGCCCTTTGAAATATATCACCCATAGCTTAATGGGAAAGGCCATTAAAATTGTCTGTTCAGTGTAGGGACTTTTATGTCCTGATGATGGCATCTGTTAAGTGAACCTCTAAATAAGCAAATTTCCAACAGAAGTATTAACCCATAAACACCTTTTATTTTCCTCCCTGGAAGCCCAAGGGGTGATCAATAGTATTTGTTACACTTAGTAAGATGCTGCTAAAATACTCAGATGTTGTCCGCTAGGGGTCCAGTATAATCTAAAGTGGAGGCACCCATACCACACTATCTGTCTTGCCCTGGTAGATATGAACAGCCTTCAAGTATATTTTATATTTGTGATAACTTAAGAATTTGGTTGTGGCTGCCCATCAGAACTCAGTAATAATGAGTGGTGAATTTTTTTTTTAATTATTTTTAATTTTAATGAACAACAATCATTTATATAACAAAAGCTCTAGTCTTTTGAATGTCATTCTTCTAAATTCAAAGTAATTTTCATGATGGTCTTATGGCAAGAGTCAGAGAGTGCTAGTATCTGTGCTATTATTGCTTCCTGCTTTTGGCACTACAAGTCTTCTCCACCTTCTTGGTGTCTTGCCTTTTCTGAGTTTTCCCAGCTTTCATTCTTCTTTATTCTGCATGTTGCTTCTTTGTCTTTCCTGGCTTTTTTGTCTTCTCTTCTCTGAAACGTATGACAAAGGTTGTCATATTCTTCTCAGCCTACCTCAAGCAGCCTCATCCCTTAGTTATGTCAACACCCCTGAATCCCATAGCAATTTTCCCACAACTTGTCCTGTCTTTTCCAACTCTATATTCACAGCTGCCCATTTCCAACAGTGTAACTCTGTGGCTGCAGTTGCGCTGCCATGTCCTGAGCAATCTATTTAATGGAGTATTTCTTCACTTGCTGGTGTGCTCTGCTATTTGCAGGCAAGATGAAACAGCAAGAGGTGGTTCTTCAGGAAGAAGCAGTGATTGGAAACTCCTGAAGAACAGGATGCCAAACATATCTTGAAATATCAACATCTTGGTCCAAAATGGCCTGATTTTCTTTGCTGTAGCTCAACGCGTACTCTTGCTTCTTCTCTGGCTCAAAACAAAATGCTGGCTTGAGGACTGCAGTGCGCAGAGGTGGCACAATTTCCAGTGAAAAGAACAACACAAGCCCACTATCCAAACGTTTTGCCTTCTGCTGTTTGGTGACACGGTACCCACGTGTCTTTCACCTGTGGCACCCAGACCACCTGCACTGCCTGCTCCCTTCCCAGGCAGCCGGACGGAGAGCGCCGCCTGAACAGGCTATCGTAGAACAAGAGGACAGTGGGACATCCAGGAAAGACAAAAATCTGTCCTCTACAGGCCATTGCAGGAGACTTCCAGCCATGGTAAGAGCAGGTTTGGAAGCTAAAATCCCCAGGCTGCCGCCCCGTGCAGCCCTGGAGCCGAGGGTCCAACACCTCAACCCCATGTACGGGAATGGTGTGTATCTTGTGTGTTCCTTTGGGAGATGGGATAAATCAGTGCATAAAAGCCGAAGGCACACGGTGAAGCGTTCCACTGCTGCAGTAAATACCTGCTATTCATGTCTTAAAAACATGAAGGAAAAAAAAAAGAACAGGGTTGAAATTTTGAGAACAGCTGCATATGCAAATGCTTTCAGATGAGATGCGGAGGTGGGTAGATAGTTTTGCTTTTTAAGAAATGAGGCTTTTAAAAGATCTTTTAATAAATGACCTGCTTTTCAAGTGTATTAATCTTTTATGAAGTCAGTCTTGCCATTCTGAACTGTAAAAGCTTTGCTACTTTCAGTAAAGAGCATTTAGCAATGTACTGGCAGCAATTTGGAGTGGCTTAAGTGGTAGGATAAAAGGGTGCTTAGCTGAATGTGAACTTATTTTAGTGAAGTTTTGGAGAATGGTGGGTTTGTCCTTTATTTTAAATAGAATTTGGGGGGCAATAGAAAATTAGCATCATCTTACTTATTAATGTTGGCCTGCAAAAAAGACTGGGAAGCACAGGTTCAGTTGATGTGTTGGACTGCATGAAAATTATAGTATTGGGTCTTGGCAAAGGCTTGGTTTTCTTTATCCATGTTTTGCAGATCTTGGGAGCATATCAGCTTACACGTATCTGGCACAAAACTAACTCATCCCATCTGAAAGTGCTTTCTGCGAGCTTATGGGTTTGAGTCCATCTGCTGAATTTTTTCTTTTGTGTTGAAGGACTCTGAACAAAGAGCTGTCATAACGCTTTCCATTTCCCATAGTTTTGTTTCTAGCATGTTCAACCAAACAGACCTTTCAAACCTTCTCCTACAGATACAGTGAAAATAGGAGCTTTGTATCAGTATATGCTCTGGTATTGAATTCATGGGGTGGAGAACAGGCGAGAAGTCATTATGTCAAATGTTGGTTTGTCGTTGTTTTTTACTGTTGTTTCCTAGTGAAATCACAGGGTTGGGATTTCCCCCTTCCCTTCCCCAAAATGAACCACACGATGAAACAGAACCAAAGAAGCAGATAAAACCTTACACTTCTTCCCACAGTGGCATGAGAAAACTTTACAACATGGCTGGGTGCTTCATCTGGGATAAAACTGACACCCAAATTCTGGCCCCACTGAAGTCAATGGGAATTTTACCACTGATTTTAAGCAGGGTGGGCAGTGTTCCACCCACTGTCAGAGCTTAATTCTTCGCTCTATATGGGGATGGGGTTTTTTTTCCCTATTGTAAATCTTGTGCCAAGAAATTTGTCCCCATACTGTATTCCTCTGCAGTGGAGGCAGATGAGAGGACCACCTGAGCCACCAGCCTCTTAGAAGATGCTGCCCACACATGCAGCTGCATGTATTGCACATAGGCTATCAGTAATTTTTCAATTATTTTTGCTGGGTTTATCTCCCAGAACATTTGGATAATGTTCTGCACTGATATATCTTAATGAAACATGATTTTTCTACAGGATGGAGATCTGTGAAATGAGGCAAAGGTTTGGTGAAGCACAAGTTATTGAGGTGCTAGTATTGGTATGAGGAGAAGGTCAGGACCTACCTGACCAGCACAGGGTGTTTCTCCTTACACATAGGTAGCACAGTTTACAATTTGTTCTCTGTTTTTTCACTGACTGCTAATGACCAGGTTATGGAAAAACTGGGAACTAATGCGACATCATGAATATTCATACCAAGTCTCAGGGTTTCCCCGTTCACTCATCTCTAAACACCAATGAGGTGTTTTAGGAGCAACGTATGACTGGAGCTGGTTTACAACAAACTCGCCCTACCCCAAAGCACGTTTAAGTAATAAACTGCAAAGTAGTCAGCTGTGATGTCAAAAATCTTTATGGGAAGTTATTTATTCGAGGCACCATTTCTGAAATGTTCAGGGCAGACCCCGCTCCCTGGAGGTCACTGTTGAAAGGTGTACACTTCTCCCACGGTTGTCCTACTTCCAGCTCTGCCGTGGAAGAGGGAGCAAAGGGAACAATTCGGGGTCTTGTCCTGGCAAATTCCCCCACCACGGGCAGGACAGTCCTGCACTGTCAGGGCTTGGGGACGTGTATGGTTTAATACCCAAAGGCAGCTGTAGTGTGGATTTAGAGACTTTTCTAACAGGCTTATTTCCAGGCAAGTACCACACAAAGCTGATGCTCAGGGAGTTGCTGGCTTTTCAGGGGGCTGCCGAGTGAACAGATGTGTAACGCCATGAAATTGTGGAATGTGTTGAAAAAGTATGGAAAGGGTTTTCCTGACCACATGTTTTGCTGAATGAAAAAAATGGCATTTCCCATGGTTGAAATCACAGCAGAGCATTCAGACTGAGTAGATACTGGGCAAAAGTCAGCGATCCAACTGGCTGATTGAAGGAAAGAGCCTGTGTGGTGACTTGCCAGGCATGGGGAAGGCTGGGTGCACTGGAAGGAGGGACTAACTTTATACAGCCATGCCACAAGCCAGGCCTAGGCAATTAATTACACTTTTAATTCAGCATTTTTAAGAATCATTTATAGCCTCATATTAATATGCAGGAAATCTAATCCATTGTCTTAAAGTGTTTGTGAGTGGTAGTGGTTTGGTTTAATTTTTTTATATTAATTTAAGCTAAAGAAATAGTTCAATATGAACTCCTGGCAGCTATTGACACCCTGCTCCTTTTTTCACTGTGCCAGACGATAGCAGGTCATGGAGACAACAGTATGGGGATGTTAACTGGATTAGGAAGAAGCTGAACCTCTTCAGAAGGAAAAAAAAAACCTGATTAAAACCAAAGCGTTTTCCTGACTGATGCTGACTATCACACATGTGTTTTGCCCAACAGCTCCAAGTAAGTTGTTAGGTTCCAAAAATAGGTGATAGACTTGCTGTCTATAAAGCCAGTAAACAAGGAAGTAGGAGAGAGAGCATGAATTTTTAGAACGACCTTGATGTTAGCGTATCCTGCTCGTGTCCTGCCTGGTGCTGGAGGGGGGGGGCGGGGAACAGGGGGGGACAGTGAGAGCCTGCTGCTTAGCACATGGTCTGCAGGAGGACAGAAGGGGGAGCAGGAATGTGATCTGAAAATAACATTAGTTGTGACTGTCCGACCATGAGGTCTTCCTTGGGAGCAGAACCGGTCCCCGTGTTTAAATGATCAAGCTTTTTCCCAGGGATGTGGGATAGTTTCACCGCTCCCGGTGCTGTCTTTTCAGTTTTTATTGTCAGTCTCAGGATACAGACTCATTTGTAATGTTTCTCTCACTCCCCTAAGTGGGAATGCCAAGATAAGAATAGTGGGGGCCTTTGTACTCTCAGCAGCGATGAGATGAGAGCAATAGGAGAGGTCCAGGAAACTATCCTCAGCCTCTTCCCTTCCAAAAACCACCCCCTTTGGGGGAGGCACCGATGTGCAACAACAGAGGTGGACCTGCCTCCTTTAAACGCTTTGGAAAGGAATTACCATCCCCTTGGAATGAAATACCAATCCCCAGGCTCCCTCAGAGCTTCTGCTGAAAAGAAATTGCTGCTTCTCTCAGTCCTGCCCCGCGCGCCACCCCAGACATTTTTTGTTGCTGCAAATAATCAGCAGTTCTACAGAGATTTAGTAAGTGTGGGAGGAAATGGCACATTCGGGAGCTCCTTGGCTGAGCTGTGTCCTCATGTGTCCCTTCCCACCCTGCTTCAGGAAGGTAGATTTCTGCAGAAGGCTTCTTGCCTCCGCGGTTCCTCTGTGCTTCACCACTGCTATTTCTTACCCAGGTCCATGTGTTCACATCAGCTACGCAGGAGCCAAAAATCCTTTCTCCTGCACCTCATCGTTCGGATACTGAGTGGTGAAACCAGAAGTCAGAGCTGCAGCTGACTGGCAGTTTGGCTCATCCTTGAAATTTGTCTGACAACAACTCAGGTCCACGCTTTATTTATGACCAGCCATATGAGACTGTTTCATGAAGCGTATCATTTAAATTTGAGTTTTCCTGCTGCTTCTTTTTTTCCTGTAAGCTAAGGCCATTTATCTTTCTTCCTCGATAATTTTAGTCTTTGAGCTTCTTCAGGTTGAAACACATATTTCTTTAGGCAGCAGTTTCTATGTACTTTGAAAGGCGGTCTATTATTTGCTAACACCATGGTACACCTAACTCTGCTAAACTGTCCATATGCCTATAGTTAGTCCGTTGGATATATATGCATTAGAGACCAGGATGAAGGAACCGAAAATGTACGGGAAATTTCAGAAATAAATTTTTGGAGAACTAGTTTGGAGCGGTTCCAGTCTATCTGAGCACTGCAGATGTAACACGGGCTGCCTGCATTTGCAATGCACAGTAAAAATTATCACAAGACTCTGGTTAGTAAATGGAATGTGTGATGTGTTCCCAACAGACTGTTTTCCCATAAGAAATAACTCATTTTGAGCCCTGTTTATTTTTCAAAAGTGCGTAACAGAATTGGCGTTGAGAATATTTTCTGTGGAACAAGAGAAATAAAAGAAACCCAAGCACCTTCAAGTTAAAGGAACCCCAAATCAAATGTTGAAACAGTTCTGCATTATTTCTGGCGAAGAATTTGATTGACAAGTGAGTTGTGAAAGAGTGGTAAATCTCTGGTCTCTGCTGGATGTGTGGTTTCTAAGGAGCCCAGGGTAGAAGGACCCTGCCACCACTTGCAGCCCATTCCCCTGCTGTCCCAGCCCACCACTCGGGGGCTGCTGCTCACAAGCAGAATTAGCTCCATCTTTAAAATTAAAGTAGAGCTTTTGTCTAACCTGCTGCATTCAGATGGCTGCTGCTTTGCCAGGTTCTCTTTGCCTTGCTTCCCAGAGATGACTCTCCTTCCGAAAACACGAGCAACTGAAGCCATGAGCAACTGCATTCTCATACAGGGTTGTCTCTCCCAGTGCTGCTGTGCCTGGTTTCGTCCTGTCACCTTTAGGAGTACAAGTTTCACTCCACCCCCAAAACAACCAGTTGCTTAGGTGGTCTGTAAGAGCATAGGCTTTGCAGAGCGTGAAGGTGTTTCTCCCAATGGGATAGCACAATGGGTGATTAACAGTGAAGCAACTGGTGGACCCCAAAGCACCAGTTCACATCTGCCATGAAGGAACTGACTTGTGTCTAAACTGGATGGCTCAAAAGGGAGCCTGGAGAATTCACGGTCATCAGAATCAACGTGTCCCATGTTCAAGTCACCTCGGGGGGAACCGCTGCGCTCTGAGGCACTGTTCTTCTGCACCACAAGTGGTGGTGTTTTCTACTCTCTGGGAGCTTTCAAAATTCTTTGGGAATTGAATGTTGGGATATTAATCTTTTCTGGAGAGGACTCCTTTCCTGAGACAGGGTTGCTTTTGTCAGCACAGCTGCCAGCCGTTGTTCCAGGCTAATCTGTAAGCTCAAGTAGGCATTTACAGCAGTTACAACCCCTCCTTTTTTCAGTTCTTTCCAAGAAAAATCTGCAAAACCTAGAAATGAGTTCTCCGTAGTAAAATGTGGGAACAGACTCTCCTGGAAAATAATTAGGAAAGGTAACAATTCGCCCTCTCCTCTTTTTTTGGCTTTCCAGAAGTGCTCACTAAAAAATGGGTCCATGCTCATACCAAATACTGTAAAAATAAGCATGTTTGTCACACGTAAACCATTGAAAATTCTAAATAAAGGCAGACCACTGCTTTTTCTTTTCACAGATTAGCTTTTGGATTGCAGAACAGCTCACTGCATGTTGGCAGCCACCGAGGGGTGGGATTGGATTGACTGCCTTCTGGAACAAAGTGCCACCTTGAAACGTGAACGTGAGCACTGAAATGCTGCGTTTCAGCTTGGCAGTCAGCCCTGGCCAGGACTGGAACAGGAGACTTCTTTGGGATCCTTGGATACTGAGTGAAATGGCTCTGACAATTTGGGTGTATGCGCTGAGATAACACATCAGAGTACCAAAATGTAGCAACCCAGCTTTGTGTTGCTGAGGTCCCAATATTTTTCTGACCACTTCTGAACAGTGAGCGTACTGTAACTTTGCTATACAGAGGGCTGTTGTAATTCCTTTGCTTTGGATACTTTACCCATCATCTCTTTCACTGAATCTATTTTCTTTCTTTCATTGTATTAAAAACTCATTCCTTTCCATTGGTAGTTCAATTTCTGGGCTGGTAGCAGTGATTCTTTGCATGTGCTCTGCATTTTCACTTTGATTTTGAATCCTTCCCAGTGATGGGCAATAAAAAAGAGCAAATTGTTATTGCTGAGGATGCCACAATGATGTAACTGCAACCCTCTCTAGCTGAAAAATATCAGTGACATTTCTCTGTTCATCTAATCCCTGATTTTGAGACAACATCAGATCAAAGCCAACCACTCAGCCACTGTATGCTGGGTTTTCTTCATTTCCAAAAGTAATATCACAACTTGCAGAGCAGAAAATCCCCCGTATCCTTCTTTAAAATCATGCAGAATGAGATACGCTTATGGCTTTGAAAGCAGGGAGAAGCAGATAAAGTTTTGACCCTCTGTAGAAGTGAAATTCATGTAATTTCTGTCACTGAAGCTCTGATTTCAGCCAAAAATTACAGTTACTACTTTCTTGAATAAGTAGTTTGTGTCCTTAAACAGTGTTTTTGAGAAATGCAGCACTATCACCCCAAGTACGAATTCGCATTATGATGGAATGTGATATGCCATTACGAAGCACAGTCTCTAGAAATTAATTCCTCCTGACTGGGCTTTGTTATGTTTGGTTTTTGTTGGGTTTTTTTCCCTTTTAAATAGACTCATTGATTTTTAGCCCAGATGAGATCACTGTAATTGTTTTGTCTGACTTTCTCCATAACACCAATTATAACCAGGCATGAATTAATTCCCCTTCGAATTACAGACTGTATTTCAGTTGAGAAATCCCATTTTGGTTTGAACAAAGGCTGTGATGGAGAACCCCAAACAGCATTTACTAAATCATTTCGGTGATTAATAACCCCCTGGTTAGATAAATTGTAATCTCCCCCGTCTAAATTTGTCCAGCTTTAAACAGCAGCCCTGAGGCCCTGCTCTACATTTGTTTGTGAGGCTGAAGAGCCCACTACCACAGTTTTGCTCACTGTATAAGTACAGAAACCATAGAATTGTGAATGGTTAGAGTTGGAAGGGAACTTAAAGATCACTGAGTTCCAACCCCCCTGCCATGGGCAGGGACACCTCCCACCAGACCAGGTTGCTCAAAGCCCCATCCAGCCTGGCCTTGAACCCCTCCAGGGATGGGGCAGCCACAGCTTCTCTGGACAACCTGTTCCAGTGTCTCACCACCCTCACAGGAAAGAATTTCTTCCCAATATCTAATCTAAATCTCCCTTCTTTCATCTTAAAGCCATTCCCCCTTGTCCTATGGCTCCGCTCCCTGATAAAGAGTTCCTCCCCATCTCTCCTGTAGCCCCCTTCAGTTACTGGAAGGCTGCTACAAGGTCTCCCTGGAGCCTTCTGTTCTCCAAGCTGAACAATCCCCTGACGGTGTGTGCCTTTAACTTTTTCCTGGGAAAACTAAACAGCCTTCAGATGAACAGGTTTTCATCCCAGCTGCTCCCAGGTGTCCTATCAGAACTGACTAATGTAGTCAAGGTGAGAAGATCTGTTCTCCAGGCATACGCCATTGAGGTAGTGCTAATATTTTCTTGTCTTTGTGTAGTCTTTACAGGCTGTATCTGAAGTCACCCCTGGCAGCCCAGCCAGAGCTTCTTGCCCTTTCCTGCCACTCATGAGGTAGAGTGTCACCAAATCTGTCAGCACACCACCACATCCCATCTCTCCCTAACCCACTTCAGTCACAGTGATCCACATTAAAAAAAAAACCAAACAAAACCACAAAAAAGCCCAAGCTACAAAACAACAGAAAACCAGCAACGCATTGTTTGGAGTGTTAAGGTTGACCTAGGTGACGGTGACAGAATGGGGTTGGAGAGTGGTGAATGCGAGCAGCTACACTGGGTCACCCGCAGTCAGGACATGGTGTTCGAGATCAGCCAAAACTTCTCTTTGTTTTGTCCAAGGCTGTGTGTTGAGCACATTTCCACTGAACGATCCTTAGTAGGAACCACTTTCTCCTTAATATTTACACCTCAGTTAGTAACCAACTGCATGTTACTCAAGGCTTCTCTCAAATACACATGGCCTTGGGTTAGTTGAGGGTTAACCTCACCAGAGGTCATTCTGCCTGCCCATGCAGCTTGGTGTGTCATTCACACCTGTGGCATTCACCAGACTCTTTGCTTGCTCTGAAGGAACCAAAATCATTTTGCGCCATCTTCAGATTTTGTTAGTTCTTTTATCTGTTAAAAAACCCAAATAGTTCTTCCTAAGCAATTGCCTTTCTTAAGCTGGACCATCTACTACTAATAACCTTTCACAAGTTTCTCTTTCAACGGGTTACTTTATAAATCCTTGTCAAATTTTTACAGGGAACCTGAGCAGTACATTTGTGGGAACTGTCGCATCTGTAACCCTCAATGTTGTCTTCAGAGACCTCTTAAAGAAAGCTACGTTGTTTATCAGTCTCCGTTAACTCCAGCAGAATGGCTGCTTTCTCCTTATTGCTCCCTTTCCTCTTCAGCTCCCTCAGAAATGGAGCCTTGATGCCATGGTGCCTGGACCACAGTCTTTTACGAGAGGTTAGGTCCTCTCTAGTACATCACAACGTGTTGTCGTATTGGAAATGTTAACACGGTTGGGTCTTCACTATCTCCTTGCCATCCCATTTTTTAACTTCCTCTGAGATTCTCTAGGAATATGTTAAGAAAAATAAAAGGTTATTTTCAGCATCAGGGAGACAAAATCCTGGCGCCACATGTGTACAAGTGTCCAGTTACTATGTCACCTCTTGGACAGCCTGACCTCTCCATGTCAGCTTTGTCCTGTTGAACTTTATTTGACTTGAAAGAGTTAAATTAAATTTTTGCCTCTTACCTGTCTGGCTCGTATATCAGTCAACAACTGCTGGCTTTGACGAGAGCAACTCTTGCTCCGTTAACCCATAAACGTGCTCTCCAGAGTTCTTCAACTGCAGGCTCACCACAACCTACCAACTTTGGAGTCAGCTCAGGATTTCTCACCCTCCCACACACAGCAAAAAAATAATATTAAAACATTGTCCACTTTTATCCACAAGACAGCTTGGGGACCCTGCTTACAACTCTTAAGGCAAAACATAAACATTCTGGAAACCTTGAGAATGTGAGTTTAGAGAAGAGATTTAAAAACTCACCTGTCACAGGTGCTACTGCAGTTTCAGTGTCATATAAACATAAATTAAACTTTGTTTTGACTTAGTGGGCTTCCTAATGAAATATCCTCTGACTGCTTTTGTTTTCAAATTTACTACTCTAATTCAGTAATTGGTTTACGACTGTAATTGCTAGTCTTTCAGGCATCACTTATTAAAAACAAATTAAGTTGTTCCAAACTTGGGTGATTTTATGAACATATAGATCAATAAAAATCACAGTTAATTAAGCTCTTTATCACTCAGTTTTTCCATATGCAATGTATTACAACATTGCAATCACAGGCAATATTCCTACCTTTCCATACCAATTTAGTCATATTAAACCAGAATTTAGTTTATAATAACAGGGGCTGAAAATCAGACATTACTTAAGTTGCCTGCTGCACAGTAACAGTGATATGATGGTCTAAGCTGATAGTGATTATCTGCATAGGAAAAAAAATAATCAGAAACGTGCAGAATCTGAAAAATGGTTTAAAAAAAGGCCAAAAAAAAAGGAAGCCAAGTTAAAACTGCATTTGATTTTTTTTTTTCCTTTCCAAATCTTATCAGAGGTGTTACAGGGTATAATTCTGGCTGCACTATAATGAACAGAAAACCCCAGTCCTCAGCTAGGTAAGATTGCAAGTATTCCTTAAGATGTCCAAGCCAAAATGTGCAAAAAAAAATATAGTCTAGACTTGTTTTCTTTCTTACAAGAACTGCTCTGTAATAAATTTCTCTTTAATGGCTGCAAATACTCCAATTAAAGATTTTGGTATTAAAACAGGATAGAATTTACCTACATGCAGTGCCTTGAAATTCACCTCAGTGACCCTCTAATTCACACTCTGTTGCACTTGCTATAGGGAGCTTGCACTATAGAGCACTATGGTTCTAAGGGGCTCTAAATATAACGTAATGTGAGGTCTCTCAAACAGGGTTTCACCAGCCTGAGTTGTATGAGGTGCCTTCTACTCATCCCCAGGAAGATAATGGTTCTTCTGAAGTCAGTGCTGCTGATTTCAGTGGAGCTGAGATTTTTCTGTCAATTTTAGATTTTCAATGATCTTACAGCCCGTGCACTGCTTTTTGTTGCTAATCTTGTTGCTTTTTATACCAGGCTGTGTAACTTGTGTCCCTGCCCTAGGTTCCCCCTCTCAAATGTCCTTAGATTCTACCCTTTGTGAACCACGCTCACATCTTCATGAACCTCTTGGAAGTGCCTGTAGGAAGTAATACGGTCAACAGAGGTGCATGGAAAATTCTCCTTATGTTATTTTATAACATTATAACACTTATTGTGTAATTTTTACATTATTTACCTTCTCCCTAATATGTAAGTGTCAGATCAGGTGGCTCAACTAGAGAAAATAAAACTTGAAGTCACACTGTCCCTCATGATATTTGACGAGACGCTAAAATGTTGATCTAAGAAAAGTTATTGCCAGTCTCTACACACCTGGTCTCTCCTATGTGCCCAGACTAAGATGGCTGTAGCCATACTCTGGTGGCTATACACCCAATCCCAGACCCTATGCATAAAGTGGGTGGCCCATAAGCACCTTATCCTCTGCTAATTTTTATCAGCTTCCAGAGGCTTTGTTTTCACAGCTATAGAATATTGCAGGACGAGTCTCTAAGCAGTAAGGTAAAAAAAAAAAACCCAACCCTGTTGCTCTTCAGGACTTTTCTCCTGAATCAGGACCCTGCAGGGATGCCCCCACCAAAAGCTCCACGCCAAGACTCAGCAGCCTTGCAAATTTTGTACCTGAAAAGGTATAATCTAAAATGCAGGTAATTTTTAATGCTTGTAGAAAAAGACCACATGCCAGAGATTTCTGACACCTAAGCTTATTTCCTGCACTGACCTTTTTCATCTTTTCCTTCATATTTATTACAGTCGGAGAAGTGCACTAGCTTAAAATAATCAGCATGAATTTAATGAATTTCAAAGGTACTTGGAATAGACTTCGATCCCAAGCACAGTTTTGGAAAAGAGATATTTCTGACCATAGAATGATTTAGTGGATCTTAGTGACATGGAGACTTTTTCCTTGGATTTTTACTGTTTTATTTTCAGTTGCCCCGAGATACATACGTGGTACTTAGCCTTTTTACTGGCTGATAACAAAGAGCGTCACTTTATTACAGAGATCGTTTAGACTTTTAAAACGCTTAATTTCAAAGGTATTGAGGCATCCCTTTACAGTCCTTTTGGACTGAGGCGCTCCAGATAAGTGTACTACACACACTTAAACATATATCTATACTCTTTACAAGATCCCAGGGGCACATCTGCCTGGGGGTGCTGGGAAGCGGTAGGAGGTGCTCCCACTTCTCCTCGGATGCACAGAGGCCATGCTAAGTGAGAGGCAGCTAGCTGTGCCTTGGAAGATCTCCCATGACACCACGAAGGAGCTGGAAGGTGGGACCCCCCCCCTATCTGCAGCCCAGTCTCTGCCCAGTACTGGCTGCCCAACCTCCCCAGGGCCCCAGGTAAGTGCTTACTTCAGGCTGAGCTGACTCACTCCATTAATCATTTATTAAACCCAGCTGGTGTGGGGATGAATGTTTCCAGGCTGCTGGGTTTAAGTAATAGTCCAATGTACTGGAGTTACCTGATACAGTCACTACATGGCTCCTGCAGCCAGTGCTTTATGTAACACACCTTTGGAAACCCCGGTCCTGTTAGTTTAATTGAAATATTGGAGAAGTAACGGACAATCATGAGCTGATAGCATGTGCTAGATCTCACACTGGAGATGGTTTACGCAGGTCAGGATTCAAGCAACTCACAAAAGCAATATTCCTAAACCTAAAGATTTGAGGGTTTTCCATCTCATGTCCCATCTCTTGAACAAAGAAAACTTCACCCCGTGCTTCAGATAGGATTTTGGTTAGTAGAGGGTTTGAAACACCCAGCGAATTATGCCAACAGAAGAGCAGTAAGCAAGAGAAGACTACTTTGAAACATTTCCATTTCTGCTCTGGCCATTTCTGGAAAAGAACTCCCACTATCCCACCCTGGTACTTAAATTAGTGAAAACTGCCTTCTGTTGCCTCCTGAAACATCTCAGCTGAACTACATTGCCCTGATGGGCTTGAAAAAAATGAGAAAAATCCTGACGTTGAGAATGCTTGCTGGGGATTGTGGTGTTGGTAAAATTTGCTTGCAGATTGCTCGCTGCTGTTCTCTAACATCACGTTTTGTATCGATATATGCTATGCAGCACGCAATTTGTTTCTAGAGGAGCTTTAAAAAAACATGGCTTCTGATGTAATCTAGAGCTGAGACTGGAAGCAAAATCCAAGAAATAGTACTGATTCAGGATCACCGGCTTCTTGTGTCCTTAGACAAGGTGAGATACTTTAGGAACTGTCATTTCTGTAGTTGTAATGGATTCACAGGAGAAAGCTTAAGACAAATCATTGTGTTGTTCAAAAGAATAACTACTTTATTGGATTTTATCTTCTTGCTTTTTTCAAGTGGCTCCCCTGTTCCGATACACTCCAGGAACCCAACTCATGTTGTGGTATATTGGTAATTTGAGAGTATTTATAAATAGTTTAGGAGCTATGCTTTTTTAAAATTCATGAGAGCTCAACCCCTTTTTTTTCTTATCTCAAGAAACAGATTAAAAAATAGAACAAGGTGGATGTTGGACTCAATTTGAAAAAGAAAAATACTTTGTAAAATACTTTCTTTTAAATTTATTTTAGCAGGTGGGAGTAGCATACATATAGTGGCCAAAAAAAACCTGAGAAAGATCATTAAAGAGAAAAAAAAAAAAAGTCCTCCCTCAAATGTTACCAAAATGTCACATCACATAGAAACACTTTCAAAGAGGAAGATATGTTCTGTCCTGATGCACCAGTTTCATAATATTGTGACATTTACATTCTAATGATAACTAAACTTTGATCTTTGGGAAATTATAGAGCAAAGAGCCTGATTTGCTGTGATTTTGCCACCTCCCCGAGGGAACTAGATGTAGCCTGCAAACCTCACAGGGGTTATGCAAACAGAAAAGAAGATGGTAAAATATTGGGAAAGATGGTTGTTTGGATAATGTGTGCACAGAGAAGTGATGAGGATTAACTGGGTTGAACGCTGGGGTTTGGTTAAGAATAGCTACACAAAGCCCATGCAAACACTCCCCTTAGGAGGGGAAGATGCTAAAGACATAAACCTGAACCTATCTGTCTTTTCCTGCCAGTGGCTCTTGAGAATTTTGGGGGCAAGGGGCTAAAGGGATTGCTGAGATTTGGCTTTACTCCTGATCCATGTTGAAGAAATAGCACTAACCCAGGGAGGAACGCCTGGGAAAACCCCCCCTTAGGAGTAAATGACATAACTGTGGGTACCGCTTAGCAGATGATGTCACTGCAGGGCAGATGCTGACACTGCTCTCTGAGCGAGGTGGAGGCTACGGTGCCTACAAACTGTTGCAGGGTGTGCTCTCCTGTGTCCAAATACAAATATCTGCTTTAATAATTCATCTCAGGCTTGATGTAGGGTGCAGAAAATGTTTTCATTGCTGGTGAAATACTGGCGTTCGGATGCTGCTGCAAGGCAAACCCTCACTGTACAGTGGAGACACTGCTTGTTCTCTCTCCCCTCAGAGCCTAGAGGAAAACCCTTTTCCTTCACAATTTTTTCCTTTCAAAAGCCCAGGGGATACGGAGTTTTAAGGGATTATTGTGTTTGCTTTGGGACGCTGGGAAACTGGCTGTCTTTAGTGTGAGTGAAAGAGGAAAGAACAAGCATACCTGAGTGTACCCTCCGGTGCTGGATCCTGGCAGGCACGTCCCATAGCTCAGTGACCTGTTGTCATCAGTAGGTCCCATACAAAGGGTGGATAGTGGAGAAAGAACGTTCTTGGTGCCAGAGTGCTTGAGATGATAGTCTCTCATGTGGCTTTTCAGACCCAGATTATCAAGTGATGAATATTGTCTGTTCTGGTAATTCAATGATACTGGTCATACGCATCTTTCTGCTGGAACTGATGTGTAGAATAATACCTGCAATGGGAGAAATATGGTTTTTACTGGTAGAATTCTTGCATAAGCTCTTGATACAATAATTCTACACTTCTAATAATATAATATTACATTACATAAAGGAATGAAATTCTCATATCTGAGACTGAAAAATGCCTTTTGTGATTGGCACGGAGTCTTTAGCTGAGGGTTAGATGACAGTGTTCTCATAAGCAGGGAAATTTCTGTAAAAGGAAATATGAACTTTACAAATTGTTCTTGGTTTGTTTTGTTAATAATACTCAGTTAATTAATGTTTTATATTTAATTACAATAGATTGCAATTCATTATTTCAAACAGGTTTAAAACCTAATAGGCATCAGACTGCAGAGCAAAGTCCCTTCCTTTGTGCACAAAAATGCTTCCAGCTTCTCAACCTTTTATAATGTAAGTGCAGGAAAAAGAATTAAAAATATGTACACAAAGGGAGATACACTAGAACATTTTGTCTATTCATTGGAGTTGGATAGTCAACATGACAAGAAATATTAAACTGGGATTTAGAGACATTTTTTTACCTTGTAGAATGAAGAGCTTTCAGAATTTTACTTTAATTACCTTCTTGTTCAGTTTCTCCTTTGTTGTCTGAAATCATCAATGAGACTTTTGTCTTCCATTTTCTATTGCTATAAATCTCTTGAGCAAAATTGCTGCCTTCAAGTAAGAGCAGAATAGAACTGGAGACAAAAGCAGAGAAATGTTTAGGCAACAGATTCTATTAAGAAAAGGAGAGAAAGAGAAAGAAAGTACATCTGACAGAAGCAAAATTTTGAAATATTTTCATTTCTATCTCCTGCAGAAACTTTCTGATTTCCTCCAGGAAAGTTTCCTAAACCTGCTGTAAAGACAGCAGGGTGGAAGATGTACTGAGGGACCGCAGTGCTCTGCCCTGCTACCCCTGCAGAGCTCTGCTTGACACGGCTCTGGTCTCTTCCAATTCCGTTACTAGCTTCTCCCTACAAACTGGCTCCAAGAAATCTCCTAAGCTGTCCTGGGAAGGAAAAGAGTTAGCCAAAAAAGAAACACACTGAGAAAACCTCCTGGCTGAGCCCAGGAATTGGGTACATTCAGGTCACTGCGGCTGCCACAACGCAGCAGCATCAGCAGTTTGGCTCCCTTAGTATTTCCAAAAAAATCACAGAATCACAGAATCTTCACGGTTGGAAGGGACCTTTGAGATCATCGAGTCCAACCAAAAAAAACCCCCAAAACCAACCAAAAAAACCTACATCACACCCACCCACAAACAGACACAACCCAACAATTTCAGGCACTAGAGCATGCCCTGAAGTGCCACATCTACACGTTTCTTAAATACCTCCAGGGATGGCGACTCCACCACCTCCCTGGGCAGGCTGTTCCAGTGCCTGACCACTCTCTCAGGAAAGTAATTCTTCCTCATATCTAATCTAAACCTCCCCTGCCGCAACTTCAGACCATTTCCTCTGGTCCTGTCATTATTCCCTTGGGAGAAGAGGCCAACACCCACCTCTCTACAACCTCCTCTCAGGTAGTTGTAGAGGGCAGTGAGGTCCATCCTCAGCCTCCTCTTCTCCAAACTAAACATGCCCAGTTCCCTCAGCCTCTCCTCATGTGACTTGTTCTCTAGATCCCTGACCAGCTTGGTGGCTCTCCTCTGGACATGCTCCAGCAGCTCAATGTCCTTTCTGTAGTGAGGGCTCCAGGGTAGATGGAATCCAAAAAAATGAGAGAGGAAAACACTGAAAATAATGCCCTCTTCCCAAACAAACAATATTCAAAAGTGGCCCCCCATCAGTGCCAGCTAAAGCAGGAATGAGTCACGGACAAAGCCCAGAGAGGTCAGCCTTGAGCATGGGTACCGAAGCCCCCAGGTTGCTGTAGAACACAGCTGGATGCTCTAGCACAAACCTTGCAAGGCAGCAGTGCTGTGGCATAGCTGTGAACCTGCTTGAAAGTCTTTGCACAGAACCCGGCACCCTGCTGTGAAAAGTTACAGCTCTTAAGAAAGCAGCATTACTCTGCCAGTCAAATGTGCTCACAGAAAGGCTCTGATCCCCGGGTGAAAACAGGGCACTTGTTAAGAGAGAGCTTATATTTCTCAGCACCTAACGCAGCTACACAAAAAAACACCTGCAAGGTGAGGTCTTTTCGGTCTCTCAATTATATTTTCTAAATGTGATTTTGCTAAAGGGGAGGGGAGAGCAAAATCTGTAACGTTTTTTCAACATATATAAACCCCAAGACTTTAAGACTCCTAGATGATACTTAGTGTGAATGCAAATGCTGCTTCCCCGGTCATCATTGTCCTTTTTCCAAGTTTTTAATGGGTTTGGCCTCTGGGTCTCTTCAACAGCTCTGGTGTAGTGAATAATAGGTATCACTCCAGTTGTTCTGAGCTCCAGGAGAGGGTTATCTTCACCTGCTGCAGCAAGCCTTGACATCCCTGCGAGGAGCCCTCGCTGATGAGCTGTGCTTCACAGCGCGGCGCCCAGCAGCGGGTACAGGATGCAGCTCTTGGGCACTCGGTCACTCAGCCAGTGTGTTGGCCTGGGGAAACACTTTCATCTGGGACACCATCAGTTTGGGTTCTCATGCGTGTAAAGCCATATATGATCTCTGCGCTTTACATCTGAAAAGCAGAGAAAAATGTTTCGTGTGAAAGAAGTGAGGGTAGTATTAATTTGCTGAGGCGTTCAGAGGGTGACAGGACTGGATTAACCCTTAGAAGATTCAGCAGAGTTCTATCGGTATGTACATAATATCTAATATCTACGTGAATTTCTTTGGGTGGATGTTGTGGGGAGATGGGCTGTGGTGTGTCTCTGCAAGCTTAGAAGAAGAAGTTGCAAACTGCAAGATTTAAGTAGGTCTTTCAGTCAGTTCAGGAGGAAAACCTTCCCCTTGCTTTCTTGTTGTCAGTCTCTGGATGGCTTGAAGGCATTGCAGAATACTTTTCCCCAGGAAAAAAAAAAAAAAAGACTCTGCAGAAGACAAGATTTAAAAAAGTCGATCTTTATCATAGGGCTACAATTGACTTTTGAGTTGAAATTTAATAGCAGCTGCCTAAGCCCAATGTATGGCTTGTAAAGTGAAAGCCTGACAGACAAAATATGTACTTGTTTCAATATCTGCCTGTCTATCTGGTAGTTATTCTATTTTATGGCCCAAACAAGAGAGGAAACAATAAATGCACAATTGTCTGTGAACCACATTCCCAGGGAAAGTGAGTGGAGTCCCGCTCCTCTCATTAAAGCTAGAAATCTTTATAATTGACAGTCTTCTCTCTTGCTACACACGGCTCCGAGTCTGTGTCCCCAGATGTGTCACCTCTGCCTGCATCCTTGCGTGACACTGATGGCTATCGCTCTCTCCCCCACCACACGGGAGGGAGGAACGGCATTTTTGGAAAGAAAATGCAGTACCCGACATCAAAGAGTGAGAATGGCTGAAGCCAGGAGATCTTCAATCACCTGCACTTCTTGTTAGGAGTTGGGCTGTGTGGGAAGACACAGATTGCAGGACTGCTCTCTGCAAACCATCCCGGTAGTGAATTTTGACCCTTGGTTCTTGTTGCCTGCCAGAAACCCTTGTGAGAAGACCCAGGCATCGGGAAGGGGAGAGGAGCAGCCACGACTGGACCCTGGCCAGCCCAGCTGGCGTGGTGGGGATGGTGTTTGTGTGTGTGTGAAGCCCCAGGAGCCTGTGCAGGGACAGGCTGGTGGGGGAAGCTGCTGGCACCATGACCTGCTTTCCTTCTCCCATGCTTGGCAATAGCTGGGAGCCAGACCTGGACCAAGAACAGTGGGCTGCACTCATGGGGAGCTGCTTCACCCCTGGAGATCATCGATGTTTGTCTGTATGGAAAATATGTCTGTTTTCTGTAATGGGGCAATGCCACTTGCAAGGAAGAGCAGCCCTTTCTGAAGCAAAACCTGTGATCGAGGGAACCCAGAAGGGCTACACAATGATCTGAAAGGATTCGACTTGTTTGTGCATTATATCACACCTTCCCTGTAAATATATGTTGTCGTGATGGTAGCTCTGGTAACTCTTTTATGTCAATAATCCACTGGTAAGTCCCTCCGCGTGGTGTGTGCACAGGTAAATTGTGCTGATTAGCCCTTCAAGAGGGACTAATGAAAATCACATTAACACTGTTTAACAAAAAGGTAAATAAGGAAATCTTTTGGAAGTGGGCAAATATTTGGCATCGGTCATGTGATGCCTGTGAACAAACCTTGTTGGAGTGGCTGCTGATGCCAGTGTCTATAGAGAGTCATTTGAGCAGGTGAGGAGTAAAAGCTGATGTTGTTAAAATGGATAATGTCAATATTTTGTTTCACAACTGATGAACTTGCTCATACGATACAGAGGAGTTATTATACTTTCAGGATTGTTTCTTTCTAGAAAGAACTAAGTAATTTTTGAGGCAATGAATACAGACTGGATGACTTGGCAAAGCCACATAATTTCTAATCCAAAGGCTTCACCAGGTATTTTCATCCCTAACATTGTAATTGTAATGCTTCCACGGACAAAAAAGAAAATTGATGGGTCTGAGGGGTTGAATAAACAGTTTTCTAGACTATATTTACACGGCCATTCACCATAATAGCCTGTGCAAGGTTGAGAGGTTTTGTAAACTCCTTGCTTTCATTAATATCACAGAATGATAAAAGATACATGACTGTTCCTTTGAAAATGTGTGCAGTTGTCTCTCTTTCTGGATAACTGCGGGCTGATCCTGCAAGGATTTTTAGAGTGAGTAGCTCCTTGGTGGAAGTCACTAAGAGAAAGAATCATTGTACCTGAAGATGGCTCTGGTTATGTTCACAAGTGTGTGTGGCTGCCAGCAAGAAGGAATAATCCTAGCGAGAAATGTGTGGAGGCATTGGGCTAGAATGGTGGTCAAGCAGCTTTGAAAAAAAATCTGCATTTTATAACACAAGCTTCTACAAGATATAAATGTCCCTACGTTAAATCAAACAAAACCTGGTTGATTATCAATATTAGCAGTCTGATGTTTCTTCAGTGTACTATAGCGTTCACATGCAGTATTAACATCTTTTTTCCATAAGAAAGGATGGATTTTTAAAATCATCTACAGCATCTGTTGGCCTGCCTAACGGCAATTTCATTGCTTAAGTCGTTCTTCTTCAAGGTCAGAAGGAAACTGCCTTCTCTCCACCTCCAGTATCGCACTGTTGGTGTGGAGCATCGGTTACGGGTAGGTTTTGTCCTTTCCCTCAGACACATGACTCTCAGTCATTTCCAAACGCAGCAGTCCTGATTGGAGGGCAGAGGGGTGAGATAGGAAACCTGTCTGATTCAGTAAAGCAAATCCTCTGTTTACGTTGGGAATCCTCCAAATTCCCATCATCTGTGTCTCAATACCATTCCTGCATGTTCTCAGGTGAAGGAAAACATACCGCATCTGTACACGTCTAGCTAAGAATTGATTTCAATCACCAGAGAGATAAAATTGCCAACGTAGATTTCAATTGCAATTTGAATACTGGACTCAGAAAAGAGGATTCAAAACAGCAGCTTTTTATCTACTATCTTGGGATGCTGTAGGAGGGCAGCAGAAACCAAACAGCTGGAGTATATGGTTTTTCTCTGCACTTGAAAGCCCTTTTATTGGAGAGGGAGGAAAGAAATGTGATTTCAAAATCTGTGTCTCTGATGAGAGAAGGTATGTTTGTGTCTAATCTTGAAAGAAATGAAAAACAATCCATTGCTATGGGAAAGGGTTCCTTCTGTAGCTCTGCCAAGGTCACTGAATGCATAAATCCAGGGAGAGTACAGACCTTGAAAGAGAGCAGCTCTGCTGGGTCCCCACAGCAGCTCTCTAAGGGCTGAGAAGGGTGACAGAGTTTTCTTGCCATTGCAAAGCTGTTAAATACAACTAAAAATATTTTTGGTAACATTTGGCAGTTTGAGGTCTCACCAACATGCGATGGGCCTAACAATACCTGATAGATCGCTGTGGCAATGAGTCTCAGTATGTCCATCCTCCTTTCCCAAGCTCCTAGGTCTCCTTGCTTCAGAGATCCCACTGTGAGCTTTCTGTGCTGTAGTCTTTGAGCAACTGGGCTTGTTGTCAGGCTTTTTGAATTCAGGTCAGTCTGTTCCCTGTTTTTTTCCACTTCTGCTTTGCAAGGCAGTGCTATTGAGCAATTCAGAGTGCATGCATGGGTTAAGCGCTTAAAAGCAGTCCTTTCTCCAGCCAGCACCCTTTCCCCGAAGTAACCCATATGATTTCAGAAGTTTTACTGGGATGGAAGAACATCAAGCTGTCAAAAAATAAAAGCTTGGTGAAGCAAATAGTTCTGTTTCAATGCAACCTGGTTGTCTCCTATGTGCAGTTGTCTCAGTGCCCGTTGACACATCTGGATACCTGCTACAGACACCTGGATCCCAGGCAGACATTTGGAGAAGAGAGCTGTGGTCTCATGGTGTAGTCTCCCAGCGCTGTGGTGGGGAGCCTGAGTACCCTGAGTGCTTCAGCTCTGTATCCAGGGACACACAGAAGTCCTGGTCTTGCTCCACGGATGGTGCTCTCAGCCCTTCCAAGCTATTTGTTTGTGGAGCAACTGGAAGTGATCCAGTGGAAAGTTATCAGGAGAGTCAGAGGCCTAGAGGATATACCTTGTTAAGGAAATGTTGGGTTGGTTTGTTCTGGTGAAGAGGAGGCTGGGGGGAATCTAATAGCAGCCTGCAGCTACTCAGAAGGCAGTTACAAGGATGATGGAGTCAAATTCTTGGTAGTGGAAAACCATATGACAAGGAGCAATTCCCACAAACTGACACGGGAGGTTCAGGATGGACATTAGAAAAAAATATCTTTGCTGAGGTGATAGCACAGCATCAAACTACGTTGTCCAGCGAGGCTATAGAACCCTGATCCTTTCAATATTCAAAAATATTGGACAATGCCATGAATAACTTCAGGCAGTGTTGGTGATAAACATACTTTTAGCAGGATGTAGAACTAAAGACCTCTAAATGGTGCCTTCTGACCTACACTTCCCTGAATCTGTGGTGATCTGAAAGCTTCTAGGAGTGCTGCTTTACAAACAAGTGGGATTACAGGCAGGAACACCTTATTTATCTTTCAGAAAAGGATAAACAATCCCCACTTCCCCTTCCAGGACAGCTGTATTTTCTTCCCCCCTCTCCCTCAGGTTGCACGCTTACTGACTTTCCTCTCTGTGAGAGCTTTGTTCTTCCTTGTGATGGCAAGCACTTCACATCTGCAGGTTTCCTGCGGGACAGCGTTAGGAATAGTGGTCACTCTCAGTAAATCACTGCCAGGGCCAGGCAGGCGGTAAAGGGAGGCAGGTAGAGAGCTGGGACCACCAGCACAAGCCTGCCCTGCTCTTCATTGCACTGTTTCAGCCCCTCTTCCGAACACCTCTGCTCGTGGTGTGGGATGGTTCTTACCTTCAGTGTGATCATCCCCCTGTACTACAGCACTGGTGAGGCCCCACCTTGAGTGCTGTGTCCAGTTTTGGGCCCCCTACCACAAAAAAGACATTGAGGGGCTGGAGCGGGTCCAGAGAAGGGCAACGAAGCTGGTGAAGGGTCTGGAGAGTAAGTCTTATGAGGAGAGGCTGAGGGAGCTGGGGGTGTTCAGTCTGCAGAAAAGGAGGCTGAGGGGAGACCTTCTTGCTCTCTACAACTCCCTGAAAGGAGGGTGTAGAGAGGTGGGGGTCAGTCTCTTCTCCCAAGCCACAGGCAATAGGACAAGAGGAAATGGCCTCAAGTTGCACCAGGGGAGGTTCAGGTTGGATATTAAGAAGAATTTTTACACTGAAAAGGTTATTAATCATTGGAATGGGCTGCCCAGGGAAGTGGATGAGGCATCATCCCTGGAAGTGTCCAAAAGACAGGTTGACATAGTGCTTAGTGACGTGGTTTAGTGATTTTTTTCTTATCAGAGTTAGGTTGATGGTTGGACTAGATGATCTTAAAGGTCCCTTCCAACCTAGACAATTCTGTGATTCTATGTTCTGACCAAGAGGGATGTTGGAGCCCTGATTTCTGTCCCTCCCCCAGAATGACGCCTGCCATTACGACTATTTGCAATAATCTCTGCAAAGTTGCCAGAAAACCTTGCTGCTGCCTGCACTTTACTTCAAACAAATTAAAAGGCTTGCCTTTGATATTTTTTTTTTATTATTTATTTCTTTTTAACCACTCAGCAGCACCAGCAGCACAGTCTGAGCATGTAAAACAGCTCCACTGAGCACACCAGCTGAGTCACTGCTTTTTACCACAAAACCCTCACAGCAGAAGCTGGAGAAATCAATAACACTGTGCAGCTTAGTAAAAGTGCTGAAGCTGTTCGAGGTTCTTATATAGAAACACACCGAGCCTTCATAGCGGGAAAAGCAGTTCACCTCATTAACGCCTTGAAAAAAGCCTTTAAGCTTAATTTGCCAGACACACCGAGGCGCAACCTCCGTGATGAGGGGAAGTGAAGAAATATAGGAAGGGAATGAAATTGGTGATACCACCAGAGGGGGGAAAGATCAGCTTTCAGCATCACCGCGGAGCCTTGGAAAACTGTTTCTTGCACCTCTGTATTGCGTCTCGATTCTGAACACCCAGCCTGCGTGAATACATAGGTAAAAAATACCGAGGTAAAAGAGGAGCTAGCTCTTCTTAAAGTCTAACGTTTAGCAGTCTGAAGGCAGGAGTACCACAGGGCAGCTGAATGCCCTCTCCCCTTGCAAGTCACCCAGTAAAGCCTGGTGTTTCTGGGAGGTTGTGCTTCCATTATCCTCTACGGGAGGGATAACAGGGTGCCAAATCCCAGGTGAGCAGGGGAGCCTACGCTGCTTTCTCTGTCCATGCAGAGACAGCTCTCAGCCTGCGGCATCGCCGGTGGCTGGAGTCAAGACTCAAGGTAGCAGCCTGTCCCAGTCTTCTTTTACACACACCCCCCGACACACATTTGCATGAGTTCTCCATTCTACAAGTCTCTTCTAAAACACTTGCCTGTAAGAACTGGCCAGCCATGCTGCTCCTCCTCTGAAAACCCTGTGAAACTCTCCGCATCTCACAGTGATTTATTGTCTCACCGCCTCTAACATTTGGAAGACCCACCCAGCTTTTTACCAGGGTAAACATCTGTTAAAACATAACACCAACCAGCCGCTACACATTTCTTCCTTCCGGAGGCAAATTTATATGAAAATGGCCAAGTTTTTCTTTCTATACATGTTTCTTCTCTTATCTATCTTGCATCAAATCACCCACTCATTTCCCTTTCCCCCTTTTCTCTGTTTTAACTTTAATCTGTGAACAAGCAGAGGCTCCATCCAGGACTGTAAGACTTTCCATGGCCAGTAAACAGATGTTCATCATTTGGCATCACATCCCAGCACACACTCATCTCTTATCTGCTTACATCTTGTGATTATGATCACAAGATTCCTCTAATTATTACAATATCTTCTTTATTCAGTTATGCACCTGGTCTGCGGAAACTTGATTGCATTCCACAGGGCGTTTGAGCTCTCTGACATTTTAAAGTCCCTGATTGCTGTAGCAGCAGTCATGACCTCCACTTTGAAAACTTTTAGTGTTGAAGAAAGAAATTGCACGTGTGCAGGAAAACTAGATCCACACAGTCCAAAGAAGTGTAACCAGCTATAGCTGTTCCCAGGGTGAGCTGAAACATCAGGCATCCTTCCAAGAGGCTTTGGAATGGTGTCATGGCACCCCAAGGGGCCACTGCTCACTCTGTCTTCTCTTTTCACTTCTCAATTTAGTTGCTAGGGTCTGAGGAATATATGCGATGCATCCTGTATGCATATGCATGACATAATAGTATTGGTTTTACTAGTGTTGAGCTGACCTTTTCCTTTGACATTTTTGGTTTGGAAGAAAACCATCCTATTTGCCTTATGTGACATGAAAATATCCTAAAACCATTCAGCTTCCCTACTGCTCAGCAATATTGAATCTGTGGTCCGCAAAATTCAACACTTCTCAGCTGTTGAGAATGAAGCTGTAAAAGGTAAAGAATAGCCTGATGGAATAATAAGGGGTATAATACAGCAGAAACATCCTCAAACCCTCCTCAGATATCTAGATGTACGTGACTTTACTACCAATCATTGATAACTTTGTTTCCTCTCTGATAGTTTCCTCATCATAAGAGACATCAAAGAGCTGGGGTAAGGCCAAGACGTAAGCAGCAGGACAGGAAGAGTGCAGGCATCCCACCTTATAAATAAATCCTCCTTTAAGGAAGAGGTTTATTTTATCATCTTTGTTTGGCGCAGCTAACATAGCAAACGCATAAAACCAAAACACACCTGCAGTTACTGATCACACTCTCTTCCATTTACATCCCTTCTCTACAAAGAAACAGATTAAAAAACCCTCCCCATGCAGGAAACCCCACCGCACTGAAGATCTCCTGCCTCTCACCTGCAATATCTCCCTAGTCTGAGGGGAACGCCAAACACATCACCTCCAGTTTTGAGGCCCAGGACCTGAAATTCTTTCCAGAGCAGGAAACCCTTTTTTGAGATTTTAAACTTGCTTCCCACAGCTAAAGGAGTCACTTCTCAACACGAGATGGGGAGATTTCCCTTCCCCTGCTGTCCCTCTTATTGCTGCACAGGGGTGGCTTACCTCCAGCAGCACCCTCAGGGGGGGCACAGTTTGCTGTGAAGCCCAGCTAAGAAACTCCCATGAAGGTATGGAGTCTATATAGTCATCTGCCATAGGGTGACATCCCATCACAGGATGTACTTCATCCAATTTCTTTATGCTAAACTATTTCTCACATTTCCAAGATAGACTGGACAAAACTTTAGAGTCTTGCACCAGGAGAACCCAGCCTGGTGAGGCTCACAGGTAGCCAGACCAACCTCTTGAGCCCTTCCTGTGCTGCCCTTCATGAAACCATGGGGAAAACTACTTAGCATAAGATGAGCAATTCAGTGAAGCTATGATTCAAGATATCACTTTAGTGCCCTCTTCCTGGGCTCAAAGAGGGTGTCAGGGATATAATATTAACCCAGGGTTTTATCTTTCCTGGTGATAAAAACACAGCAGGGTGAGGTTCCTCCAGCATTAAATATGTTAAATATGAAATTGTAATAGCTAATGTTCTCAGAGCACTAGCATGACGGGGTAGTGAGTCCTTAGCAATTCACTTTGTAAAGTCAGCTCTTCTGCAGTAATCATCCTTCACTGTATATTTTCTCCTTATGCTCTTCCGTCCTGCAGAGGGAAAACTGAAACTCTTAATCACCTCTGCAATTTTCCTAGCTATTTCTTCATTTTTGCTTTAAAAGCACTCTCCACTTCTTCTCCCCCTGACCCCTACAAACTTTCTCAGTCTCCCTTTTTATAGACAAGAAAAACAAGCTTCCAGTACAAAGGAGGTTTGTTGTTTGGGGCTTTTTTTAGTGGCAAACCACTCAATGTATAGCTAAGGCATCTGACAGTCCCGTAGGCTTTCGAATCTACCCACAGGTAGCAAGTGCTGTGAGTTTTTGCAGTTCCACGTTGGTGCTGATTGAACGAAGTTTCTTCTCTGTTATTGTGCATCTGCCTTTGGAAAATCATCTCCAGGAGGGTTCTGCACTCTCCCCCTGAGCCTCTGTACTGTACACATACATCTTGGTGGCACAATGTCATTTGTTAGTACCACAGCAGCTCCAAGGGGCTGTGGTGAGGCTCTAGACCCACTTCGGCAGTCACTCTTTTGTCTACCTTACCAAGGCTGGCTGCAAGATTCAAGTGGGTTAAACACAGGGCAGGATAACAGTGAAACAACCGTGGTTCTTTTGCAGGTGCCAGTTCTGTCCTCGTCAGTAATCCTGCACATGGGAGCAAGGCTTCTGTGAACTCACTCACCCGTGCCCTTGTCACCATACTGACAGTATCATTGGAGCAACAGGACTTAAACGGTTTTAAACTGAAAGAGGGGAGATTGAGATGAGATCTTAGGAAGAAATTATTTCCTGTGAGGGTGGTGAGACACTGGCCCAGGTTGCCCAGAGAAACTGTGGCTGCCCCATCCCTGGAGGGGTTCAAGGCCAGGCTGGATGGGGCTTTGAGCAACCTGGTCTGGTGGGAAGTGTCCCTGTCCATGGCAGGGGGATTGGAACTCAGTGATCTTTAAGGTCCCTTCCAACCCAAACCTATTCTATGATTCTGTGTAGGTTTCCACAGATCACATACACCTAAGCACACAGGCTTGCAGAGAATTTTAGGCTTTGGGATGACGGCTTCCACCAGCTTTCTTAGCAAAGACCAGACTACAGTCATTTGCACTGTGGTGAATGTCTAAGAATTAAAAGCTTCTGACTGAGCAGTGGACATATCCCCGAAGAGATGGATTGCCAGTCTGACAGCACCAGACAAAAGCAGAGCAAGTATGTTATTTGGACATTCGTCCTTGCTAGTTCTTTTTTCAAAGGAGATTTTTAGCCATCAACCCACAATTTTGGGGGGTATATTTATAGAATACTATCATCTGAAATTTTTTCTTCAGTGAATCTATTCTTTTGGTGGAAAAGTTCTCTGTCTGTCATGCCCTTCCTCCCAAGTCAAGGTGGGTCTTGGTGGGAAGCTGAGGGTCCTACCAGTGGAAGAGGAGATGGCTCTGTCCATACAGTGAGTCCAAGGCTCCTCTGCTGAAAACCTGCCCAAAATGTGAATTGTCCCTATCTCTGCATGTGTATCCTCTACTCCATTTTCCACAGACTGAGTAATACTTCTCACAAAACGGTGATCTCAGCTGGTATCAAATTAATTTGATTCAGAAACTTGGTAGGAACCTTTACAGCACAGTTACAAGACTCTAAACTGTTCTGCATTCTAATCAATGGGACTGTCACTGAGGTGTTCTGATATTTGTATTTTGTTTATATATGTGCCCAATACATGAAAATGTACCTTGTACATTAGACTCCCTGAACTGCATCTGTCTTATTGATATGAGAATGTAACCAAAGCACCTTCACAAGTTTTCTCTAACAACACTGAAGCATCGCTGGTAAGTAAACTGTAAAGGATTGATTCATTGGTAGAGGTCTGAACTGAGCTTGGGTTGGGAAAAATCAATTTTAATGAAACCAAAACGAGCTCTTTCTTTGCTCCTGAAATGAAATACATTTTCATTTCAGATGCAATGAAATAGTCTATTAAATTAAAAGATTTAATTGCAGAGGAACAATTTAAACTGTTTTTTTAGTGACTAAAATATTCAGCAAACAAAACGCCATATTTCCAATAATCACTTACATACATTCATAAACGCTGATAGGAATACCTAAGTTAAATGTGATTGTGACTGTAGTGTTTTTACAGGTCAGTATCTCACTAGGGAAGAGAACAACCAAACAATAATCATATAAAATTAACTGTTAAAAAGTAAAGATTTTCAGTTTTTTCCAGAAAAATGCTTTAAAAACAGAAAAATTCTGAGAACTGAAAGTATATTCATTATGAAATGATTTTACATTAGTTTGATAAATAAAATAATGATATGGAGATTTTCCTGCCCCTTGAAGGATGCACTCTTTATTGAGTTTAAAATGATAATAAACCATTGAGAGCCTACTGAGCTAGGTAATGAATGTAAGACAGCAATTTAAGAGTTCATTTCTGAGGCTCTATAATATTCCAGAGTTTTTTTATCTTAGTGGGGTTTTTATGGTTGTGCAATTGTAGTAATTGAAAGTAGATTATAAAAATGATTCTCCTCCAGACCTTTCCGGGGGAAAAAAGAGATGGAATCTGAATGATGTTTCATCTGGGAAAATATGGAAATATAATTTTCATATAACATAATGGTTAGAATGCCTGTACCTGCAATCTCATTATTATAGACAATATGTACAAAATTTAAATTAAATTGGCCACACTCCCCTGATTCTTTCCCTGTGCCCACCAGCACAGGCAGTGCAGAGAAAGCTGTATCTGGCATGTGTGTGAGCAGAGAGATGGGTCTTCACCACCGCAGGTTCAACAGCAGTATGAAGTATTCATGTCCCCTGGCGCAGCATCTGCCTCCACATAACAGGAGAAGCTGTGTTGGTGTCGATCATAGAATCATAGAATGGTCTGGGTTGGAAGGGACTTTAAAGATCATTGTGTTCCAATCCCCTTGCCATGGGCAGGGACACCTCCCACCAGAGCAGGTTGCTCCAAGCCCCATCGAGCCTGGCCTTGAACCCCTCCAGGGATGGGGCAGCCACAGCTTCTCTGGGCAACCTGTTCCAGTGTCTCACTACTGTCACAGTAAAGCATTTCTTCCTAAAATCTAATCTAAATTGTCACTCTTTCATTTTAAAACCATTACCCTTTGTCCTATTGCTCCAATCCACCATGAAGAGTCCCTCCCCACTCCCCTGTAGCCCCCATTAAGAACTGGAAAGGGCTACAAGTCAAGACCTCTCCCAAGCTATGGCCAAATCTAGCCTGTCTATGCAATGGGAATATATGGGGATAGGCACTCATGTAGTAAATGGCAAAAAAAAGTGCAGAAGATTTTTCTGTTCATGCTGAAGACAGAAGGAGAGAAAATATAGTTATAATGCAGGGGGCTAGAGAGTGCAAATAAAATATTTTACAAGATGAGAAGATGACACCAGAAGGCTAGAGGAGGGCAGGACAGCTCTGGGAAGCTCATACTCAGCAGAGGTATTTTTCTGGGTCCAACTATTGATTGGAGAAAGGTGGCAACACCAGAGGCCAAAGGTACATCTTGTTTCCAGCTCTGACTTAAAGGAAGGACTTCAAAGAAAACGCGGGCTCAGAGCCTGAGAGAGTAAATTTGTCAAGATAAGAAGAAAAATGGATTTTGGCAGAGGAAGTTGAGACTGTCTCAAGCAAGATGATATGTAGCAAGTGAGAGAAGGCAGACTCAGCATCCTCACAGACAAAAGGAGAGAATTATATGGAAAAATTGGAATGTGATGGAAAGGAAGGATTAAATAATATAAAAACTTGAGGAAAAAGAAAAATCCAACTGGCGATAGGTAACCACGATATTTAAGTCATGAGGGCTTAAAGAGAGAGAGCTTGTACTTCAGTGATATTACCCACCCGTGGCTGGACGGCAGCACATGAGCCAGAAAGACAAGGATGCTGCAGGTGAAATAGCTTCAGGAGAACAGGATGGAAAAGTGGAAATGAAAAAAAGTCCACATTTTTTACTTGAAAATTTGATTAGATGCTTCAAGCCTTTTTCCTTTTGACCTGTGCTGGAGAAAGAATTATATGTTGGCACGTCTTGGAAATGCACGGTGGCATTAAGGAGAAAAGTTTGTGTGGTCTCAAATGTGCTGTGTCCTATGAACATGCAGGAGCTTCATTCCAAGCCCGGTATCTTGGCACTCTGTGAAACAACACAGAAAAAAATATATTAAACCCAACTAGATTATAATACTGTGTAAGCATTCACCAAATTTCATTCATAGTCTGTAAACAAAACAAAAAAAGCCGTCATCTGAACTAGAGTGACCTCTGAAACTGAGGAGCCAAGAGTATCGATAGACTTAGAGAAAAAAAACTTGTGATGCTACATATGCATGAAAGGACTTTGGCTGTATCAGCATTGTCAGCCGGGATAATGGGCTCTGGTGGCACAACAGGGCAGGGGTCACCTCGCCGAGAGGGGGACGGGGACGGAGTGGCCATCTGCACAGCCCTGCTTCTCTTCAGGATAATCAGCCCATTTTTCAAGGCGTACTTTGCATGCAAACGCCTGTGCTTAGCATTTATATTCGCGACATGTGTGGCATTGTTGGAGCCGCGAGCTCATTAGCACGTCGGTGTGACGTGCCACCTGAACAGAATGAAGCTTGCAGGGCAGAGATGAAAAGGTACGTGGAGCTGGCTGAGGGCAGAGTAGATGGTGGCAAATAATAATACCATATCTGGCGCCAGGGAGACTCATGCTTTTTAGTTAATATGTATTTTCATCGACGGTTTCTAATAACCTCACCTTTGAAGGCGGACAAAGAACAGTCACGACCTCAAATGTAGCTTTCATCAGAGCTCTGGGGACCAGCCCCCAGGCAACTAAAGGCAACGGCTGTGAGCACAAACAGAAAGAGTCTGGATTAGGCTTAGATGGATCAAAAAAAAATCAAATCAAGGGAAGAGAGGAAAAAAGAAGGCAGCCTAATTCCTGAAGCAGCATTGACATTTACCTGTGACAAGAAGGTGGGAGAGGTACTATAAAAAAATGCAAATACTACTATAGAAAATTATTATTAAAATGTCCAAGAGAACAGACTGCATCTATAGTACTAGCACTTGTGGCTGAAAGTCTTGAAGGATTAGCACGGACTTTGCTAACCAGACTGAAGCTGATCTCAGGCAGAGGCAAGAACGGAGAAAGGAAAATTTAAACTATAGGAGGAATAGAAAAGGAACAAGTTCAGAGCTTTTCTGTGAAGAGAAAGAGGAGAAATCAGCAGTTAGCTGTAGCGTATGATCTGGCAGATAACTCTGAGCTAAGGAAAATGAAGGGTACTGATCAGTAGCTTGGACTAGGACTGAAGTGAAGCAAACTGTGTGGATGACCTCCCTAGCACTATATAGCCCTTAATTGCAGTAGACAGTCTGGATATGGAGAGAATCCTCATCGCTATCTACATCAGAACAAATAATGTAACCAAAGGGAGACTGATTCTTTGCAGTGACTTTCTCTCTGAGAGCCCTCAGCAGGGAGCTGAGAGTGATTTAAGTACTTCGTTGCATGCAGAAACCACCAAGAAAGGAGAAAAGCAGCGCCAGGGCTGATGATGTTGGTTTCTGCAGCAGTGGGCTGCTTCTTGTGCTGAAAGCCTGGCTGGATTTCATCTGCTTTGTTCAAGCAGAGCACAATAGAGGGGCTTTGAATTAGATTTGAAAAGGTAAAAGGGACTTCTACTCAAACTAATATGACAGGACCTAACATGAGACAGAACTTTGAGGTAGGTCTCCTTACACCTTTTCTTTCTGGTGAGCACGTGAAAACTGTTTCAATCTCTCCAGCTCTGTTTCACTAAAAGACAAGCTACAGTAAAGTCACTGTTCAGCCAAGGAAACATGAATCAACTGCATCTGAAACAGATTAAAACCAAAAAGTCTTGTAAACAAAAGTTTTCCTCCCCACATCTCCAACTCCCCTTCACAGTCTTTCTCGCAGGCCAGCAGCTTTTAGTGGCTTCCTAACTGCAAGAAACTTTGCACTGTGTCTCTCCCTTGGACAACCTCTTTCTTTCTATCACCTTTGAGGTCTGGCTGCATATCTACCCTTCTTGCCCTGCCTGGGACCCTCCAGTCCCACTGCCATGGCAGGCTCCCAGCTGCCATGCTAACTGTCCCTGGGCAGCTTAGCTTGGGCTCCACAAGCATCCTACCCCGCTGTCTTCTCCTCCTCCCTGCCAGGGCTCTGTCTGCCTCAAGTGCAGCAGCCCAGAATCATCTCATAGCAAAAAGTATAGTACCTACAGCATAAATGTTGGACAGACTAGAAAAATTCACCACCCTCTTGCCACATTTCAGTTGATCTAGAATGATAAACCAATGCAGAAACTCAGTATCAGAAGTGTAATCAAGATGAGTCCCCTTCTGCTGAAAGGCACTACCTTGTTCTTTATTATATTATACTATGTGATATGGTATAATATAACCACAGAATCTTCATGATTGGAAGGGACCTCTGAGATCATAGAGTCCAACCACAAAAAAAAATAATACCAACAACACAACAAAGCCCACCCCAAAACCCCACAATCAGACAGAAACCAACAATCTCAGGCACTAGAGCATGCCCTGAAGTGCCACATCTACACGTTTCTTAAATACCTCCAGGGATGGTGAC
>JAOQGH010000012.1:115158065-115186015 GCA_025769975.1 Gallinago jamesoni
TCTGCCAGCTCTCTCAGCACTTGTGGGTGCATCCCATCAGGGCCCATGGACTTATGAATGTCCAGTTTGGCCAAGTGATCCTGAACCTGGTCCTCCTCTACTGGAGGAAAAACTTCCTCTCTCCCTACCCTCCCCCTTGCCTCCAAGGACAAAGAATCATGAGGGGCAGCCTTTTTTATTGCTTGCTTTCATTTCCCCTTCTCTCTATGGGTTAATAACAGGCCTGTGTGTGGCCATGAGCTGTAGGTATCCTTTAAGAGCTGTATCCTATAAAACCACTGGGCATGAGCAGCAGCAGCTAGGACTGCCACGTGTCCTGCAGTGAGGTTCTTTAAAAAGAAGATCCTCCAGGGCAGTTATGGGAAAGGGATGCTCCTGCTTTTCAAGTGTGCCTGCGTGGGAGCGTGTGCACGTGTAGGAGTTGTTCCTATTACTCACTTCTTTGGAAACTAACAGCACATCTTGGGCAATGATAGATGAAGCATTAAGCACAGGCTGCAGATTACTGATTGGGAAGCGTGCTGGTGCTATGTTGGGTGTCATTGACCCACCAACCTCCTTCCGTGCTCCCAGACCATCTCAGGGAGATGCTGGACCCAGACTATTCTTTCATTGTTGAGTATTTGCCTTTTAAGTTTTTTTTCTGAACTCCCTCTTCCTTTCTCTGTGCTTAGTAATTTTCTGTTAGTTATTATATGGACAAGTCAAATTTTCTTCATTAGTTGATCTGAGACATAGATGATGCCCTTTTTCAGCTTCTACCAGTGTGCTATGGGGGGCAGATGGAAGGGAAGAAAGATGGATACATGCAGCCCCACAACTTATTGCGGCTGCCAGCTGGTAAGTGGATACTGCTACTGAAAGCTCTGGGAAGAAGGTAAACTTGGGAGACAGTGGTTATTGATGAAGGCCACAGCTAATTACAAATGCCAATATAGGAATGTGGAGGGGAGCAAGAGGTGAAAGGAGGAAGCACTCAAATATTCATGGAGCTAGAAAGGGAGAGTTAAAAAATGAACAAATGTCCCATTAAGTTCAGCCTGCAGAAGCAGAATAGCCAGATGAGCCTGGCAGAAACCAATGCTGCTTCTTTACATTGGTACAATGTCCTTTGACACGGCCAGGCAAGGCTGGTACCTCAACAGGTTCATGCAGGGCCAGATGGGGCATCTCTCGCAGCACAACATTGTGCCACAAACATTTGCCTCAAATTCCGGAGCAATCAGTCCTCCTAGTGATTCTGACCTACTCCAGACAGCCTCTCTTCTGTTCATGCTTTCTTACATGTTCTTTCAGAAAAAGCACAGTTTATTATATCTGCAGCGTTAGGAACATAAATAAGTGCCTTACCAAGCTTTACAAATATTGAAGAAGGCTGGGCTTGCTACACAAGGCTTTTCACAAGGAAGTAGCTAAATGTTGTTTTATTATTTTAGTTTCCATTGTAAATGAAAATTACAAATTATATATAAACTTACAGTAAACAAAAAATTAAAGAATCTAATGAAATTGGCACTTGACTCTTCCTCTAGTCTACTTAATTGAAAGCTCAGCCACACAGAGTAGTTTATATAAAACTCTAACGGATTATTTCCTCTACTGTGATGAGTTGCAAATCCTTCCAACATAAATTACTGGTTAACAGAGTAACCATTATTCATTGGGTTTTCCCGAAAAGACTTCAATCTTGCAAAGATTTAACATCCTTGAATAGCTTTGTTTCGCACGACTCAGACCTTCGACTTTAGCTCTACTGTCTGATTCACGTACACAGATAAGCTGCTGACTACAAGACAGGTAGACCTTTACGGCTTTGGATTTCAGTAATTTAATTGTAAGCTCTTTGATACATCAGAAGTACAGTTGGGAAATAGCATTTTGCACATTACTGGCACCCTCCGATAGGATGTACCTCCATACTGTTATGGGCTCTGTAGTTGTACACAATTATTAGACATGTGGATTGCATTTTAGGTATCTCCTCCTCCAGCTCTTGCTTACACCAGCACTTGAACAGCAGCAGAAAAAGCAACAGAGAAACATGTAGAAGTCACGGAAGACACTGCCAACAGCCTGTGTTTTCTTACACACAAAATGAGCTCCCTCATCTTTGCCATTGATCTATCTTTTCCTTTGATGAAAAAAAAAGCCAAGAGAGCAGGAGGTCAAGAAATTAGGAGAGGAACACTTGAACTGAATTGGAACAGTTTTAAAAATAAACCCAGCTGGAGGTTTGGAAATTAGGAATGAGACCAAATTCATGAATACCAACCAACATTTCTGTTGGGCAACTAGTGATTTTGAATTCCTCACTTTTCAGATCCCAGCTGCAGATTTCCTGAGAAGTCTGACACTGCTCAGCATCAGTTCTCTGGAAATCTAATCTCTTCTGTCAACCTTAAACTGGGCACTCAGAATTACTATTTGCTTTTGAGAAGTATTAGTCTTTGTGAATGTACCCCACGGAAGGTAATTTTTTTTTTTTTTCTCTCTTAATCCTTCTGTTTTATGCTTCTATTAGTTGTTTTGTCCCAGGCTGCCAGTCCGCTGCCTCAAATGGATACTGCTGTTGTGCTTTAGCATAGGAGTACCCTTTAGAATGGGGTGAACTGAGGGATTAGCCCAGCAAAGGTATCTAAGAGTAACTTCATGTATGGAGTAAATGTAATCTCATTAATTTTTCCCCCATGTTACAGGTGGGCTGCAGATGGACCCAAAAATAAGAGCTCGCCCTTGTTTCAATTGCAGATACCCAAGTGTACTTGTTGTTTGGTTAATTCAGGCTTTAGCAGAATCCATTAAATGTATGTTCTTTGAGCGAAAAAAACAGCCCATCTCCTTCTGCCACTTGAATCTGACAGATGTTCAAAACCCCCTGAAGATTAGGCTTGTGGAGAGAGAATACACAAGAGTAAAACTGAAAGGTAAAATCCTTGCTTTATAAAAATAAACGGGAAACTTCCCATTGCCAATCATGGAACTAAGACACACATTAAGCATGGCTTTTTACAGAGCACTTCTCTTTCTAAAAGCAGCCTTTATGCATCGATTCTGCCACGGCGGAGCTCATTTATAATCTGGTCAGGATCTGTGTACGGGTGTGTACATTCATATGTCTGCCATGAAAATTTTCTACCAGCCAATCACCGCTCTGGAGCAGACTGGAAGCTGGCAGAGAAGCTAATTACTCTCACTAAGAGAAATCTGCTAGCTTGATTAATGCCTGTTTTCCAATTGTTGCTATTATTTCAGCTGTAATCTCAGAAAAGGGTTTGCTAGGGATGACTCTCCCGGAGTCAGTTTTGCTGGGCTATAAGCTATGTCTCATTCTTTATTCCCAGAGGCAGTTCCCTGAACTTCCAAGTAATGGTAGTGATAGCCCTGAGTATGTAATAATTAGTATAGCGACTGTGTGGCACCATCCTCTTTCATAACACTGTTCATCTGTAGATCTCAAACCACTTTTGGAAGGAGGCAGCAACCTCACTGTTTAACAGATGATTACATCGGGATGTTGAGGTTAAGACTGAGGTTTCCACTTTAGTTAAAATCTTCTGCCTGAGGTAAAGAAGTGCTAGTTTAGCTAAAAGACACTGAGTTGCCGGTGAGCACCTGACACAGTCACACTGGAGGCAGCAGAAAAACCAGCATTGGTTTGGATCAGACTGACAAAGTAGGGAAAGCAGTGAGGATAACTTCAAGACTGCTAATCTGCTTTTTCTATTTCCATTTCCAACTTCACAGAAAATAAAGAGTACTGTCTCTATGCAGAAATTTACCTTAATCTCTAAGTGCATATCATAAAAAATGGGGGTCCTTAATTTTTTTTGGAAAATAACAATGTTCAACATTTGGCTTATAGTTTACTGTGCAAATAGTGGCCATGTAATGACTGTTTGGCAATGCCTGTATTTTTTCTGTAAAATATCTTTCTGCCTTAAGAGGTTTCTTACAAACGACAGGCACATCTCTGATTTTGGTGACTCTTGTAGATCAAAACCTCCTTTTGTTTATGGCATATGGGATATGGTTGGGGGAGTTACCCAGACCATAGAAGAGGTCTCTCTTCCCTTGCAAAAGGGCTTGAAGAGAGGTGGTAAAGAATATCCCATCAAGTTTACTATTCCAAGACCTGTCAGCTACTAAATAGTATCTTGTCCTTCTAAAATGAAAAAGAAAAAGCAATTACTGCCTTTTGCAGAATTTCAAGTGCACTTAAAATGACACAAGCGTTTGTCCACCTGCACAAGCCCTCTTACAGCAATAATTCACCCTGCCAAGTAGACCGTGCTTGTAGTTCCTTGGAAAAATCAGATTGTGTGAAAATGCATCCCATCTGTTTTTTTTTGGAGGGGGCAAACAGTATTCCTCAGCTCTCCCCGTGAGATCATTCTGGGGACAGGAGCCAGTTCTGAGCTGTGCCTGCCAGAGCCTTTCTGACTTATACTGGTCGAATAAGGCCCTGGTGCAGTTATGGATAACCAGAGTGCAGCTCACTGCCTTCTCATGGGAAGGAGGCCACCAAGAAGAGCTGGCAGAGGGACAACTTCTGAGGCTCAGTATCCCCCCCCCAGATCCCCGTAGAAGTAATGGAAAAGAGCATTGCAAAGCCTGCTGGCCCTGGCAGACCTCCTTCATTATTCCAGCTATGCTTTTTTTGCAAAGCATTTATATCTTCAATAACGTCATAGCATTGGGAGGGTACAGGAGCAAGGTGAAGGTAGTAATACCTCCCGTTGCACTCCCTCAACCTCCAGCAATCTCTGGCTCAAGGGCTTCTTGAGCAAAAAGTGGTATCCTTGTATATGCATGTGCTTGCAAATTAACAGGGACCTCTGCACAAAGGGTTCTTGGTGGGTGGCGACTGCTGCCATGGTTCCTCTGCCAGCCCATGACCCAGCCTGCCACCACTTGCTTGTGTCCTGCTTGCTCATAATGCAACGAATTGTAAGGACTGAGGCATGTGTTCAGGTAGGCTCTGAGCTATGATGCTCGGGTCCAGATCTGTAGTCAATTTTTTTTTTTTCCTGGACCTGGCTATGTTCCGACTCAGTGCTCTGGTTAGCTCTGAAGCTGTGGTTTGTGTCTGAACTTGAGCCCAGAGCCTGCTTGAATAGGATCTGTTGTTCTCTTTTCAGGCTATCTCAGATAGTCAGCACTCCCAACTTCGTGCCTTTTGAAGCAGCTCTCCCTCCCAATACAATCTTTCATCCCAAATGACCTCAGAGACGGCCATGTGAAACAGTTCCTTCTAAGCAGGAAACTCAACTCAGACTGAGCACGGGTCTCAGTGTTTGTGAACTTCAGCAGTTTTTCGCAAAAGTTTGAAAAACACAGGTGTAAATCATTCATACAGCCAAGAATCTGGCAAACTCCACCTTACCTCCAAGGACTGAAGGAGGAGAGGGGAGGGAGGGAGAGGCTGGGAGGAGCACACCTGGACATAAGGTCTGGGAAGCTACCACTGATTCAGTGCAAAACCCCAGCACTCCTGGGAACCAAAGTGCATCACCTGTATGTCATTAATCCAGAAGCCTTTCACAAGCTTTTTATCCACGCTTGTTGCAGAAACAGAGTAAAAATGAGTAATGGATAGCAAAGACTGGGAGATGGAGCTGAGGGAAGATCTAGCCTGGCAGACCGTAGTCCCCTTGTATGTAGCCTACGTGCTGCTGGGCATGAAGCACTGAAGAAAGGAGCTGGGTGCCTGTTTCAGCTTTGGGGAGTGAGAGTATGTCTCTGTAGGCAACAAATTATGGAGTAAAGGCACTTGCATGGGACTGGGTAGCAGGTCCTCTTGCTTCCAAATCTGTTCCCCTCTCTAACTACATTGACATGAAGGCGTTCTTGAAAAACTTTCTCTTCCTGTGGTAAAGGGTAATTTATTTACTTAGGTTGATGTTTAAGTTTAAAAACCAGCTATTTCTATTGTCATTCCTCACTAATCCAAACAAATAAATAAAATAGAATTAGTGCTCTGAGGACCTATTTGACATTTCATTGTCAACACAGCAATAAGGAAAGTTTGACAAAGCCTCAAGGCAAATGATTAAAAGTCTTTATCTGTCACACCAAGGAAAGGCTGCTCCTCTTGGTGATAAGGCTATATTTGTTGTCCCTTAAGGACAAGGTGAAAAATAAAGTCATGATTAGAAGCCATAAAGCTTTACTGGTTGCATGGTCTATTTCAGGACAAAAAGACCTTCTTTGGGTTGGGTAATAGATATTCCTTAAACGTCAGTTGTCATATTTATCACAGAGATTTCAGAAAATTATGAATTCCTGCACTTAAACTAGTAACATTTCCCTGAGAAATACAAATGCTGACAAAATCTGCCAAAGCAAAGTGTTAATATTATTTCCCTTTTCAGCTTAATACAAGTTTTCCTCTGTTAAGGTACTATTATTATAGTATATATTATTATATATAGGTTTTTCTACATCTGAGCAATTTTTAAAAGAATCATTCTGTTATTTTAAAAACAGCCCCATCCTGGGAAGATGTTAGAAACTCACAGTGAAAATGGCCTGAAGATCATGTTGTCATGAGAAGAAAGATGACAAATCACAAGTTGCCATGAAAAAATAAGATTGTGTATCCTCCTGAAAAGACGATGTTACTATGAGAATTGAAGCCATGCAACCACGCTTGCAGAAAAAGACAAGGGAGTAACAATGACAACCTTTGGAGCTTTTATTCCCATAGCAAAGGTCCCATCATCAGAGATGAATGTGAATAACTTGCACTTCTTGTGCAGTAGGTAGGGTAGGAACCACTAAGCTTTGGGATTGGTATGTTACAATAATTCCTGGGCAGGGCACAAAACCAAGTTGAATTTGTGGTAGCAGTAAATAAAGGAATAGGAAAAAATGTGAAATTGAGCATCACGGGTGGCAAAAGACCTAAGCAACCTAAGGGATCCTTCCAAAGCAGCACTGGGTGTGCTGAGAGCTGGTGCAGGATTTAGAAACACTGCTTCATTTTCAGAGAGAAATATGTGTCAGCAAGCCAGGCTGAGGCTTTTTTCTTCATCTTCTGCCAGAATCATGATTAAAGAAGTCAGGCTATTGTGATTCTCTGGTTTGGTTGTATTAATAGCTGCTGACACTTAATCATAAAAACTTTAAAATAAAAAGACAGCGGGCGAGCTCCCTGCGAGGAGTGCTTTTGGCTTCTTTGAGGCGTCATTTGGTTTGGGGAGCCCCATCCTAGTGGGTTTTATCCCGGCCACAAGCACCGAGCCACAGGCTGAGGCAGTGCTTCCAGCCGGACTTGCCACCGCCTGCCCCTGCGAGCCCACTCTTGCCTGCCCCCCAGGGAGGCACAGCTCTGCTTTAACGTCATCCATGGGCAGAAAACACATTCTAACTATACCTAGAGACTCTCTGGCGAGTTAAAAAGGAAGAAAAAAAAAAACAAACCAAACCCCAGCAGAGAGGGAGAGGGAGCACGAGAGCTGGTCACAGGTCAGGCGCGAGGGCAAGCACAAGAGCGATGGGGAGGAACTGGTGGAGTATTTGTTGGCAGCAGTGGAGCCCTTGGCTGCCTGGCTGCTGGATGGGTTCCTAAATCCACTCATCTGTTCTGCAAAAGACAAGGCAACGCTTCCCAGTGTTAATCATAACCAATTTATGTTTCCCAAAGTGTCAAAATGTGATATAGAGAGAGTATTTGCTCGACTAGCTTGTCCTGTTGAACACAATGGCTTATTATTACTGTTATCATTACGGTGTGAATATTGCCTCATGTGACTGGAATGAACAACACCTTCCCTATTTAATTAAGCTGTTCGAGATTGCATTTGTAGTTGTTGAAGCCATCACTCTTCTTCCCTGGGTTATCACGGCCGCACCTCGGCTCAGAGGAAAAGGTAAATGACTAAAAGATGGTTGCCTAATTGTGAATTAATCCACCTGCTGGGACTGCTAACTAAATGTAGTGGCTGGCATCTTTGCTGCGACACCAACCTTGTCATCGCCTCCACAGCTGCACCAGCCGGTTGGCCCAGACCCAGGATTTTGATATGTGCTCAGATGGCAGGCGGTATGTGCAGATACTGTATAATGTGCGGAAATTATTTATGAGAACTTCCATTAAATTGAATTCCATAAAAAAGTTATCCATGCTGCCTTCGAGGGATTTATTAAAACCATCTGCACGTTAAGCTCGTGATGTATAAATGAGGTGTCATTTGCACCTTGCCTGTAAGATTTCAAAGCAGGTGCACCCCTTCTGGAGGGTCACCCTGGTCTCCTGTGAAGTATTTTGAAGCTGAACTCTCAGGCCGGCATAAGACACTGTAACACACGCCAGAGTTTCCCGGTATTGGTCCTTGGCTTCTTCACAGACGTGCTGGTTTAGTGGTTGTGCTCTGGGAATTTGGCTAGCAAACTGTCTAGTGCTCTGGACTGTAACGAGAACAACGCTGCCCAGTGTCTCTGGCAAGTGCTTGTCTCCAGTTCTTCGTAACCCACCCATGTATTGTTGAGCTGGAAACAACGGTTGCCTGTAGTATTTTTATGTGCGGATTTAAAACAAGAAGCAAAATCAGCACTAGGGAGTGTTACGTATGGGGAAGGCTACTCTTCTGTGTGGGAAGACAAACAGTAATGAATTATATGTATGTAGCCAGTCTCTTTCAGGGTGAAAGTCTCTGTCCTTGGAAATATCCAAACCCCAACTCAACACCACCTTGGGCACGTGCTCCAGCTGATAGTGCTTTGAGTAAAGGGTTTGGGCTGGATAATCTCCAGAAAGCTCATTCAACCTTGCCTACTCTGTGAGAAGGCAAACAGGTACTAAAAAACCAAGAGTTTATCAATCTTCCTAAACTATATTATATTGTAATATTAAAGAACTATTGCATTATTTCTTTGTACAGGAAAATATAGAGAAACTGTCCAAGGAATAGTAGAGGGACTTAAAAGATACACACATTTTAAGAAATCCTTTACAATAGTAAGGGCAGCCTCGTCCAAAGGCTTGACAGCCCAGTCTTCATTAGCTCATGTTTCGAACTGACATAATTTCTCTGCTTTGTGAAATTATTTGTGCTCTTCCACATACCTGCGGTGTGTGCAGCATACTCCAACTTCTGTTTCTTTCATCTGTAAGCAAAATTACAGCATGTAAAAACACGCAGGTGTGAATGATGAGCCTACGTCTGCTCATTCTCATGTGCGCGGCAGATTTCCAGTGACTGTAGGACCTCACCAGACCATCTCTCCAGCTAGGGACAGCTTGGTCGGATGATGTGCCCAACAACCTACACAGCTATTTCTTCTGTAGGATGGCTCAAAAGCAGCCCATGCTGCTCTGTGTGGTCTCTCGGGCTTTCCTCGGAGGAGCTGGCACATCGGCGTCCTCCACTTGGTCTTTGTTGGGTTTTTTTCTTGCAAGTCCTGACAAAATCACCCCATAAAGTGGTGCAGCTTTTGAACTTCAAGTGATATAATACAATTTACAGAAGTTTGTACCCTACCAGCTCCCAGCTCAGACCCTGGAAATCATGCTGAGAACCCTGGCAATTGGTGATGAGAGCATTTCAATTTAAACAGCGCATATTATAAGCCACATTATCGTGTGTCACTGGAGGCATAAGAGTTTTGTGCCTCCATTTTGTCTCCTGGGTTCTAGCCACCTTAACGTATGTATATCCCAAAGCTTTGTGTTAAGCCAAAATAATTTGTTCCTCTTTTGAAAGGGAACCTTCTCCTGCACGTCTGATAAAGCCATCAAAAGGCCCTGTTATTACGTGCTATAATGGCCCACAGGAGTGTTTGATTAGAACATTTTCCTTGTCACGTCGACAAGCTACGAGATATTATCTGCCTCGGGAGGCTAAAAGGAAGACTTGAGGGATAAAAAGGTCTATTGTTACTACAAGCATAATCTTGTGCCTGAGAATGCCCCAGGGGATTAAGAGAGCTCTCTGGATGTGTGGAGTGAGACATTATATGTAAATTAGTTTTGTTTACCAACACTGCTGCGTTGTATTTATTCTATCCAGCTACACTTAAATTTAGGAATAAACCAGGGAATACTCCAGCTGTGATCTGATTGCTTTCTTATTTATATAAAATGTTGTTTTCCTTATAATGGGAAGAAGGAACTGGTGTTGATAATGAGATGTCTGTGCAGACCTTAGCGAGGGAAACTCAGCAGTGACATTAAACATTAACATCACACCAAAGCTCCAGGCCTTGACATCCTCTAAGACTGTCTCACCTCCCTGAAATGCCTGGGTCAGTAGGAGAGCTCTTCCACGTGGGGAAACAGCCCAAGAAATACAGGTCCACCTGAAGCAGAACAGGTCCACCTGCTCTTGCGTGCTGCTAAAGTTTGCCAGCACTGTGTAGCATTGGGGGTTTTTTTAGGTATTGCACTAGGGAAAAACAGAAACAGAACTATGTGGTGCTATGTAGAAATATTGCAGAATATACCTGGTTAAGTGCATACAAGGTGAGGAAAATAAAACGAAGGAAGAATTGTAGGTCTGGGTGTGCTGGGACATAAGATGTTGGCTCGCCTCTTCATTTGCTTTCATTGTGGCAACACTGATGCAATTGCCATCTATCTTTGACAATATGCCCCAAATATATATTTATCATGCCTGATAGATGTATCACTTTAAGAAAATGTTGCTTTTCTTGGTGGTAGAACAGTTGTTATGGTGACTCTTCTTCTCTCATTTAATACAGGAAGCAGAACACTAAAATAAAAGTCATTCCATTTATGGAATTTATGAGAAATCCACTCTGAATCTGTAACACAAGCCAGAGATGTTTGGGAATACTTAACAACACATTTATTTTATATTATTTGACTTTTCATTCTGGAACTTGAAATTTCGTGGAAAGATGTAGTAATAGGAAATATATGGGAGGAAACATATTTTTATATGTCATATAGTATTTCATTTGCTCATGTATAATATTTATATAGTATGGTGGACACTGAATGTACAAATGCTTTTGCAGGTTAGGTACCAACTGAGCAAAGATTATGTAAGGTTCTAACCTCATTAAGAAGTAAGGTGGATTGTTTTTTTTTCTCCTTGATGATTCAGTTTTTAACACCACTTTGTGCTTTATCCTGTGGGTGCTAATGATAGTCATAGTGCTATAATATTAAACAATAATGTGTAATTTCTTGATGATACATGGTCATATATTTCACAGGCTTTAAGCAGGAGAAACACCCAATGTACTTCTTTATTTTCAGTTTTCCTCTTAGATCAGAGATGTTTCTAAAGCTACATTAGAGATTAAATGCTCCATAAGCATATAAATTGCGTAACATTTTATGCTAGCTCACCATTTTAAATAAATTTACCCCAACCTACCTGATGTTGGATTTCTACTTCATAACTAAGAAGCTGAGGCAGTTAAATGTGCAGGTTAAACCCACATGGAGGTTATATCCACAGCCAGTGTAGATGTGATTCTGCAAAAACTCACTTTATCTATGAGAATTGGAGGATGTCCTATATTGGTCAAAGCTTCTAGGTGGACATCAAAGACAGGCAGCTCTGTAGAGTGCTTGATCCCTATCCAGTGTAGATAATGCCATTTTTGATGTGTGTCAATAATGCTAAAGAAGAATTTGCACATCCACAGCGCAGGTGTGAAGAAGGAAGAAGATGGACCGAAGCAGCCATTGACAGGAAGGAGAAGTGGGAGTTGATGGTGAAGAGGGCTCAGGCACAAAGAGAGAAGGAATCTGCAAAATTTTCAACCACAAATCTTTAGAACAGGAAAAAAAAAACAACTCAGAGAAGGGAAAAATATCTTTAGTGTACAAGTCAGGATGTAGCTGGGGATGTGTTTGGGAAGAACGAGGGACTGCAAATGGGCAAAAGCAAAATCAGTCACAGGAAATGCACAATCCAATAATATTTCTCATACAAAAACACTAAAAGGTACCTGCGGGGAAGTGTTGCATTTGACCTACTATGAGAAGATAATTTCCCCAGGAACAGCGTTATCATTTGATCAGTGTCCTATAGGAAAGTAGCAGCATCACAGTGGATAAGAATTGCTAAAGTTTTATTAGGACCAGACTATCAGTGTAACTTTTTAATGAGCAATTTATCACCCTTACAAGATTTTTATTAACCTTGTCTGCAGCTGAAGATGAATTACTTTCCTAATCCAGGGGCCGACTGCCACAGAGCATCCCCTTATCAGCAGCAGACCATTCGCTTAACAAGCAGCTCTCATGGCAAGAGGGATTCTTACTTCTTGGGACTACTTTAGTTGGGGACAGCTGCAGTTGCCAGTGCCACCTGCTGAAAGGTTGTAGGGGCTCTTAGGAGGTGTCAGGGTGTGCAAAAAGGACTTCTGGACAGTCTGGCAGGCTTGCCCCCTTATCTGCCCAAACGCAGGCTGTGCTTGGGGAGCTTTAGGTTTGTCCCACCTAAGACAAATTTGTAAGTATTCTTGTAAAGTTTCGCCCCCCTCTCCCTCTGTGGTTGGAATGCAAACCTCTGCTCCACGCCTGCATGGAACAAAGTGAAAACACAGCTCCTGTGGGCTCCGCAGCTTTTCCCCCCTGACTTTGAAGCCCCCCACACTTCATACCCCCACACTTCCTCTGAAACACCCAAAAGACACCATCCCCTGGCCACTGACCAGTCACAAAAGGTTTCTGCCTAGTATTTGGGTAGAGCTACCTGCAGGACTTGGACCACAGAGGGTGGAAGGTGCCCACAGAGCTGGTGATACCAGCCTGAGGTGCCTATTTCCATGCTGAAGGCACCAATTTGACCAAAAGTCCCCTCACCCTATAATCTTCTGTCACCTCTAGACAGAGCTCCTGCTGCTTGTAGCCTTGTTCTATTTATTTATTTATTTATATTATTATTATTATTATTATTATTATTATTATTATTTGCACCACCTTAATTAAATGGTATGTTTTGGAAACCAGATTAGACCAAGGAGTGACATTTTTCTGCGTGGAACCCCTGAGCTCAGCCCGAAAGCCCAAAAGCAGCCCAGGGCAGCTCAGCTCAGCCCAGCCCCATGAGACAGATGCTTAAGTAGGTTTGTGGAGACCAAGCAGATAGAGCCAAAGTCAGACAGACAAACCCCAAGTGAGTCCGACAGGATCCACTTTAGATCAAACTGATTCCTATATGGCTTAGGTTGAAAATGCAACCAGGTAGCTTGTTGGGGTTTTTTAAAGACTTAAATCAGGTGATTGGGTGTTTTGGGGGGGGTGATTTATTTTTTTGCCTTTAATAACTTGGCACATACTCTTTGTAAAGCTGCTCTGCTGATACCTAAGTGATCTTTAGGGGGAAAGTTAAAATTTATTTTCAACGGATACCCTCACAGATAAATACCTTAAAATTCTTCACTTAAGGGCATTCCATTCAACTAGCTTATAACTTTCATATCACACTACTGTAATGACTGTTTTGTAAACATTCAACTTGTATTCACAAAAATGTGATCTATTAGGGGTGTTGGGAAATGGGAAAAGACTATGTTTTTCTGCTGTTTGATGACAATATGTCGATTTGAAGAAACTAAAAGCAGATGCCTCTGAAACACGAGGAAATGAATACCTGAAACGTGCCCATTCCACCTGACCCATTCATTCCCACCCATTCTATCAAGACACACCAATCTATGGGCTTGCAGGAATGAAGAACCAAACCCATAACGCACCATGAGATAAGGAATGCCCAAGCACGTTCTTAACTTGACTGAGGTAGATGGGTATCACAGTGGTATTAATAAAGAGATGATAAGACGTGCAAAGGCAAGTTACCTGGAATTAGAAGTGAAATCACCAAAGCAGAAAAAAAGACAAGTGATGTCTTAGATTAGAAAAACAAGCCCTTTTTGAGGATATGAAATAATATAGAAAATATCCTTCAGTGTTTATTGCAGTGGCAAACAAGGCAAGCACTATTGCAGGGTTTACCTGGGCTAAATGTGTATGAAAATGAACCCTTAAAAATCTGTATTCCTCTTTATGGAAGCAAAAGGACAAAATTTTGGCGAGCACATCTGCAACTCGCTGCAGCATAAAAACATGTCCCAACACATTGCCATATTAGTGATACATCAAACCAGGGGGAAATGAAATTCAGCCTTCCCTCCTTCTGTGTTGCTGCCAAGGAACAAAAATATACCATAGGCTAAAGGTTCTCCGCCAGCCCCAGCCAGTTACAACATAACATACAATTAACTTTCACAGCTGGTCACAGGCTTTGTCAGAAGCCTGGGGAAAACAAAAACGTCCTGTGTGTTGAACCTGGTTGTGAATGTTCTTTAAATATACCTCATTAAATCCAGTCTGAGTTCCAATTGCTGCTGGCCGGGTTAGCTGGTTGATGGTGTGCTTACAGAACCGCATGGGAACAATGCAAGGTGATCTATCTAGTCAATAAAACCCCTTAACTTCCGTGGTCTAAATTGCTTTTGTCATTATGCTATGTGCAGCCACAACGAGATCACTGAAATTGTGCCTTTTTCCTAACTTTGGCTTCAATCCTGCCCACAATTACGCACACGCTCAGGATTTGCCACCGAGACTTGTTCTACTTGAGCATTTGGACCTTGTCTGTTAACTCCCTGTGGCCGAAGCTCTCACTGTATTACACGTACCTATATGGGTGGCTATCAAAAACTCTGCTTCTGCTGTAGTTGCCCCTTGGTGGACCCAAGGAAACACGGAGGGCACTGGGAGTTCCCACTTACTGCCCAGAAAAGCTGGCTCAGGGGTTTTTCAACTAGCAGACTGTTACTTGGTGAATTTAAGCCATCTACCAGAAGACTTCCTCTCCTTATAGTCCTTGCACGCACACGTTAGAGGTTTGCCACAGGCCTCAGGGGGCTGCAGGCCACTCTTTTGTCTGATCTCAGAGTAAAATGGGCAGGCTACGTGTGTGCACCAGGCTAAAGTGATTATTTGGTTACCAGACTGGAACCTGACTCTGTGTGTTGGACTTGGAGCATTTGGACCTATCTGAATTCATCTGTATCGGTATGATTTCAATACAGGCTCCTCAAACCAAGATTTTTAAAGGGATGGTCACCCAATATTATTTGAGTTTCTGTTTGCTCAGCATAAGTGGTAGCTATTCAGAATGATGAATGATACAGTTCCTCTAGCTATATGGATCTGTTTATTTTAATTAAAATTATCTTCTCTATCCAGTTCTTCCGTAAGATAAGCTGAGGTGAATCAAAGCAGATTTAATCATTTCAGTTGTGTTCTTGTAACTGGTTCCAAACAAGCCCCTGATTCGTGTAATGGCCCTAATGAAATTAATGGTAATTTTGTCATGGATTTAAGTGATGTCAGGATATAAACACCAACACATGCTGCATAGAGAAACTTTTTTCTTCTCCATGTCATGTTCTGGATAACGGCAAAGATAACATCAATCTGTCTTTGCAATGTACTGGCATAGCTTAATGCCCTCAGTAGTGACTTAAAGACAAACAGGGCTTTTTTTGTCTATGGCATTGAAGCTGATGGAGAATGAGTGAACCGTGACTTCACACAGCTAAGGACATGCAACTGTGCTTAACTGTCTTAAATTTCTGGGCAGAAAAACACAATGAAAACATATTTATATATGCAAGTAGGTGATCCATTTAAAATAACTCCTAGACATAAATGTATGCCTTTTTTAGTTCTATCTTTCACAGCATGTCCAGAGAAAGCTTGGTATTATATGTACAGCAGCCTTATGTGAGCCGTGTAGTTTCATATTCCATTTTAATTACGTTTTTACTTGTCATTCACAGCATGATGTTTCTGCTAGCAAGGAATAATATCCCAGCCCTCCTAAGACTACTTTAACATATGTACATTCCTGCAGGAAGGCTGTGAATTTAGTGGATAAAGCGTGCGTTTTGTTTGAAGATTCACAACAGCTCACCTTCAGCTTTTCTCAAGGTTCTCCCTGTTTCCCTACACCTATTACTAGGAGAAGTTAGTTGAGTTCTTAATTTTACTTACTTTCACTTCTTTTCGAAAGCAGATCTTCATCCAAACTTTTTTTCAGAGTGATGGAAGCCAACACAGTGTGGAAAAAATAAACACAATCATCTGAAACTGCTCCAAGGACTGGCTTTGCTAGAAAAAAAAAAAAATATCTTTCCCATTCTGTATGCCCATCCATTTAATTATCAGCACTATAAACTTCCCCTCAGAAACTGCGTGGCATTAGTACAATGTGATAGGTTTTTTTGCCAACAAAAGCCCCTACATCTGTTTGCACTTCCAGAAACCTTTAGTCTAAGAGCTAGGCATGAGACAGTAGTAAACCATTTAAATAGCTGCACAGGAATGAAAAGGCTGATCTGAATTTCATCGTACATATATGTGTAACCCAAACCTCTCTTAAAAACACACATTTATAGGTCATAAAAAATACAGTCATACATACACCTCTTCCCTAGTAATGACACTGAGGAGTGGTACCAGGCACAGGAACTGAAATAATCTATGGTCTTAAACATTAGAACTGTCTCTGTCATGGTTTTTGGCATTGTCTGATTTGCACTTTCTCTCACGGTTCCCAGGCTCGCTCTGGGAGATGCTGTGAGCCAAGGGCCATTCCCAACAGGCACCTCACCTGTTTTAGCAGGTACGAGAGTATAGGACAGGATATTTGGTTCCAATTGTCACCATTACCATGGAATGGGTCCAGGCAACTTTAACAGCGTAGCAAATTCTTAAGGAACCCCAGTCCACAGTGAAGGGAGCTAATTTAGCTTTGCACTCAGGCTGCTCAGGGGTGAGCAGTCTTTAGTTTACACTTCAGTATTTACACAAAGAACTGCTATTTCACTCCAGTGTGCTTGACTCAGGTAGAGAGATAATCCTTCTGCAGCCTCGGGACTTCAATAAAAGTATCTGCTTATCTGCTTTGTTGGCACGTTTCATCTCTATGCAAACCCCTAGTAGAGGAGAGTTTTCCACTCTTTCAGTTTAGGAAATTGTGTTAGATACAGAAGCTAACTTGGTGTATCACTGTTGCCATGAATTTAAAAAAGAAAAAAAAAAAAAACAAACCAAAAAACCTAGCAGATTGTGACATCCTGATTCGTAGACAGCAAGGCCACATGAACCATCAGGTTCATGGCAGTGTTCATGAACCAGCAGCTTCTGTCAGGATCCTCTTACCCAGCAAAAGCCTCATCTCCTTTAGTTTCCTGAAACTGGATATTAAGTCATGTAGAAAATCAGCTCCCCTTCATGCCCATTTGCAATTTATATAATTTGAGAAAAGCTCATTTCTGCATTTCACCAAATACATTTTACGGTTCAATTTCTGGGTTCCATTGTCAGAACGATGTTCTTGCATGTGGAAAGAAATAATAGCAGGCACTTCCAGGATGCCTAGTTCTACATGAAGTATCCGGCTCACGTACGGAGAGCCAGCTGTGTTGTACTGATAGATAAATGCTTTGTGCCTACAGTGGTGTGTAGCTCTGAACTTTCAGGTCCTGGACCTGAGGAATGCTCTAATCCTACTCAGCATTTCACTTGCAATTTTTTTTCTCCCTTGTGGAAGTTGCTCAGAAGAGAGCTTCTGTCATTGTTTCCAGTGACTGCTTTTACCCCACATGACATCTTCTCTGACCTGCACAGCTTCATCTGTCCCAAATGAAGCTTCTTGGTGCTTCATTCCTGCTTCCTTCATTAGAACACTTACCTCAGCCTGGAATGGGAGACGTCAGACAAAAGCTGCTGTGTGCTCCTAGATAGTATTAATTAATCACCAGGATAAGTGCTTTTAAAGAAGAGAGGAAAACAAAACATATTCCTCAGACTTTTTTTTTTTAAAAAAAAAATTCTCATTCTGGAGGGATCTATCTTTCCCCAGAACAGCTCCTAGCCAGATTTTTAATTATGAGAGCCTCTGCCTTCCAAAGAGCAGGACAAGCTCTGCAAAGATAAATTAGTTCCTAAGGAAGTCTGAGAGAATATAAGGGACTGTCCCTCTGAGATCACAGTGAAGGTAAAAAGGAGCTTGTAATAGCATCACATCCTAATGGAGTCCTTCTGCCAGGCAGGAATAACTCCGCAGGCAATATTACAGATCACACTCAGCAAAGGACTGCTGTGGCCTGAAACTGAACTTCCTCACATGATATCAAAATACATTTTCCCATTGCCTTCACTGCAGCAGTATCCACTTTCAGTGAATTTAAACACAGCCAAAGCGGTGAAAGTAGAGTTTATACAAAAAAAAAAAAACAACCATGAAGTTTACACAATGGAAAAGGTATCGCAGACACTGTCAACCGAGAAACTGCAGACTGTGTGTGACAGGAATGCTCTGTGACTTTCTGCAAGTCAGAGTTTTGCATTTAGTTTTGCCCGTGACATGCAGCGCATCAGACAGTGTCGCTGAGAATGCTTGCTTTGAGTCGTGGTTGTGGTGCAAGTTCCCTCTGCATTCCAGAAGGGCTCAGCGAGCAGCTAGCCAAACCTAGATGGGTCTTGGAAAGCCTTTTTTTCCTTGAATAATGCATATCCATAGGTCCTCACGCACGAAAGAATGCCAAAGTGTATTTTAATGATAGGCGATCTCTAGCATTGCCATGTCGCTACTCCAAGGGTGAAAGAGGATGAGTAGCTCATGTGGTATCATGCAGCTGCAGTGTTTGGAGGCAGCAAAATCGTGGCCAAGGACAGAAAGGTGAAGCTACTTCATGAATTAGTCTGAAGATTTTTAATGTCTGTGCTGCTCAGACGGAAGCACAGCTTTTGAAGTCTGGTCTTGAATATTCAGCATGTAGCGAGCTGAAGGGAATTCAATGTACCCAGTGCAGACAGGAGAAGAAAAACTCAGTTTTTCACAGTGGTTTTAGCAACTGATGTTAGAAATACTACCAGCTGTGATATTTAAAGTTTCATCTGGAAACATGGAAATGCCACTATCTAATCTAAGCACTATCACCACTGCAAGCAATGCCTTCAAGCACTCTCCCATGATGCTGTGAACTGTTTGAGAAGGCAGAAACAGGATTTTATATATCACCACAGGTGGATTGTGACATTTCACCAATGCTATGCTTTCTCAGCCACCACAGCAGTCTCAGCGGTGCCTTGATATGTTGTCCTCTGTCCTCAACTTCCTTCTTCTCTAAAGATCTCGGCAAGGAACTTTCTGGAAGTGGACTAGTCTACCTATAATCTTTGAAAGCTGCTAGACTTTTGAAGGCATGACTGGGCTCCATGTTTTGTGTGTAGTCGCCCCACAGACTGTTGCACCCTGATCACTAGAACCACAGCACTTCCACCAAGCCACCATCCTCAGCGGTGGGGCTGGTGGCCTCCTTTCTCACCCTCTGGGACAAGGCACTCAACTTTGGAGCTGGAGGTAGAAGAATAACTCTAAAGTCAGTGGGTCCTGAAATAAAACCAGAGAATGATAAAAAGACATAGTTACCTCTCAGAAACACCTGACTGGAGCAGAGCAGGTGACCAGTACTCTGGAGGACTGAGGAGGAGGAAGAGGCATGAAGGTGTATGGAGCTGCATGTGGAGCTTTCCTGTGGGATGAGCTGGGTTGGAACTGGCCATCAGGGTCTAGGTTTGCTGTGGGGTGACACATCAGGCATAGACCCCTGGCTCCTGTAACACTGTCTGGCAAAAATACCCCACAGAGTGAACCTACCTCAATGCTCACTCATTGCTCACACAGGTCCTTCAAGGTGCTTTTAGGACACGTTCTGGTCACACATTATAACCCACAATAAACAGTGGGGTATCTGGGAGAAGAAAAGGTGATATAAAATTGGGACTTCCCTTTTACAGTCTTATTCTTGTGATTCATCTCTCACATGATTTTTGATAGATATAGCAATGATATCACAATATTTGGCCAAGCACAATACGGGGGGGGGGGAGAAAAATCAAAATAAAGAGGCAAGGAAAAAAGAAAAAGCACAAAAAGCTGGTGTCATAGGACTTACAACATTGAAAATCACTAGCTATAGAATTGTCTGTGTTCTTCAGAAAAAAAAAATTCTTTGATTAATATTTAAGGGGCTCAGAAAAGTATGTATGACAGTATCAACAACTATCAACAATACAATAGATAGCGTGGGAATACTAGGAAATAAAAAGACACCATAAATGAAGAGAGGAAAAGCATCCCTCACAGCACATGTGCAGTTTGTGTTCTCTTGCATCAAGACTCTCTCCATCAGAGATCAAATAAAGAGTTGCAATGTAATTTTAGATGGCTAAAGAGAAAATGAAGTCCTATGGAGAGCAAAAAGCTGGAGAAAGCTTTGGTCTTCTATCTAATGCAACAATTGAAACAAAACCATTCTCCCCCCCTGTAATGGAGGATATATATCCACACGTGGACACAACCTGGGAAACCTCTGAGTGATGAAGTGACCCAAAGGCAATGACAGCTGTCTTCAATGCATGGAATAAGAGCCTGAGGAAAGAAGGTGAACTAAGTGTGGAAGGGTCAAGGGCTATGATTTTTAAATGTTGTGCCAGAGAAGTCTAAGTTGAAGTCCATCTTCAGGAAAAAGAAACTATCAGCCAGAGACTCCTGGCAAAAAGATTGTGTTGGAAATACTTCAATGACCTCTGTGTAGCATGAGAGACACCCACAACCCCTAAAACACCCCTGGGCTACTCTCAGCTTCACCCTTTCAAACACAGCACAATAATATCAACAGCCTGGTGTCCTGTATTAAGCCGGCTCTTCTGAGAGGCTCTGAAACTGATGATTTCATGTGAAATTATCAAATTTTGGAGGCGGTTTAGAAGAGCACACAGGAAAAGAGGAAACTGCTGGAGATAATATCCATCTGATCATTTCCCTTAGGATTTTTATGGCTCAGATTTTCATGGGAAAGTCTTATTTTCAAAATTAAACCCATCTATACTTCATACCACAAAAGCAAGACTGTTTCCCAAGTGCCGCAAAGGCTCAGGGGCCAATGCACTTTACACATTTGCCATCTGATCCATCGCCCAACAAGGCATTATAGCACTGCTTTTCAGCCACACACACACGTTATGGCAGGCATGAGAACATAATAATGTACATCTTTTAAATATTCAGTATATTTTCAGCCATAGTAAGCACTTCAGAAAACAAGAATCAGGGTTTCTCATGTTTATTGAGTTATGGGGACTTTTGGTTCATACTGAAGTGTTTAGTGGAGGTGTTAAAACACTGGGCAGCATTGCATATACTCTTAAGTCATACTTAAGTCACACACATTTTAAAATGCCATTGCATTTGTACAGTGTGGAAGCAAAACACTCTTCCTGACCACCAACACTGCAGACCCCTCATGGCATTACAATTCAATGCAACTTTCATTCTTCTCCATGCTGTGTCCACTGTTATCTTCTTTAGTCCCTTGCCCTACTCATCCCACAAGGTACAGGTTCTTTCAGAACCACTTATCTATACAATTTTAAATATCTTTTCAACACAGTAGGGATGTATGTTGTGCACACCTCAGCTTTGCTCAGAATGTTTTATGATCATTATTAAAAAACCCAGCACTGCACATCCTGCAACACAGTGCTCTAAGGTTCATAACTAAATCAAAGAAGTTATAGCTGAGGGACATACAGGAAGAGGATTGCTTTTGTTTACTTCTCTCAAGGAGAGCAATGCAGAATGTCTAAATCTCTTTATAAAAAAAAAGTCTGTATTACAGATTTATATATTATGACTATGAAGAACATCATTTGTGTTCAGTAATGACAAGTAAGTTTTTATTATATCTTGAGAATAAAATGTATATGGTTTAAAGTTCTTTCATGTTGCCAGCACAGTGTTTGGGCATCAGTGTAAATGAGAATGAGGTCTTATGAGCTTCAGGTGTTTAGAAATCCTGAATGGTTTTCCATAAAAAGCTTCCACATAAGAATACAGAAATCAATTAGTACCTTAAAGATACTGATTTCCTAATAGCTGCTAGGATAGAGACATAGTCTGAATCCTTTCTTACCCACTTACCTCGAGCACAAAATCTGAGAATTTGGTTGAAGCATTAAATGCATTCATGTGACCCAATAGTATGAGAACTGAAATTAGTGAAGGTGACATGCCAATTCCCAAATCATTTTAAATGCCATGCCAGTTACATAATGCAAATGTTTTCCCACAACATCAATCAGGAAATGCACACTAATATTAAAATCATTAGTATTTCTAAGTTTAAACGGAGCCTGAGCTCATAAAATTTGCTAGTGGTTAATCAGTATGAAATCTATTCCCTTTGCATCTGTTCACGTCGGTTGAAGCTAGATGGTAGATATTTGATTCCTCATGCAAGCCCATAAACATGAGAATTTACTGAAAAGAAAGCAAGAGAAGTGAAAGGGTAGTCTTTTGGCATCATTCTTATTGCTAAGGAAACCATCTCCTTTCGCAACAGGCTACAATACCTATTATATCTCTGGTGCCTATTACATTTGCTCCAGCACAGTTCATTTCGTTGCATTGCCATGTAGAAAGAATTTAAAGTCTCCTCACTAGTAAATGGATACATTTAAAAAGCATTGCCTGGTAACTGATTCAGTTGCTCCAAATTTCATTATATAACCTGTATATGTTTTTTTCTGACAGCTGATATTGTTCATAGGCTGATGTCTTTGACACATCTGTTTACATAATATTCAGTACCTGGGAACACATAAGAATATTTTAAATAATACATGCAGTGTGGTGAGGAATGAGTCCCCTTTTTAAATTGCTTTCAAGCCACGATAACATTCACATCAGCGTGCAACATGCCAAGTAGGACGCTGCAACGGGATGAAGGCAGCAGACAGGAATAATGGGACTGAGTTGCTTTGCGCTGTAGGATCAGGACTATAATGTTAAACAAAACAGGGCATAGAAGTTAATTTAGACACCAGAGCCTGGGGTGCTCACATTAATTTCTAGCCTGCTCTGTTTGGGACTATTTTAATGGGGTCTCTTCAGGAAAAGTCTGCTCTAGAGGGACCAAACACTACAGACTGTGGACACAAACAGGTCAGTGCCCTTGGCCTCTGTAATATAGCAGTTTCCATACAACTCATAGTATATCTGCATCTCAAAATGGAGGTTCTTGCACAGATACTCAGGGTCACAGAAACCTAGGTGCCTGTGTGGGTCAATGCAGGCACAGCTGCCCAGTGTTACATTGGGTTTTACCAGCTGGAAAACAGATGCAGCCCAGATGTGTTGGGTGGCAGAGCCAGTTGCACAGTGTGACTGAATCTGGATCAAAAGTGACACATTACACGTCACTGCCCGGTACCTTGTAGCCTGTTGTTAAAGTGCTCTAATTTGCCAGAGAAGAAGATTCATCTTCTATTGGTTAATTAGTATGGAAATCATGAGAAACCTTTTGGAAAAGCTAGACTTCCTAACAGTATCTACTTGACGTTTGGTTCATTTCTGCTGCCGAACTTTCTATGTTGAATGTGGCTTAGAAAAGTCCCATGATATCATTTCCTTTAATCAAAACTTTTTCTTTCTTAGCCTGGAAAAAAAGGAGGGGATAAGTCTGATACTTTCTCCCCGCTCAAAGATGTGACACTTGCACTCTTTGTTACTCCTACCTTCAATAACTGCATTGATATTTTTGGACATGACACGCAACGTGATCGTGACTAGCAAGCAGTGATTTAATCATATTGGCTTCCACAAGTGTTTTCTGTCTCCTAATGTTGTTTGCCTCCAGAGCTAATGATAACATTTTCTCCAGTCATCTCAGCAAAGTCTGCTCTATCGCACACAGCCCTGTTCAGTATGTAACCACACGACATATTCTTGGAACAGAGTAGAATAGGCTCTTGTATGGGCTTTTAAGGCTTTGCTGCCTTTGGTGAATCTCAATAAAAATATCTATGGGAAGAAGAGGCGAAAAAGTTATCCATTCTCTTCATCATATTTTTTTTAACGTAATAACCAAACTTATCCCTAAGTTTATAAAATAAAATACTGCTAAACTGTCACGGTTCAGTCTTCCTTTGACTCTAGCTTCAGACTAGCAAGATAAATTTGACTCACAGAATAAATAATCATAATACTTAAGAAACAAATCCAAGGAATACATATCTGAAAGATCACTTACAGCAGCAGGGTTCATTTGGTGCTTGGTGGGACAAATCTCCCTGGCCAACCACATTTCACAAAGGAAACACAGGGAAGAGTGCTAGATGGAACACTTAGAGCTGAAATATTTATGCATTGTATGTACCTAGGGAAAAGTGAGACTGCAGGCATTTCTTCTCCATACGCATCTGTGTGGCCCAACACTTACTGTTACATCAACATAAAACATTGCAGGGGGGCCTCAAACTCTACACCCACCACCTCAATCCAACCCCTATAGCTGACATGGTTGGACCACCTGAGAGCTTCCATTGTGTTGTTTTCAAAGCTATAATATTTATAGTGTAGGTAGGATATTTCCACCCTTCTCAAAAATAACATGTGTTTCCTGGGGCTGGTGTTTTCCAGGGCAGCTAGGGAAACCTGCTGCTGAGGGTTTGCAAGAGATTAGATCCACAATCTCTTGATGCATAGAAAATGCCAGTCGCTAAACACCGTCCAGATACGTCTTTTTCTCAAATGTAGCCCAGACAACAACATGGCCAGACTCCCAGATTTGGCATTTCTTTGGATTCTCCCTCTGTCACCTGCCTTTTTACTTCAGCTCCACTCAGCTCCCACTGCCTTAGGGATGCAGTCTAGCATCTGTTATAGAACCACAGACTCATAGAGTTGTCTAAGTTGGAAGGGACCTTTAAGATCTTCGAGTCCAACCATATTTAAATGAGGAGAAAAAATGCTTCTGCCTCCATTTGTTTCAATGCATAGGTACCTTCTCAAAGGAAGAGCCCCACAACCCTATGCAATGCCCCGACTCCTTCCCTTTTTAAAATAAACTCCCTATGCAGAGAAAGAAAACACAATTCTTTCCCTTCCCAAGGGCCCTTTGCCCAAATTTTCACCTTTGAAGCACAGCTGGGTGCAATGGCTTCAGGTGGATCATTTTGGCTGCAGCCATTTTGGATGGAGGGTTTTGCCTACCACTTATGGAGAACCTTTAATGCTGTTGTTGATACTGTTGTAAGAGGAGGGATATGGAGCTGTAAAACTGCTCATTTTGTTCAGCTGGAAAGGCAAATAAGAATATCAGCATTTGGCTACTACCAGCAGCAGATGGAGGTTAGAGAGAAAAATAATAAGCAGAAAAACACCAATGGACCAACGTAGTCAAGAGAGGTTGATGAAGTGGCTTGTTCTTCCTCATGATTTCCTAAAAACGTCAATGCTCATGACTTATAAAACTGTCTTGCTAAATTTAAAGGGCTTTAGGTCAAGTCCATCATAGTGTTGAGTGACTTTTCCATATTCCTGGCAAATAAATCACGTGGCTTTTTGACATTTTCCCTGCTGGGTAAGCAGTTGCTGTGTCTCACGCAGTGGTGCGAGGCTTGTCAGATTGGTGCAGTCTAAATTAAAGAGCAATTTTAACTCAAATGCCAGCCTTCCTTCAAGGGAGACTTGTTGCCTTTACTTTCCCCATCGCTCTGAGGGGTTCTGTTTATGTAGTGGAATACTTGTAGATTATAGAAAGGTCCTGTTATTTGGTTTAAATACTTTATTTTAACACTCCATGCGTATTTGTATAGTTTCAGGGTTTCATATCTTTAAACCACTTACATTGGTCTTTTGAAGCCTGGTGGGAGCCATATTTGTCACTTCCTCAGAACACAGCGAGGCAGATGCACAGCTCTTTTCCAGCCTTGTTTTGTATTCTATAGCCCACATATGTTGTCTGGACAGAAGCCTGAAGTCCAACAAAATTATCATTGCATAAAAACACACAGAGCTTCCATGATTTCTTCCTTTCTCATGTAAACTTCCCTTGGTTTAATTCTTTTAATTAGAGTATAACTTCCTAAGCGAGACGTATATTGCATAATCTTATTTCTTTCTTGGATATTTCTCTTCTGCAGTAACACGTTTCTTATCAAGTGAATTTTGGGACTCCCTACCACCCGTTCAAATGAAATTGTAAAATGAAGTGGCAAAATCAATGAAGTGTATATTGAGCATATTCATCACTAAGTCAGAGAGCTGCAAAAGTATCTGAGGTGTCCCTGAAGGTCTCTCTCCCCCCCTCCGATTTCCCATGAGGTAGTCACCTAAATTCCTTTATTGTTTCATATTTTTTAACAAATGTAGTATCCTGGGGCCTATATTATTTTTAATTAGAGTTGGGTTTTTCTTCTTTCCTTATGTTACATTTATCAAGCCATAACTTTGTCTTACTTGTTGCCGAATCTAAAGTCAATGAAGTAACACACTTTATTGTTAATAAAGAGAATTCATATTTTAGATTCTCTGAATGTTCTGCCCAAATTTTCACTTGGTAAAACATGCTGTGAAAATGCCTTCTGGAAGTTAGTAATTTCCTCTCATCCCCAAATTTATTACAGCTGTATATTTTGATCAGCAAAGCAAATTAAGAATACGTTATGCTGGTTTAAACAGAAATATTAATGTGTCATGTATAAATTAATTCACTGCATTCCACAGAGATAAATGCAAATAATTTCATTAGTGAGTTTTTGTCTAATTGAAATAAATATATTTTAAAATTTACTCAAAATATTGTTCTATGTCCCTTTTAAATTTATTTCTTATATATTACATTGCAACAGAGCCATCATTCCACTTTCACTTTAGGTAATTTTGTGTCTGTGACCAATGGTTTAGAAAATTCTACTTTCTTTCAGCAGAAATATCCGCCTCCAAATCGTATCATAATACAACCTTCAGGATGCACACCAAGGGCAAGAAAATTGTTAACATACTCAGCTTCATGACTTCTTTAAGAAATTTCTTTGGCAATAAGTGTGCTATTTGCAGAAACAAGCACAACTTCAGTTGCTCTCAGATCAAATTCTTGAGTTTTGAGCCTCTCTCAGGGACGTATTGGCCTGTTTAAAGTCACAAGTATCACCCCACCTCTCTTCATCTCCTGTTCACCATATTTACTGTTATTAAATATATATATTTTTACCCTTCTCTGTATTTTTGGGAATCTCTGGGCCGGTCCATTGACATCTGGAACTCTCACAGTCAGCAACACCAGCTAAAGACTCTCCTATTTCACAGCTAACAGCCTTGTCTGCCCATGCATCTGAGAACCTAAGCAGGGGAAAAAAGTTGTGCCTTATTTTGGAGAAAAAATAACCACAATGAAAACAGTTCAATGTTTCTGAAATGACATTTTTTCCACCATTTCGCTTGTGCCAGAACACTTCTATACATAGTTCAGAGTCAGAAAAAAAGCTTTCTTTATAAGTGTTGATATTTTCAGAGTCAGAAAATTCTTCCTGTAGCCAGAAAAAAGCATTGCTGCCCCTTTACAGTCATGCTATGGAGCATCTCTGCCACCGCCATGGTCTGGAAGCCCAGGGCACTGGTCTGGGAAGATGGTGACAAGTGTTAGTGGCTGGCTGGGTGGAGTAACTTCTCTCATCCATTCGGATGTATGCCTTGTTCTGGAGGCCGGGCTGAGCAATGGTGATCATCAAGTGGTAATTCACTACACAGCGAGGTGTATGTATGTTAGTGCTAATGAGTATAAAAGCCCTTTCAGCATGTCATTCTCCCATAAAGCTGCAACTGGACTGGACAGGCACATTGCAGAACTGGTGGCTCCCAGTGCCACGGCCCCACTTACTTTTGCAATGTTGTGACCCTTGGAGTTGACCCTGATGCAAATGCAATAAGGTCATTCTTGTTTCATCCTAAGAATCACCACATAACTGCACGTGCTACTATAGCACTAAGACCCAAGCATCAACATCGAACTGGAAGAGAGTACATTTAGATGAGATATTAGGAAGAAATTCTTTCCTGTGAGGGTGGTGAGGCACTGGAACAGGTTGCCCAGAGAAGCTGTGGCTG
>JAOQGH010000012.1:115186066-115264505 GCA_025769975.1 Gallinago jamesoni
GGGCTTTGAGCAACCTGGTCTGGTGGGAGGTGTCCCTGCCCATGGCAGGGGGGTTGGAACTCGACGATCTTTAAGGTTCCTTCGAGCACAAACCATTTTGTGATTCTGTCACCTGTATATCCATACCATAGCTTGCATATATGTTGCATTAGTGACCTGGAGCTAAATCAGTCTTCTAGTGACAGTAACAAGTGTTAAACTTTACCAAAGTAAAACTAGGTGACGACAGCATAACAGAGGATGGGAGGCTAGCCGTTGCCCAAGAGATAGTCACTAGCTACCTGCTGAATCAGCTCTGTATTATATCAGATCTATATTATTATATAGTATAAAAGTACAAAAGCATGATTCAATATCCAATAATGCTTTGGTGTTTGTTCTGTTCAAGTCAATGTGATATACAGCAGACAAAAACACTTGCTAACTTTGTCTCCTCTTTCCCTGAAAAGAAGTTGCTTACTCTCAAATAACCACATAGGTTTCAGGTTGTCACTAAATATGACACAATGAGATGCTACCATGGGGGAAATCAATAGCTTTTCTCTAAATTATTTTAAGATAAACATCTCTTTGGTGAAACTGAAAGTTTGTTTACCATGAAATCTAAACAACATGTAAGATACTCCGGAATGCTAAAGTTTTACAAAACAGAAAGTCAGTTGTAAATCTACGATCTTTCCTTATATTTTGGGGACAACATATTTTATGGAAGTTGCACTTCTGGAGGCTAGTGAAGAATATGGCCCTTTGTGTCATTTTAACATCTTGCACAAATCTCAGTAGACAGACTCTATAATCCAACAATCACAATCAATGCCTTGTTACACCGTTGAACAGAAAAAGGGTTCTTTGACAGGATGATTCGGTGTTATACATGCTAATGTGAGCCATAGCATCTGCAGAATACCTCATGAATACCCCAAATACTGCTCAGCACTCTAGTCAGAGATGTGTTTTACTTAGCTATAGTGCCAAGATGCCGTTTCATTAACCTTATTTCTCTTTCTTTTCTGTGAGGCATAATTCTGTTGTAGCTTAGACTCACCAGGATACGTCATGGATACCAAGTAGAGTAAATAGTATTAACATAATATGCACAGTCTGTGCTTCCAATTTCCATGCTTCACACAGGAAGATGTGTAATGACTAAAGTCTGACAGTTTAATTTATTCAGCCCTATTAGACTGGTTTGTTAAAAAACCCTTCAATTTCAGATTCATTTTCCTTTTCTTAAACCATGAAGAAGGAAGTAATTTACTTCCATCCTGCCTTAATTTTTAGCTGACCTGTACTGCATACAGTTAATGGAAGAGCTCAGATTTTTCAAATGTCAGCAGGGACCGAGTCTCTAGTCTATATTTAAAATTCTGACCACTTCTTGGTACTGACCTTATGCCATGCCTCTCAAAGTCAAAGAACAAATGAATTAAATGTATCTTCAGAAAATGCACAAAGTTAGAAATGCTGTATTAGTATTAAGTTTCCAGGATGAGGTAGGTTGTTACAACAGGAAGGAAACCGTTTCATCTTCAATTTTAGCAAAGTTAAAAGCAAACCAAAAGAGAATCCATACTATGTCAAATACGGATGGAAATAAATTAATTGTAAAAATTGGTAAACATTAGCATATTCTTCTGGAACTGAACTTTTTCAGAAAGATATAACTAAAACCCTAGTTCAAGTCTCCATTACAGGTTTGCACCGTAATCCTAAGCAAATCACTTATGACCAGATTTTTCAAAGTATTTAGACACTATTTAGACACACCATCTGACATTTTTCTGTGTCTGTAGCCACTTAAGTGGCCTTGAAAAAATCAGCCTCTCTGTCATAAAGTTAATTTCTCTTGCTGGGAGGACAGACAGGTTGACTTTGCTCAGAGATGGGGTGGTAAGTACATTAAACACTGGAGTGACTGATAACTTTGGTAACTCAAAATACAAACAAAGAAAGTTTGCTTGTAAATCTCAACGTTCCAACATTCACAGAGCTCAAATTTTGAATTTTGCTCTGTTCAGTCTCTGATTGTCAATTTCTAGCAAGCTTCCCCTTCAGCCATAACAAAAGGTACAGTAAGTAACCACGTCGGAATAGTTAACCTGTAGAGATCACATTACAGCCCAAAGGTTCTCAGGGTTTGTCTATATGTGAAAAAGTTTTGGACTGTGCTACCAGCATAATTACTCTGATTATGTACAGGACTGAACTGTTCCTGGTACGTTATGCCTCTTTCAACACTTATTTTTAACCACTTCAAAGGTATCGTAACCCAAATCAAACCCCACCACTTACTTGAACTTTTTGTAAGATTACAGTATTCACTTAAAGATATGTAATCTAAGTCATGATTCTTTATTTTTGTCACACACCAAGAGCACACATAAACAGTTTTAACCATGCAGTTGATGAGTAGGAACTCATCAAGTCACGGATTGCAATCCTGAATTCTGTATTCCATTCTTCACCTAAAACCGGCATACACTTTTCACCCAATCAAGCCTCTACACTCCAATCTGAATTCCACATAGTGACCTCCTTGGTTAGCAGTGAAAGCAGCTACTGATGAGTGAAATGATCCAGAAGATTAACTGTGCAATCCAATATTCCACTCACATTCAGACAGAAATAGAGGAGTTTTGAAAATTCAGGGGATATTTAGACAAGAAAATTGAACTTAATACCATTACTGATAAGGGAAATGCGGAAAAGTCCCTCAATGGCCAAAAATGTGCTCATTTTGAATTACTTAATGCAGCAATACTGTGTTGGGTAATTCAGCGTGTTTTTCCCTTTTCTTTCCTTTCACAATAAAAATCAGTTCATTTGTTTCCAATACAAATGTAGCATCTGATTGCTTCACAGACATGCTGTGCCAGTGCTGTCACTACAAAAGAAATCTCTCTGTTGATCAAAGATCTCTATCTTGTTATTGTTCCTCTCCTGGAAGCAGTACTGGCTGATGGAGTGCACCCACAGCAGTTCCTCTGCCTCTGCTAGACCAATGTCAGTGTCTCTGAAGGTCCTAGGGCTTGCCAAACTTGCTATCTTTCATTCCAGGGCCAATGCCAGCCACTTGGTGAAGCCAGCAATATATCGAATGCAATTCCACGCTTACAAGGGTAGAGATACATAAAAGCCTCCTCTAACAAATCAACAGTTTCTAATAGTGCCCAAACTTCCGAAGTTTTGACAGCAAATTGAGTAGAGATCCAACAGAGTAAGAAGATGATACCATGTAATACTAAGTAATTTCAAACAAGGCCAAAAATATCCTATAGCCACTGAGTACTTGTGCAGCTGCACATGAGGTTTCGGCTATGCAAAATATTCCAGGAGGAAGAGTTTTTCCAGAGAGTTTGGCTCCAGCACGGTGGCACTGACTCCAAATATCCATCTTGGGAAGGTTTGGCCTGTGCTTATGTCTTATCATGGAGCATTACACAGCACACTGGAAAATGATGCGTGTTCAGGACCCCTTTTAAAAAAGTGCTTTTTACTTAAATGCAAAACAAGTCAGAGAGAGGAATTGATGTTTGCACAAACACACTGGAGGAAACTCCCAACAACCCGGTTTTGGGAGGCAGACTGACCCACAAACAGCTTGTAGCTCCTGAATGGCAAATCAATACAAAAGCATGAGTTGACTCTTCAGCAATTCTTTTACTAACTTAAGCCCTGCAACCAGCAGCTCTCCACCGATTAGTGGTGAATGAGAGGTTGTCCAGCTTCACACATCACCAGGGTACATAAAAAGATAGTGCCTTCTCTCAGAAGTGGGTTATTAGATGACTAGAAGAATTTGGAGAACCTCAAGAGTATTTTCACAGTCATCTGTGGAGAAGAACAATGAGGCAGGATTGCAGAGCTGCCTGACCCTCCCCTGTTCTAAATACAGCTGGGCAGAAATTTCTCAATCAAGTGATTTTACCGACTGCAAAATGACAGATCCTCAGAACTGACGTGTTATTGAGGAAAGGGCTTTGGTTTCAACAAATATTTGTTCCTGAAAATAGCTTGGGGAAAAACCACAACATTTTGTACCTGTCAAAATATCTATTAACTTCATTATTAATTGTGAGATTCCAGCCCTCCTAAGTTACTTATTTTCAAATTCAAGCTACTTCTAGTTATCTAAACTAACCCAAGACATCATTAAATATAAATGACCTATTTAATTTTGCTCATGAATACTTTTCAAGATTTTAATTTTTCATCCTGATTTGAACAAGGGCCAAAACCAGTATTAACAAAGGAAATGAGTGGAAAAGAAACATTTTACTTCCAAACACAAGTTGCATTTAACTCCCAGCTGCTCGAGTTTGCAGAAACCTGCAAGGATCCATCTACCAACTTCTGCCCTACCAAGTGACCTTTCTTGGCATACCTGTGCTTTTGCTTCATACAGAGTACTTCAAAGACTCGCTGGAGATGTCTCTTTTTCCAGGATTCTTTCTTTAGAGACATTATTCAGGTGATGTCTTCTTCCAAAGTTCACATATACTACAATAGCACAGGTGGGGCTCATCACCTCTCAGCTTGTAAGGTGTGGCAGGTTCTACAGCTCCACCATGGGATGTCCCTGCTAATGCAGATTAACGGGAGGGTAATGTGTAGATCCAGATTTCTATCTTTTGTCTATAAATGCTTAGAAGATACAGTTGTGGCTGCTGAGTAGCAGCCAACAGCTGCCTCTTGTTGTTCACCTCCTTTAATGCTTCTTTCCCTCCTCATTGTTTCCATTTACTGTTTCAATAATGAGGGAAGATTAAAGAATTGCCAAGGATGAGAAATGCAAAAAGGCAGCAATGAAGGGAAAGGTTGCCTGGGCTGGATGCCTGGAGATGACTTTCTAGAGCTTGTGCTGAGTTACAGATCAGAAGCCTAAGTGGATGGGGATGAAGTATTGTCCATGTTCCCTTCTACACTATAATTTCACTCTCCAAAAGAAAAAAAAGATCAGGTCAAACTGCGTTCCAAGAAGGAAGAAGAAAATGATAAAGGGAACAAAGACCAAAAGGAATAAGCATCCCCTGGGGTCCAGAACACAGTTGAAATGCGTTATGTTTTTCTAGATGTGTCTTTCTGAGCATTACTCCACAACTAGAATCTTTATTTAAAAAAAAATAAACCCATTAATTGCAATCACCACTAGCAAATTAAATAAAAAATTAGTATTCCCTGGGATTAAATTTCTTATCATGTGCTGTCTGTATTTCAACTATTTTTCCCTAACAAACATTTAACTTTAACTTATGGTAGAGCTGTGCACTGACAGAGAGGAGGAAAAAAAAGGACTCAAGGGCAATGGATGCTTTCCACAACTGGGTAACCATGAGATGCTTATATTAAGAGCACTTAGTGGGAAACATTTTTTTTTATATTTTTCCTTGAATAATTTACAGGGTAAATGATTCCATTTCAGACAACAATTTGAAGTGATGCTATTGTATGCAGAGACTGTTTCTCTACGAATTCTTTTTCAAGTGCCTGCTGTACTATTCAGCTGCAAGTTTCGAGCACGTCTTTTTGTGTTTGCAGTGATATAGAGGTATTCCCATAGGTGTGAACTGTATTGAAGGTAAAGAAACCACCTCAACTTGACCTTTAGTTTATTGGTAGCATTTTGTCAAAACTTCTGAGAATTCCCATGACTGCTACGTAGTATGTCGTTAACCTGTTTGCATGAACCAGTGGAGGAACAAAAAGCTTTATATTGTCTTTTCGTTCTCTCTATATATAGAACTTAGTCCTCAGTAGTCGCCTTGGTACATAGCCACGGCTTTTAGCCCTCCCCAGCAATACGATTAAAATATTTACATTTAGAAAGTGCTGTAGCAATGGGAGGAAAAGTTTTGAACTGTTGGCTTTAAAGTCCAGTCTGCAGCCCCTGCTCACTGTTATATCAGCACCACCTACCGGTACCTCACACCCCTTTCCTTTGTAACGCTGTCTGAAAGTTTTCCCTTTGCATTTTATTTGAGCTCTAAAAATACTTGGGGGGCGGAGGCATTAGAAAGAGAGTTTGTTGTTTCCTAAGCTCTTTTGAGACCATACAGAACAACTTGTGCTGATGGTGTTTGTTGTATGGAAAAGAGAACAAGGGGCTTATCCAAATCTCTTAAACCCCGAGTTAGGCAAACCTTGCTCTGAAAGCAGTAGAGAGAGTTGACTCTCCAAATCTGGAGAGCTGACTTCCTGGTTTGCATAATTATTTCACATGTGATCTAATCTAGTTCATCATATTTTTGCAACTGAAACAAAATTGGATTGATCAGCACAATGAATGGTCCTGAAAAGGTTTGTGGACACTTCATTTCACCTGTTGTGACTCTGAATAGTCGCAGCATTTTAAAGAGGGAGATGAACCTCACCTCACACGGTCACGTCCAAGAGTATGTCCCCGATCATCTGAGTGGGTCTGACCAGATGTGACTGCCACGATTTGTCCCAGAGAATCCCCCTTGCTATCCTTGCAACAGTACAGTACATGTCATCAGTAGGTACCACGAGACAGCATCCATCCCAGGCTGAAGGAGGCATCAACAACCCTTCTGAGGTCTGTGCCTTGATTGCAATAGGTGCTCTATCAAGCTGACAGACAGCATTAAGTGCAAATGCAAGCCAAGGGTCATGTGGGACTGACGGCAGCAGCTTAAATTACCAATAGTTGCAAGTTATTTTCCTGAAGGGACTACCAGGGGAGACTCATGAGACTGCACTGCTGTTAAAAACATTAGGAATACATAAAGTCAAGACTGGCAGAGGTCATCAAATCCAGCCCCCTTCAGTCATTAGCTGATACAATGTATCAAGGTGTTTTATTAAACTGAAGTTGAATTCTACTTTCTTTTTGCTAGATGTCCAAATTTAGCAAAAAGATGCCCAAGTGAGGCAGAGAAAATTCATTCATACATCATGAGAGGGAAATATAAGGACAACAGAGTCTGTTCACTCTTCCACTGGGCTGCCCAGTTCATAGAAGGACAGGGAACTGCTGGAGAGGGTACAGCAAAGAGCTACAAAGATGATTAGAGGCCTAGAACATCTCTCTTATGAGGAAAGACTGAGGAACTTGGGTCTTTTTAGTCTTGAGAAGACTGAGAGGGGATCTGATCAACACCTATAAATACTTAAAGGGTGGGTGTCAAGAGAATGGGGCCAGTCTTTTTTCAGTGACAGTGACAGGACAAGAGGTAACGGCCACAAACTTGCACATAAGAAGTTCTATCTAAACTTGAGGAGGAACTTCTTCACTTTGAGGGTGGCAGAGCCCTGGAATAGGCTGCTCAGGCAGGTGGTGAAATCTCCATCTCTGGAGACATTCAAAACCCTCCTGGACAAGTTTCTGTGCAACCTGCTCTGGGTGGACCTGCTTTGGCAGGGGGGTTGGACTAGATGATTTCCAGAGGTCCCTTCCAACCCCATATCAATCTGTGATTCTGTGATTCTGGGAAGCTGCCAGCCAGACATTCAGGATAAATGCAGCTCTGGACAAGCCACAGCAAATGATGTCCCTGGTCAAAATCATGGGTCAAATTAGGTAGCTAAGAGACACGACAGGGGAGATGGGACATTGGAGTGCAAGGACACTTGGGATGCAAAAAAGCAAATGGTACTTACAGAAGGGGCTGGAGATACTGAAAGGGCCTTAGGGAGGGTGGGAGAAGGGAAGAAGTTGATATTTTCATTTGGGGACTGAGATCTTTTCACTGAAGGACTGGAGAGGTATCTACTGGGAGGAGATAAAAAGGGAGAAATGGGGAATGCAGGGTATAGGTTAGTGGAAATTTGGCTTCCTTAGTTCTGTGGAACAGTTTCCCTAATATTTTTACTATTGCAGCATCCCCATTGGCTCTCATGTCCATGTGAACATGCCATCGCCACTTCTCCTACTGCAACCTCTGAAGTCTGTTTTGCGGCACCTGCTGCACTGCAGACCGACTGTCAAACCTCTGAAATCTCATTCTTTCTCCGTACTTTGCCTCTGTCCCCACTAGTTGCCCTGAGGGAGGCAAGGAGGTGGCTACTCGAGCACTAATATGAAGTAAACATGCACTAGGGCTGGCAGGATTAATCTAACTATCCTGAGTTTCAGAGCACTGCAGAAAAAATAGAAAGCCTTTTTTTTTTAAAAAAAATATAACTTTAAAAATATAAGGATATGTCTATTTTGTTTTTTATTTCACACGTACTGTCTGTGGAAGATTTGCCTGAAATCCTTAAATCCCCCTGTTCCTTCCTGTGTGTCCTTGAACCCTTTGGTCACATCATAATGTCAACCACAAAGTTAAGGTTGCCAGGGGTCCAAATGACTCTCATTTTCCTTTCAAAGGCACTGAAGTGGCTACTCTCATTTTTTCCAGCGGTCGTGTGCTACAGCTTGAGTCATAGTTTTGGAGGGTTTTTTTTTTTCTTAATTCTTTCTTCATCTTTCACTTTATTCTACTGTTTCTGTTTTGTCAGAAAACTTTGCACGTCTGCAATTCTTACCAAATGAAAGCCAAACACCTGTCCCTTGTAGATCCCCTAAATGAATGATACATTATGAAATCTTTTCAATATCCTAGGAAAATATAAACAGCAAAAAAAAACGTTGTCAGTGATGAAACATTTGGAAACAACCAAACAGCAGTGGGGAAACAAAGATACTGCTGTTGTTTTGCAATTATTGAGATATAATGTCTGTAAGAAAATTCAATGCAAGTTGCAAAGTTAAGCTAAAGAAATTCTAGGTTGAAGTGATGATGAAATGGCAGAACATTAGACCTCAACAATAACAAAAAGTCTATTAAACTATTTTAACACATTGAGCTTGAGAAGAGTAAAGCTTTAGAAATTAGTAATGCTGATACATTTTTAAAGCACTAGGTCCTGTTTGTTTTGGTGGTGATTTTTTTAAAAAATCCAAATGTGAATCTCTCAGCTTCTATGAAATTTCCTTTGATTTATCATACAATGTTATCAGTTGCAAACCAGCTGGTACATTGTGATCATGGGCCACGACAACCCATTGTGTTCACCCCAAACCTGTTCTTTTCTCCTATGTTATTTTCTATGGGAAATTTCCCTCTAACACAGTTCTCTCCACAACCACAAAGCACAGAGGTCCTCCTCCCTGTTGCATATTTCCTTTTCCACCACAAGCTCCATGGGACCGTAGCTCCTGGAGAAGCAATACAACCAGGGAATTAGCTGCTGACCACTACTCACAAAACTGGTGCTAGAGGAGAATGTGTTTTTGGTAGAAAACAAGCAAATGTATTTAAATAACAATGTTATATCAACACTCACTCAGCTGGTGTTTGAGTAAGAAAGGTACAAGTTCTCTAATCAGGAAGACATTATACTTTACTGTGGCTTCAGAAGTGCCTTTGAAGTTTTTATCTTACATATCTTCATTTTTTCAACTCTAGTGTGGGCTTTGTTTTCTTAGAAAAAAAAAAATCTACTATATTTCAAGCCTGGAAATTTACCACAGAAATGCTGTTTGAAGCTAAGTCAACTATAAATGAGGCATTTAAAGTCTAAAGGCCGGAGAGGCACAGTGAATGTCCAAAGCAGTTCTAGGAAGAATACGGTATCAGACAGTGGAATGTTCTCAAAAGCTACTGATATCCTGAGATTTCAGCAAAAACCTCACCCCTAAAGCTCTCATGAACTCTGAAAAATCTCTTCCAGCTGCCCCAGTTACCAGACCTCTACATCAGACACCTCTCAGGGTTTCAGTAACGATGTTGTGCCTTCTCAGAGTAATGACAAAGTGTGCATATCACGGCAATATCTACCTCTAGCTTTCCCTCCCACTGCTAGCCCTCCTGGTCTAGAGTTGCTGCGAATCCAATCCCGACATAATTTTTACTTGCATTTTAATTATTTCGACTTCTGGAGAGCACCGACTGCAGTGAGATTTTGAAAACAAAAGACTACTTTTCTGTTACCTGAGTTACTCCCAAAGAGAAGGTGGCAAATGCTGCTAGTTTTAATCTCTAGGAAGAAAATATCTAGGATAATTGAAGACTATTTCAGACATAAAGAAAAAATACAGGACCAATTTTAATTAAGGAACTAGAGCTGCCAGGTAGTAATTAACTGTTTTAGTTCTATAGCTGTTCAAGAAAACATTGGTCACAATAATAATGTTATGCAAATTAAAATGACTGCTTAGGATAGACAGATTTAAATTTCCAAATGTCTGTGACTACATAAATTTCACTGAGAAAAAAAAAAATATTTCCCAATCTGTATGCAAATGTTCTCTTAAAAACATAACTGGCAGCCTTAACCAAAGAGGAGGCAATCACAGTGAAAGACAGACAGGAATGCCAATGTTTAGGGAAGATATGCTTGTCAAAACATGGGGCACCTAATTACAAAAAAACCCTGATTTCCTAATAAAGTTATTTGGCTTTTAAAGCGATTCCAGCTTAGACATCCTCTCTGCTAATTCAGCCTCTTATCACCACAGGACATTTTCACTTAGGCAACAGCTGTGCAGCACATATCAATCCAAGGAAGGCTGAATGAAACAACATGTTACTACATTTTTATTCTCAGTATAGTCTTCACATGAAGGTTTTAAGTACAGGAGCCAACTGAAGGGGAATCTTATTTCTATTCACGGTTTGTTTTGTTTTGTTTTTTTTTTTCTTAAATAAAGCAAAGAGTAAGAGTTCTTTACAAGCATACATGACCAACATATATAGTTCAGAATATGGGAGCTATATGAAAAGTATTATTATAAATGCAATTTATTCATATGCAGATACTAAGGGTCCACTTCTTGATGAAATATGAAATTGGAAACAGATCTATTGATTCCTATTTAAACTATTATCAATACTTCTTTCCTGTTATACATAAAATTCCTTGTTTTATATCAAAGAACACAGTGCTTGCAGTTGGCCTGGTTGTCGCGATGTCTTGCCTTATAATCCAAATGGCAAATACTAACGTCTGCTGAGAATTTATTTTAAGGATTTATTTCACTACTTACTTTCTTTCTTTGTTTTACATTTGTTCTTGGGAAACTGAAAACATCCACTTTTAAACATTGCTTGCTCTTCATTAGTTATATTTAGGGTCATTCCAGGTCTTACCTCTAGCACACATTGTTTTATTTCACTGCAGATTAGCACATAAAAGGTTCAACCAAAATTTCATCAATTCACGATATGGGGTCTGGCTAGGATGGAGTTAATTTTCTTCACAGCGGTCCATTATTGCTGTGGTTTTGATTTGTGACTAAACCAGAGTTGATAACACACCAGGGATTTGGCTATTGCTGAGTAGTGCTGGCACAGCATCCAGGTTTTCAATTTCCCACTCTGCCCAGCCAGCAAGTAGGCTGGGGGTAAGAAGCTGGGAAGGGACACGACTGGGACAGCTGATCCCAACTGACCAAAGGCATATCCTGTACCATAAAGCATGATGGCCAGCAGTCAAAGCTCAAGGAAAGGTGGAGGAAGGTGGGATGCTTATGGTTATGATGTTTGTTTCCCCACATAACTGTTTTGTGCTTTCCAGGAAGCAGCTAAACACCTGCCTGCTGATGGAAAGTAGTGAATAAATTGCGTATTTTTCTTTGTTTGCACGTGCAGCTTTGCCTCATCTATTACACTGTCTTTATCTTGATCCATGAGTTTTCCACTTTTGCTCTTCTCAGTCTCTCCCCTGTTCCACTGGCACAGAGTGTGCAAGCAACTGGTGGGCACTTAGCTTCTGGCCAGGGCCAACCTACCACATTACAGGCAGCAGAGATCTTTAAATAAGTCTTTATTTCTTAGTTCCTGACAGTCAACATTGCCAAGTTTGATACTTGGCTACAAAATTATGACAAAATAGCATTTTTTCAAATTTTCAGAGTATCTCAACCTGTAAGATTAAAGTGACAAACTCATCTTCCGCATACAGAAAAAAAAAATAATCCTCAAGAGTATGAAAGAAACTAAAATCTCACACTTGTTAAATCTGTCTCGTATTTTGGCACCCACGAGCCACCACTTTGAGCATTCAGAGTCGCCATCTGCCAGGCTGATAGTCCTTTTCTCCTCCAGATTTGCTTAAGCATTTCAGTGATCAACCCTGTCTGGTTTCAGCCATCAGCAATGGTACTTCACAGTTCTTCAGAGAGCCTTGCAGGTAAAAGCAGCACGAGAAACCCACACTCTGGCCATTGGGCTGACATCACGGAGCACAGGCTGCCAGTCTCCACCAAGCCCCAGGCCGGCCCAGGCCTGACAGTGGACAAAAGCCTTCCTCCATCACCGGGTGTGGTGAGGATGCCGCGGGCCTCCCCCCTCCCTCTGTCCCTCCCTCTGTCCGCCACCCGGGCCCCTGCGCACACAGTATCCTTCCTGGGCAAGGCAGGCTGAGGACAGACAGACCGATGGACCGCAGGCATCCAGCACCCTCGGTGGCGTTAGGCCCCGCCGTCACCATGGAAACAGGCCAGGGGGTGGGCGAGGCTACGTCGGGCCGGCCCCTCCCGTTGCCAGGGCAGCCGTGGCGGAAGGGCCTCGCGGCGCTGGCCCCGCCCTGCCCCGCCCCGCCCCGCCCCGCCCCCCGGCCGCCACCGCCCTCGGAAAATGGCGGACGGCGGGGCAGGCCCGGCCCGGCAGGAGGGGGAAGTGTCAGCGGCGGCCGGCGGCGGTCGGAGGGATCGGCAGCCTCGGAGCAGCGGCCGCCCGCCCAGTGCCCGGGATTTGCAGGTGAGCGGGTGGAGGTGGGCGGCCCGCAACCTCCGCGGGGATGCGCCGGGCCGGGCCGGGCTGAGCCGAGCCGAGCGGGGCGCAGTGCTGGGTCCCCTCAGGGGCCGTCCGGCCTTCCTTCAGGCAGCACATCTGGAGAGCCGTTCCCCAGCCCTTCTCGTTCCCCATTGGGGCCACACACCCTCCCCGTAGCCAGGCAGGACTGGGCCTCTGAGTAGGGGCTGCCATCTTCTTTTCTTTCTGGTTTAGTTTTATTTTATTTTATTTTATTTTCATCCGTTTATGAGGCTGTGAAGGGAAGGACACCTCAGAACGAGCACTGGGCACTGGCGGGAGCGGTGGGTGGCCAGAGCAAGTGGTGGTCAGCTCTCCAGGGAACTGGAAGGGCTCTCCCGACGCTTCAGTAGCTGGGCTTTAACTCTGCTTGAAGTTATTTTTGGCGCCCGTTGTATTTCCTGATTATTTGGTAGGAGTGTCTTTTCCCTGCATGGAAACGTCAGTCTCCGCAAGTGGGGTGTAAGTAAGGGCAAGATCTCTTAAGATCGTTCCCCAGGTTTACACGGGGAAAGTTTTGAGAGAGAATGATCACAAATGTAACTCTGCATTGATACTTAAATGTATAATTGTGAACACTTGTAGTAGTATTCCTTTCATGCGTGTGACTTTGAAATTGTATGAAGGTTTTAATATATGTTAACAAATTGATTGGAAAACAGGTGAACCTTTTGGTAACTGAAACTGCCCCTATTTTATTTAACTGTACATAACTGAGAAAGATGAATATAGTTTTCTTTTTTTCTTGGTTACACTTTGGAATTTCTGTATGCTCTTGTTATTGAGATTAACTTTTGCTACAATATGTAACAGTAATAAAGTCAGTGTTAGCACTTCTGGTTCATAAGGTCTTTAGTTAGTCAACTGAAGCAGACAAGCAATTTGGGTCTATGATGATTATTGATAAAATGTTAGAAACCAAAGAAGTACTGTCCTGGGTCAGAGTAGCTGACCATCCATCCATCTAGCTCTGTACGTGACACCGTAGGAGGTGTGGTCTGAGGAAAGCACAGATGCCTGACCATGCCCTTTTGTGCTCCCTCAGCATCCTTGGTCTTTGGATTAGGGATGGTACAGAATAGGTCTTTGCATATTCCTTTTAGTGTCTGCTCATTGACTTGTTGTCCATGACTTACCCTATTGGCTTCACATATATAAAAGATATTTGCTTGCATCTTCAAGTAAGGTGGAGGTCTTCAGTGGTTTTATTGAGCTGTCTTGTTCCTCAGTTTAATTTTCTTAATAGGTATAATTCCTCAGCTCATATTTTTGCCCCTGCAGAAATGCCTCACAGTAAAACAGGATTAATATCCAGTATTCATAGCAGTGTGTTTTGAAGGACGGATGATGTTTCATTTTGGTTTAATGTGTGTTCCTTCAACATAAAACTGTAATGAAATTGTAGCCTAGTACGTATTCTGGTGTGCATGATAAAATCTTAGTATCGCTTGCAAAGTGTGAGCAAAATAGTTTGGAAACAAAATTAAGGATGATTTGACAAACAAAGTAGAGTATTATTCAGGACAAAAGAAAGATTTTTAAAATGATGTGTTAGATGTCCCTTGCACAAGATGAACTTGCCAGTGATATATCAGCATTTGGAGAACCTTTGGAAAAAAAATAATGTTTTTAAAGTATTTGCAATGATGTCTTTTCAAGACAGCAAGGCTGAATTGGTTCTTAATTCCAGTACAAGCTTATTTGAATTACATTTTTTCTATTTCTGTGTAAAAGGCCAGTAAATTTTATTTGCTTCCCAGTCTTATCAGAGAGCAACCTGTCAACTTTATTTCAATTTGTTAATATTATTGAAATGATGTTTAATATATATGTGTATATAGTCTTGGGATTCTGAATCTAATACAGGCTGTATGTAGCTCATGTAGCAGCATGACCCAAATGACAGCAGAGTACAAGTTCCAAGTCACAATGATATTAAGCATCATGTGTTTCTTTTTAATTAACCAGAATGGAGTTTGAATTTAGAGAAATAGCTGGGGTTTCTCGTGTTGATGTTCTAATTTTCTGGGGATACACGCTTTTTGCAGTACTTTTTGTCTTATTTCTGTTACATATATAATTCTGGAGTTACAGACTTCTAAAAAGAGTTCTGTTTCCTACAGTTGGCCTTGGCAGAGTTATATGAAGATGAAGCTAAAAGGCAGGCATTGTGTCCTGACAAACCAACAACTACAAAGATTGGTAACACAAAAGTATCACAGAGGTAAGATGTGCTTTATAATTCAGAAATGTGTTGAATAGGTACTGTTTTAGCTCACAAAACTTTGTCATACTTACTTGATCTCCTCCTTATATAAAAAGCAATCTACAGCAGCTCATAATCCAGAATTGTGAGTCCCTGTAATAATGCATAGTCTGTATCTTCTCAGAATGCTTTTTAAATTATATTCATTTAGGAGCTTTTGTGCTATATGGTATTCCAAAACACTTTAGACTCACTTCAGGTAAGAATATTAAGATACTATAAGTGAAATGCAGTGTTGGTCTTTGTTTACACCGACAGAATTTGGAAATTTGCTGTATCAGAAAGAATACTGCAGTTCTTCTTCAAAATTCAGCAAATTGGTAGCTTGTGTGAAACTTGACAAGTGAGCTGCTTTGAGTGTTGTACTTATGTCAGTACCTTTGAGACAAATATTCACTTGAAAAATTATTAGTAGGTTCATTAGAAAGGCTCCTATGAAGTGAGAGAAAACAAAAAAAGTTTCTAAATGAATTTGTCTGGGTTTGGCAGGTGGAAGGAAAGACGTGTATCTGTGTATAAATCCAACTTTAGCTGGCCTGCAGTGTTTGCAGTTTACATAGCATTCAATTTAGTTTTAAATATTTTATGAAGAAATCATGCCAGTTTTTAATAAATTTTTATTTAAATCATTTTAAGAAGATAGGTCTTTACACTACTGTCCGTTATGCCCTAATAGGTCTTGTATTTGTCTTTTCTTTCAATGGCTGCTGCCAATACTGATCTCTCTTTTAAAGGAGGTTAAGCAGCACAAAGATCTTAGTCAGCAGAGCCATGCTTCAAATGCATCTGCAAATGCAGATCTTCAGGAAAAGGGATTTTAGCACAGTATGTGACACTTGGAAAATAATAGCTTATTTGGTGAGGTTTTTTTGTTCGTTTTGGTGAAACCATTCAAGTTGACTAGTCAGCTACACAATACAGGTTATGAACGAATAAAGCAAATGACTCCATTTACTAATAAATATCATGAAGTTACAACTTCCCACTCCAGGTAAAGGAAAAAGCTGCAATACAGTATCTCGAATACTTCAGTGTGATAGCTGTTGGCAAACACTTGCTCTTTGTTGGCAATCACACTGGAGTTTGTCTGAGAAAGAAGAGGTGGCTGCTATTTGCATGGTATCCAAAATGAAATTTTTTGCAAATTCCAGTTTGTTCTCAGGTAAGCAGTGTATTAACTGCAACAAAGCACAGTGCTACTCTGGAAGTCATCTAGTCAGCTTGCCTGCCACGATGGCAGGTACAGAAGAATGTTTCTGGACCCTGCTGAACCAAATGCTGTCATGTTGTGTGAGCTCCTTTAAGAAACTCAAGACTATTGGCACAAAAATACAAGCCCCACAAAACCTATAGTGCAACAAAGGGAGAAAATAGAAGAGATTAAAGCATTTCAAGTGTCTGTGACCTAAGTCCATAACAATACGTTTTTTTCTGAGAAAGCTAGAAGAAGCAGATCCTTCACTGAGATATAGAATGACATTGTTTTATTGACAGTGACACTTAAAAAAGTGATAGCCCGCTCTGCTACACTTTAATTTCAAATGTACAGTAATCAGACAGTTGCATAAATCTGAGCTAGTGGTCTGCCATTACTCATGTAGCAGGTTCTATGTATGCTCTTATCCTGTGATAGTCAGTTACCTTATATGCATTTTGTATTACTGAATTTTATCATCAGGTACTATAGGATAAGAGCATATATCTGTACTGCTTTTCCTGGTGTTTTGCAAGCTAACAGCCCTAGCTTCTGCAGTAGCTTATCAATCTGTCCCTATCATAAACCAGAATCTGAGTCTACATTTTAATAATTGATTGAAAGCCTTTGCAATTGCCATTCAATGTTTTTTTAAAATTGTGTAAAATAGAAGTGAGAACTGCTACTTTTTAGTTTTTAGAATCCTCTCAGACAGGGACTCCAGGATGTCAAAGCCAATGTTGACTTTTCTAGGCAACTTACCTCTTGACAAAACCAGCTCAAATATGGAAAGAATTTGAAGTATAATTAATTCTGCTAAACTGGATTGTGAAACATCTGTTGAGCTTGCATATTACCTGTGTTACCTGTGGGATCACCAGTGGTGTAAAGCAGAATTCTGCATAACCTGTGATAGAATAGAATAGTTCAGTTGGAAGGGACCTATAACCATCATCTAGTCCAACTGTTATTGTAAAATGCCTCTGCTATACACGTGCTGCTTATTCACTGAGAAGCATCCATGGCTCCGTAGTTTGGACCAAAAAAAGTATGGTGAGAGAAAAAAAAAACCCAAGAACTTAATATTCTGCATATATAAGTACTTATTGAAGTGTATGTACCAGTCATCCTCAAATGTTTTCTTTTATTCTCTTGGCAGTCTTAAAATCGATTCTCTTAGAAGGTTGAGAAAACCAGAGAGAAGCATGAGCGATGACAAAGAAAACCAAAGGTATTTTTAAAACAAAAATTAATTCATTTAACAATTGTGAAAGTAATTGGGGTTTTTTTGACATTCACACTTTGCTCCCCCAGGTTTTTAAAAATACCTGTGAGATAAGTCTATCCTGCAAAGAGCTAGTAACTACAGAGATTCTATGTTACTTATTAGAGCAAGTTTTAGCCATACACTGCTGTAGTAAAACTCTATTTAGCAGAATCTGGCTGTAGTTGTGTAGGACCTGTATATGAAATGCCTGAATACGTGACTGACTGTATGGATAGAAAGGATGTAACTTAACACTTGGATTTGGAAGCTTTTTTGCCTTTTCTGAAATATGCTGAATTGTTCTGTGTATCCATTACTCAAATATTTGAATATTTCCTTTCTTTCTTGCATATAAGCTCTGATGAGAATTCTTGTTTCATCTCCTTACCACTATAATTTTTTGAAATCAAATAATCAAAAATTTTCCATGTAAATGGCAATCGGGATAATAATTACAGATTTATGTACAAAGGAGAGATGATACTAAGGGATTGCCAGTTATATGATGTCATAAAAGTAGCATGATTTTAAGAGCACCTTCGTAACCGCTGCTGGGTGTGGGTAATTGTAAAATATGGTGGAATCAACAGCATTTTAAAGACGTTGGCCTAAGGGACAGTTTCGCATGAATTAATTGATTGCATTGGCCCAAGCAGTTAAGTGAAAAAGTTAAGGAAAGTAGAAAGCGTTTATTTTATTAGTTATTAATACTTCTTATAATCAAAGACAAAACACTCTCAAGTTTGCTAGTTTTTGTATTTATATAGAGATTTTTTTTACAGCATCTGCTCCATTGGTATTTAGAGGTTTATAGCAGCTTCTTCAAGATAATTATCAAGGAATATCTTCGTAGTCAGGCAGATACAGTTTTCAACAGAATTCTTTGTAGTTTAACCTTTTATCTTCAAGAGCTAGAAATGGATCTATGTTGAAAAAAAAAAAAAGGCACAAAATTAGCTTTCACAGCAGTTTCTGCAGATTTTAAAATGTCTTGAAAGGTTAATTATATTTATTAAAAACTTTCCATTTCTGATATTGGCAGGAATGAAAGTAAACTAGATCTTTAAATTTAAAGATCAAACTGTGGCACTGTTCAAGTTTTCCAATGACACTTCTATGCTTCCTCTGCCAAGGCAGTGTTACTTGTGAATCTGTTGTAATCAGCCCAGGCACAGGACAGCCCTGAGCAAAGAGGACTTTCTGGGAGCAGGCGGCATCTGCATAAGATGAGGTGTATAAAGCCATGGCTGAATCAGGACTGCATTCAATTAAACTTATATCCTTGACCCCTGACCTCTGGGGTCTGTTCCAGAAGGCAACATGATGGTTTTGTTAGTGAAATGTCTTTGGAATAGTGCTGCTTGCATTGCTGGCAAGGTCAAAGCCACGTGTACCATTTCTGTGATCAGAATGAAAAGGTTTTGTGCCAAATTTGACTCTTTGTTCATTCATTTTTTTTCTTTTGATGGGAAAAAGAAAATGCTGCTTGTCATTTAAAGCATTGTTGCTTATGAACGTTACTATTCTAAAGATTTTATTCAGGTGACTCAGAATATAGAGAATTACAGATTTCTGGGGCTTCTATTAATCCGAGTAAAATTGTTGCTGAACTCTTCAAGGAAGCAAAAGAACATGGGGCTGTCCCTTTAGATGAAGCCGCAAGAGCATCTGGTGATTTCAGTAAAGCTAAGGTAAAAGTTAAAAAATATTTTGATGTCTATTTACATTAGTCTTTCTGAAACTTATCTAACCACATGAGAGCAAATACACCTTTTTGTGGTTTGTGAATAGCGGAGGATTTGATCAACACAGTTGTGTTTGTGCTCAAATAGCTCACTCTAGAAAATAAAGAACCACACAATTTCAGGGGTAATCATTAGAAATCAACCTGAACTGGAATGACTTGCTTTAATTAAAACTGATTAAAAAAAAAAATAAACTGCAGTTGCATCCCAATCAAAATCTCTTTATCTGTTGAATTACTAACGTTTGAAAAACTGTACAGATTAGAAACTGAAATGCATCACATAAAACCTGCTTAGCCTGATTACGGTTACTAAGTACAATTTTCCACTTGGAGAATATACCACTTAGAACAGCGTATTTGCTTTTTATCACAGAAGCAAGCTTGCTCATGCTTCTATTTGCATCTCAGTAAGAATTTTGATAAAATATTTCAGATATTTATTGAAATAAGCTTTTATATGTATTTTTTTTCCCCAGTCATTTACTGGTGGTGGATATAGATTGGGTGACTCATCGCAAAAGCACTCAGAATACATATATGGAGAAAATCAAGATGTAAGTAAAATTCTGAATAGCAGGAAATAGAATCTCCCACAGATGCCTTTTTAATGATGTTTACAGTTTGAAATGCCAGCATTCCTATAACTATGTCTATGAGGAAAAGCTAGTATCTAAATAACAGATATGTGTTCAGTAGAAATTGTTAAAGTGAAAGTGTCCACAGAGGACAGACGTTCACTGGATACCTCTAAGGCCTCCATTGTGGAATCTTCTGATGTAAATTACTTTGAAATTCTTGGCAGACATTCCTTTCAGTTACTTCCCTTCAGCTGTTGTTCTTAAGTTAGGAGTTATTTCTTGTTGTGGCTTGTGAAGTAGCCAATATCAAACAGGAGGGCATGGATGTATTCTAGGAATGGTGAAGCAGCAGGTTAGGTGCCTTTTGGAAATTGTCTGACCTTTCTTTCCTCTCACTTAAAAAGGAGGAAGTAAGGGAGAGGGTGAGGAAAAACGCAGTTCTCTACACTTTGCCATTTGTGTGAATGGCTAGAACAAATGTTAAATTTATCTAGAAATAAAACCAAGGCCAAAGGACGTGGTTCAGGTTGAGGCATGCTGTTATGTTGCACCAGGAGCTGCTGCCTTCTTCCCTCTTAAGTAATCCTTCTGTCCTCTAAGTAATAGCCAGCTGTACTGAGCCAGAAGCCTGTTGCAGTGGGGTCACCTTAACTGGGGACAGGGATCGTGTTTTCTATGGGAAGGTCAGTTTTGCTGGCCAGGGAAGCCTGGTTGTGCTGGACTGCTTGGCAGTTGCAGGGAAGAGAGGAGCAGCCTCTGAAGGACTTAGTCACGCAGCAAAATAAGAAGGGAGTGAAGGAGGCTGGTTTCCAGGATTCTCAGCATTTCAACTGAATGGAGCTAGTACCGACTTTATTGGAGCTCAACATGTAATAATTTGAGGAAATAATAGTTTCCGCTGTAACTGATGTATCAGCAGTAATTTTATGGATTTATTTCTTAATTTATCAACAAGAAATATTAAGTGTTTTTGAAAATAATTGGAACACTGAAGATAACTACTGTATCATCTCTTATGTTGTGGGTAACAGTCTAAGATATTCTTTTTCCCCAGGTGATCTTGAAGTAGATTGTTGTCTGTAATTATTATTTACTTTTTAAAAAGGATTCTAACAATGATAGTTACAGTGCAGTGCTCTGTTCTTTTGTCACTTACATTCTTGTTTGTGATCTGCTACAAAATCTGTTAAGTATAGATCAAAAATCACATAACTAACCTGCATGAAATTGAAATACTTTATTTATCTATTTTCACTTTTTTTCATTTCACCATTTTTGCTTCATAGGTTCAAATTTTGCTGAAACTATGGAGGAATGGCTTCAGTTTAGATGATGGGGAGTTGAGATCCTACTCGGACCCAACAAACGCTCAGTTTCTTGAGTCTGTTAAAAGAGGGTAAGTTAAAATGTTACAGATGGCTTTTGGTTTCATATGTTTTGTTAGTGCATTCTAGATCTTGACTGTCAGATTACTGAGTGTTTTTCTTCCTTTAAGATGAAATTAAGTCATAAAACATCTATGGACATCTATGACATTTAAAGTGAATATACTAATAGTATCGACTCGTACTGTGTAAAGTTTTTGTGTAATTTTGTATTGCAGTTCAGAACATAATTGGGAAACTTTTATTTTTGTAATTAAGGGAGATTCCTCTGGAATTGCAGCGAATTGTTCATGGTGGCCAAGTTAATTTGGATATGGAAGACCACCAAGAACAGGAATATGTGAAGCCTAGACTGCGTTTCAAAGCTTTCAGTGGCGAAGGGCAAAAACTTGGAAGGTAAAAACCACTAGATTTTCTGTTCTGTATTCATATGCTATTTCAGAAGCTGGATTTAATAAATTAGGAGGCTGCTGGAGAAACTAATCACATGACAAAAGCAATATAAAATTATTCTGTGCCACAGGTCTCAGCCCTGACTTCAGAGTCACCATGTTCATATATAACCTTAAAAAAGTTAAGGCTTAGCCCTCTGTTGGAACAGCTCAGGGATCTGTTAGATGCTTTGTGATTTGTTGCGACTATGAGATTTTTCTGCCTGTTCTTGCATATAATTTTGCCTATCTTTTTTTAACTTCAGCTCTGTTTAAAACAGGAGTAAGGGAATCTGAAGGATGATTAGTACTGTACAAACTTCATGAGAAAATCCTTGGATAAAGGAAGCAGACCCAAATGAATTGTTCCCCGTTTAGTGAGGAACAGGCAGAACTTAATTATAACATGATACTGGCCAGTAAGGATACACTTGGCTCTCATTTAACTGCAGTCCATGTTGTCTTTCACTGCTGGAATCATCACAAGGGGAACAGGAGATGCTATTGCAGCAATATGGCTGATGCTTGAATTAATGTAGATGGAAAGTATTTTTGTGTGGGAGCAACTACCATATTTTTTTCTGGAAAGAAGCAGCAGAAATACTGTCCTGAAATATAACCTTGTAATGAGTCAGTCATTATAAGTTATACCAGGCAATTCTGTTAGCTTTAAGGAAAAAAAAAAAGATAAATTGATTTATTTTAATTTGATCCAAAATGAGTAAGCAATAATTTGAATCAAAATCTCTCAACTTTTACTAGGAAATGATGCTGCAAAATTCTATAGTAGGAGCTGGTTTTTAAAAGCAAACAACCAGCGAAGTTATACGTGCTTCCCTAGATGAAATAATACTGCAAACCCTGGATTATGGGAGAGGAGAGGCTCAACTTTTAACCTTTGATTGGAGCCCCCACTTCCTCCAATTCTAGTGTCATCTCCAGCTATGGTAATTCATATATGTAATAAAAAAACCCCTGAAATTTTATGATTTAGAAAAGCTTACACCCAGTTCTGTTCCATTTGCTGTCCCAGTGCAAGGGTAGGCTGATGCTGTTAAAACTCTAATTCAGTTGAACTAATACATAATGTTCCAAAATTCGCTCCTGTAACTGAACATTTCAGACTACTTTGTCCAAAAGTACATAATCTCTTTTCAGGCTCTAAGATGCTCAGTAGCAGTAAACAGTAAAGGAGGCCTCAACTCCGCCAGTCATCAGCTTTTTCACATAACAATTATAGTCTTTGTAGCATTTTTTCCAGTTGACTCGATATTAGCCGTTCAGTTGTAAATACTTTCTGTTCACAATTGCATTTATTCACGTAATATGTTTGGTTGCCAAAAAAAAGGTATTACTGGTGTGTTTCTGCAAGTAGTTTAATTCAGTAGAGGATTCTTAACTGTTTCTAATCTGTATTTCCTCTTTTTAAAAATGAGGAAATGTGCTAGTAAAACTGAGAAGGTGGTAGGCTCTGGTAGAGGTGACATAGGGAACAGTTGTATGTAATAGCTCCTTCACCTGACCACTTGCTCAGATCATTAAAGAAAATAGGAGAGGAAGAAAGGAGGTTCTGTTTGTGAGAAAATGTACACAAGAGTTGCGTGGCATTTTTGTTTGTTCTGGTAGCTTATGAAGTCTTAGGTATGTAAGCAGTGAAAGGAGCAGCCAAATGGTTATCCCCAATCAGATTTACTTTTTTTTTATACTAAATGTAAACAAAATTCATGCTTGCTTAGTGGTGATATCAATTACCTGTTAATATCATTTGTGCTCTAAAAGGGTTGAGGATGTCCAGATTCATAAAGCAATGTTCCTATAAGCAATTATTGAAGCAGTTTGGGTCAGTTTAGTGCACTGTAATGGTTCATGATTATTTTTTAATACAGTCCAAGGAGTACAATACATAGACCTCAGTGTCAAAGACTCATTTCATGGTCTGTAAACATAAATATAGTTTTGTTTGTACTTGATTACCTATTTAAAATCATTTGTGTGTCTATTAGAAAAACTGTTTATACTTAATTCAGATAACTTTGAGAGGGTTTTCATTGCTCATTTGCAGTAGCTATAGATGGCACTCATGCAATGAAAAAGACAACTGAAACATTATTCAGTTCTGATTTGACTCCATTAGTAACATCTGGTTTATTGGTTTCTTTTAACCCTTTAGCCTTACACCTGAAATAGTCAGCACACCTTCTTCCCCAGAAGAGGAGGAGAAATCCATTCTTAATGCGCCTGTTCTGATTGATGATTCCATGCCAGCAACGAAGATTCAGATTAGATTAGCAGATGGAAGCCGATTAATACAAAGATTTAATCAGACACACAGGTAAGTTGATTCTGCGTTAATGGAGGTAACCATAACTGTCTTGAGAAGTTTGCATTTTGTCATTAAATTAATATCAGCAAGACATCAAAATACAGCTCCACTGCAATGCTATAGCTCTGTGCCATTTTCATAACATACATGTACTGATAAATTGGTTGTCAAAGCAAAAGTCTGTACTTGGGAACATAAGATATTTGGTGACTGCAAAGTCTCAAACTTTTATGACCAGTTATGTCCCATGGGTTGTAAGGACACGGTACTGGCCCTAACTGTTCTCAGGGGGACTGAAGTTTGGCCAACCTTGCTCTGAAGGCATCCCAGCCTGGGGCCCTGCTTGGGAGGAGTGTGTGGCTGACTCAGATGGCACAGTGAAGGCACTTTATTGCAAGGTGTGGAGTGTATTCTCAGCTGGAATATAGTCCACACTACAGGCAGAGAAATCCTGTGGCCCATAACAAAGAGCTCCAGCTTTTCTACCTTGTTACACTTGAGCCTGTGACTAAACATGACATGGGTTATAAGTGTAGATTGCAACCCATAAGCAGAAGGGTATTTATGGGATATGCTCATTTGCAGTTCTGGCATGTGGGCTGGACATAATAATGAGAACCAACCTTTGTTTTGTTTGGGATGGTCATCTCCTAAGAACTGGCAGCGTGTGAACTTGGTGGGTTTTTTAGATCTGTTAGTAGATTAGAGCAGCTGATTAGAGCTTGCCATCAGTTTTACTGACATTGGGGCATTGCCACAAATGGTGTTGGCCAACCCCATTTATTTGCTGAAGAGGTTGTGTTAGTGCAAGGTTCTGCAAAGCTCTGCTTTGCACGGTGTGGCTGAGAGAACTTTGGGCAGAGGGCAGAGATTTGGGCAGTAGTTCCACCCACACTTCACAGCAAGCAGGGTTCAAACCAGCCCTGATCTGAAATTTGTTCTGTTTTGTTAAAACACAGCTGAAGCTGAGCTTGAATCCTGCCTTGAAGGTTGACTTAGCATAGACCCAATTCCATGTTAATACCATTACATGGAGAGTTCACCTGTTTCCTTTTTTGCCTTCTGACTCAGTGTAAGGGCAGAGCCAACGTGCAGCTTTCTTCATCTGACAACATACACAGACCACGGTGAGGCAATTTTAGCCACGTTTTGAATAGGGAGGAAGACACAGCAATAATTTTTCATGTTTTAGCAGACCTGATTGTTAATGTACACTAATAGTACAGGCCCAGATCCTTTCTTGACAACACCTGCTGGAGAAGTGACTTAAACAGTAGGGCTTCCTGGGAGCCTCTGTAGCCATGATGTGTTTTCTTCTATCTGCATGAAAGGGTAGAAGTGGTAAAATTCCCAGTAACATCTGTAAACGAGGATGTGTTGACAGAAGCTTACTTTCAGCATTAATTTTCTCTTGGATATGAATCTTTTTAGTTATCCTAATGTGTATTGTTTGTGTCATAAGCCTTGAAGACTTGTAAAAAGTTGGAGAAGTCCCTGCTTATTTGGCTACAGTAAATCTGCCTACTTACTAGCTACAACAGATCTTCAAAGATTTATTCTCAGCTTACTGTCTTAGGAGAGAAACATCAAATTTCAGGGTTTTATCTCTAAAATCTTATTTCTTTTTCATCCATATCTTATAAAACTAAATTATACTTGTTATACTGTTGATGTGATTGTTTTAGGAACTATTGTTCAGAAGTTCAGCGCTGAGTGAAAGTAGGGGAAACCTCTTGCTTTTGAAGTGCAATAATAATTCCCCTCTGCTTTCTCATCACTGTCACCATATATTTTTGAGGTTCTTCCTTCCATTAATAATTTAGTCTTTTTAGAATATACTAATTAATAGTGAAATTTTTGACAGCTGGTGTTGCAATGGCTTGACTTTCTGCGTTAAGTATCAGCTTGCAATGTACTTCTGTGTTACAAGTGTTATTTCTGTTATTTGAGAAAAGGGCATATTAAGTGCTTTAGTCTGTTAAAAGGTTTTGTGTTATCTGTTCATTTTAATGTTCAAAGGTTTGTCAAAATGGAATCATACACAGTTTTCATGTCTGTATCCTTTCCACAGGATTAAGGATATTCGAGATTTCATTATCCAGTCCCGTCCAGCATTTGCAACAACTGATTTTGTTCTTGTGACTACTTTTCCAAATAGAGAGCTAACAGATGAAAGCCTGACACTACAAGAAGCAGATATACTTAACACTGTGATTCTTCAGCAATTCAAGTAATCTTACAGTGGTTGGTACAATACAGGGAGTGTGCTGTATTGTCACACAATATGTTTCCAACAGATGAAAAAAAGGAAAGATCAACGTGTTTTTTATTCCCTTACTTCCATGGATCCGATTTTTGGGTTTCATGTCTTCCAGCATATCTTACTTTTTTATTTTAGTTTCTTAACATTATTCAACCTTTTTTTTTCAGTGTTAAAATTAAGCTTCACTATGTTAGTATGTTTCAAACCACATCTTGTACTAAATGTGAAATGTCTTTTGATTATTTTGAGGGGGGAGGTGGGGGGAAAAGCATTTTTTTTTAAGGGGATAGTATCTTTCATACAGTTGGTAAGATTTGCACTATGGAAATGTTTTATGCTGCATTGACAAACAGCCATGTGAAAACTAAGCCTGTAGATCTTGTTTACCTTCCAATCTGTATTAATATTAAGGTGTTCTGTTTAATAGGTTGACAGATAATTAATACCCTAATATCATTTTTGTATATTCTGTTTGTAGTGTTTCATGGTGCAGTTTAATATTTATATTCTATTTTTTATGTAATTTTCCCTGTATTGTTGCTCGTATGAGTGAATCAGTTCAGGAGATGCAAATCTATATTGCAGATTATAATAGATTGTACTCATTTGTATTATAGTTGTTCTACTTGTGAAAATAAGTATGATTCTTTTTCTTCTTGAAGTTAGAAATTGGAGAGACCACTGCCATCTGGAGAAATGTTGTGATTTAGATTTCATGAGAGTAGGCCTGTGGTCACTTGGAACCTGAATATGCAGTTGAACCCTGCGCATCTACAAGTTTCTTCACGTGAACAGTTACTTAAATAAAAACAAAAAAAAAACCCCAACAGCACTGCAGTGCACAAACACAGAACTTGTTTATGCTGTCACTCATGTGCGCAAAAATAGACATGTTAATTGATTACATATTTTATATTTGGAATTTTGGCCAAAGGCATTTTCTAGTATTCAGTGGGGATTTGGTTGTGCAGTTTTCACTGTACTTGTTTGGAAGCTGTATAAGTAAACCCTTTATATATTTTTTCAAATAACTGGGCAGTATGCAGGTAGGAATCTTATCTTGTGGGCAAACTGGCTGCTGTGCTTTAGTAGTATGCAATTTTATAGTATTTGTGGCTTTATATCAGATGAGTGGATCACACTCTGGAAGAGAGTAAATGGACTGTATCTCTTGTACCAATATATGTGTTTAAAATGTTGTTTTCACTGATTATTTTATTCTGAAAATATCAATACTTATTTATTTATGCTAAGCTCATAATTGCTCAGTATATTTGATTAATGTTACATTTTTACCTCAAAGTAGATATTTGACTAAATTTTAAATGTGCAATTGTACTTGAAGTACTTTGTTTTGTAATGTGATTATCTGCATGATTTTATTCATAACTCATTTCGCGTGCTAAGTGATTAAAGTTTTGAGCTAAAAAGACCGTAGGCAACAATTCTTGTTTTCTTCCCAATTTGTGTTCTGCTGAAGTGGTGATTGTGTTACATGCCAAATATTTAAGCCTGAAAGGAATGGACACTTCCTGTGCATATATTTTATATCCTAATGATTCTCTATATAAATGAAAAGCCAAAGTCAGTATCGTTGTATCGATCTTGGGCAATCTGTGGTTTGGGCATATTTCAGTTCAGAATATAGGCAAAGTTATATTGCTTATTTCTTCTGAAGACCATTATTAACTAAACACTGATGTATGAAGGACAGTGGTTAACTAAATTGATTATTTTTTTTTTTCCCCCCTCTTATTATGCCAAAACCCACAATTGCACATTATCACAATCTCTTTGTTTCAAATAGCTGATAAACTTCAGTGTTGGGTAGCAGCTGAGGGTAGCTGGGAGTCCCAGTAGTTACTATTTTGTCAAGCACTAAGAAAATCTATCTGTGCTCCTGGTCACACGTTTCACTGCTTCTCATTACTTTAAAATCTATAGAATCTTCCATCTCACAATTTTATGTCATACCTTTTTATTAACATTAAGTTCTCACTCTTCTAGCTAACGTCATGGCATTTTGGGCACAAACCAGTTCTTTGAATACAGACCCATGTGGATACATGGTTAAGAATGGCTTCAAGAGAGAAGTCACTTGGTGGAGGAAGATGATCTCTCCCTCACAGCCAGCCTGCTGAGCTTCTTGGGAATTCCTCTTAGCTTCCATGAAATACAGGTAATAATCCTGTCCCTTGCCCTTGTAGGCAGCTTATGAAAGGCTCAGGCTTCACCCCTGCTTCTTTCCCAGAAATCCTTTATCACCCAAGAGCCAAATAATCCAAAACTGAATGCTTTCTCTTAAGGAGATCTCTCTGCACCTGAATATTTGTGCTTGCTTGTTTTTTTTTTCTTTATTTATTTTTTGACACTGCTCCCATCTTTGTAAACATTTATTCTGGGTAAACACAATCAGGCTTGTTAGTTTTGGGGCTTTGGGGTTGTTTTTTTTTTAGCAGCACAGTAAACATTCTGCTTTTACATAACTACTGGACACACTTGAGCAATTAGCATATGTTAACAGCTATATCATGCGGTATCATTGCTCTTTGGTGAAAATCTGTCCAATATTAAATGAACCAAGGAAGAGCATGCGAGCACTCGGAGGTGCTGTTGCCAGCTCCCTGCTTAGCGCTAAGCTAAAGCTTCCATTATATTTAAATTGTATTATTCTGTGCAGGGAGAAGAGACCGATAGATGTACCTTCCCCTTGCCTGAGTGGATTAAGCCTGACAGGCTTCAGCGTAGACAGGTGCTGTTTGATGGGCAGATTATGTTAGAAGAGTCTGAAATGATAAATATTGAATTCACGGCACACCAAAGACAGTAAGTTTGTGGTGTTTCTGTTTGGATGGATATAGTTGGAATGGCTTCCTGAAGAGATTAAAAGTAGGACTGGTGCTATTTGAGAGGCTGAGGGAGCTGGGGTTATTCAGCCTGGAGAAAAGGAGGCTGAGGGGAGACCTCGCTCTCTACAACTCCCTGAAAGGAGGGTGTAGAGAGGTGGGGATCGGTCTCTTCTCCCAAGTCACAGGCAATAGGACAAGAGGAAATGGCCTAAGTTGTGCCAAGGGAGGTTCAGATTGGATATTAGGAACAATTTTTACACTGAAAGGGTTATAAAGCGTTGGAATGGGCTGCCCAGGGAAGTGGTTGAGGCACCATTTCTTTAGGTGTCCAAAAGACAAGTTGACATAGTGCTTAGTGAGAAGGTTTAGTGATGATTTTTTATCAGAGTTAGGGGTTGATGGTTGGACTAGGTGATCTGAAAGGTCATTTCCAACCTAGACAATTCTATGAATTATTTGAAAATAAACTTTGAAAACACAAAGAATAGTGCAATGACAAACAACAGTAGGCAGCAACTACGATGAACGTTTAGGGAACTGTAGCAATCAAATCAACTGCGTCCTTAATACAGCCAAATGTCGAGTTACAAATCTGGAACGAACTGTGAAAGACACCAATAGCCTGGAAAGTGCTGGCCCTGGAGAGGAATGGGATGACTGTAGGAAAACTGCGCAGCAGAAATATTTACAGCCCTTTGAGGTTTACAGAGGTGACCTTGTGACTGGGAAATTATTTCAATCCGTGTGTTTGTTATTGGTGAGTTTGATACTATTTTACAGTACTGGTCCTGCTTCTTAAGAACTTTAGAGATGAGACCACAAAAATCAGTGTAAATGCTGAATTAAGTACCTTATCTTAAACCAGTTCAAAGCAGGTAGCTTATCCGGAAGAAAGCAGAGAGGTGAGGTGATATAAAATGGGCAGTTACTTCACAGGGGGGGAGGTATTATAGGACTGTTTGGTAGAGAAAAGCATAACAAGAATTAGAAGCTTGTACAAAGCTGCAAACTTAGTTCAGGTACTTTCGAAGTGAAATTAAAACACATTTTTCAAAAGTTGAACTACTGAAATGAACCAATCTTGAAAATCAATTTATCTTCTTGTTTTTTAATTCTCATTGTTATGCTCACTTTCTGTAAGATTTGTTTTAATTAAACTTAGTTGGGTTTTGCTACTGAGACAACAAGACAAAATAAGATGGCTTAGTTTTTTGGAAAGCAATTTACTTTGTCCAGTCATACTTCAATTTGATAAATTCTGCTGTATGTTTCATATTTAAAAACTGGAAACATGATGTGCTTCACTGTGCATTTTCAATATTTTCATTACAGATGTTCCAGAAAAAGACTACTCAACTTCAAACGTGATTAACAGAACTTAGATGACAGACCAGAAGTCACCTTCTTGATCTCTAAGGTCCCTTCCAACTCTAACCATTCTATGATTCTTGCATTTCTTACTTGCAATTCTTCTCCTTTAGTAATGGTCTGAAGAGCTCTCTTGGCAGCACATCTGAATCTTGAAGGAAAGAAACTAGGTTTAAAAAGTTTTTCATCTAAAACTGAGAAGTGGGGAGGGTATCTCCTTATTTTCTGTTTGCTGGGAGCTGTCTGCTCTTGAGTTAAATATGTGAACTATAAGGTACCTATTTGGGCTCTTTTTCTGGGGTATGAGAAGCTGTCGTCTTTGTGTTATTCTGAACTGTGTTAAGGTAAACAGAGCAAGACATTCTTAACTGTGGAATTGAAAAAAAAATCCTTTACAGAATTATTCTGTAAGAGCTACTGTTTTACATTTATAAATCTATCTCAGTCCAAATTAATTTGGTGAGATCTTAGACCATTTAAGTACTAATGAGCAAGTACTCCCAAATGGGAATACCTAGGAGTCATTTTTCCTATAGGATGTTTTTAGCTAAAGTTTGAATGGAAGGACTTGCTTATGAAGGGCTGTGAAGCTGGGATTTATTTCATTGAATTCTTAGTGTCTTACTAGATGCTGATAGAAAAATTTTACTGTCTATTTTAACAACAACAAAAAAATCATAGGATTTATTAGCTCTATCCTAAAAATTACCAAATAATTGCGCTTTGAGGACAAACTAAATTTCTGATTTCCAAATTAAATTTTAATTAACTTTTTGATGGTAATAGCTGTCTACAGTGCTCTGGACCAATGGAAGCCTCAGAGGTTTTAGTGCCTGCATTGTGCAAACCACGGACAAATGTTCCATTTCAGTGAACAGAATTCATTTCTGTTTATCTTGCAACTGCTCCTGATCAAGTTAAATTAAATCATCATTAATCAGATGTTCACAACGTAGATGTCCTTACAGTCTTTCGCGCTGTTAGTTAATCCATTTTAAATTAGATTTTACAGCTAAAAATCTCTGCCCGAATGTCAAAATGCAAGTGCTAGTTTTTTTTAAAAGTTTGCAGTTAATAGAGAAGTTAGCTAAGGTGTGTATTTCTACTTGCATTTGAATTCTTTTTCTCTTAGCAAGTTGGTTCTTGATAAAAGAAATTGAGAAATGTTAAATGGAGAAAACTTTGGCTCTGAATGCAGAATAATGATGCCACTTTTTGTCCATGAATGAATATCTTGGTACACGTGCATTGTTTCCGCCTTTTTATTTATCACTTTTTAAATATTGGTTCTCTTGGTTTGAATATATCACGTATGCTTTCAACTATTTATCCTGCATATTTTTATTGTTGTAGTGCTACTTCCCACAGCAGTCCCCAATTCCTATAGTCTAAAACAAATCACTGAAAGCAGAAGAGGGAGTAAAGTGGATATAGGTAGATGGTTGTGCTAAAATGTTTTTTGTTAAATGATGTGCTCCTGCTCTTACAGTCCAATGATTCTTTTGGTTTTCTAAGGAGTCTTCCAGAACAGTATTTTTCCTGGAAGCAGACTTAGATCTTGGACCCAGTTGGAACTGCTTGGTGACCTTGATGACCACTGCAAATACTGTAAGCCAGGATTTGGTCTGGGTGAAAGGAGTGGGTGCTTCTTCTGGAGAGATTAGACAATTGCACCTTGAAAGGATCTGCTCAGAAGAAAAAAAGTGAACCTGAATCCTTTCTTATATCCCAGCACCAGAAAAGTTCAGATGTACACTGAACAGAGTTGTATATGCATATTTAAGGTGTGTCTATTCATCCACATAAAGGGAAAATGGCTGTTCTAATTTGATTTTAGTTGTTTTGAAGATGCTCTTCCCTCTGCTCTGTGTAAAAACAGTAAAAATAAACTTTGTACAATTGGCTTGCAAGGAGAGAGCTAACTCTTCCTGACCTTACTGCACTGCAAGCTAGTTTTAAGGTAGAGACTAACAATCCGCTTTGATAGAATCAAAAATCAAACTCAAAGGCCTGGAAACATTCTAAGTTTCAGAGAGACTGAACAGATAGGGCTGGCATCAGGCACAACCTGATGGAGGACTAAGCCCTGTTATTAGGGATGTGCTTAAGAGATATCCCTGAACATTTCTGTCTTGACCATTGTACATGAACCATACCTGTCACATGGACAAGGGAAAATCAGAAATGAAAGATTCTTTGCCATGTGATGATTTAAGGTGGCAGCAGAGTTATTTTTACTTGCTGGAGAAGGGGTTTAATTTCAAAAGATTTTGGGGGGGGGGGGGGTTGGGGGGTTTTTTTGTTTGTTTGTTTGTTATTTTTTTTTTTTTTAAATGTAGTGCAATTCAACTTCCAGGTTTCTGTCTGGGGCTCCATGGTCCGCATTTCCCCCTCTAAAGAAATTGCTTAAATGAACAGACCTAATTAAACAGAGGAGAAGGACAGATGGGTATGTCAGTCTGGCAAACCCAAAAGCAATTTGAGCCCAGGAGGCAGAACAGCCACTTTCAGCAAGTGTAGGCAGGAGAGGATGCTTGTTTAGTGGGGATGTGTTACACATCCCTGCTGAAATAGTGACTGCTCTGTCAGCTGGATCACAGCTGGGACTCCAGGATGCCGAGCTTCTGACACCTCCTTCCCTTCATTCCTGACTCTACTCGTTGTTGCCTCTGCTGGTCGTTCCTGTTCAGTAGAACCGTGCAGGCAGTATGTCACTTCTTACAGACCACTGTAGTGGTTTGAGGTCTTCCCCTTTCCTTCAGTACCTTTCTTGGTCCAGTTTCTTCTGCAGAAGACCCCGAGATATATTAAACTAACACTTAGCTTGGGTACATTAAGCAAGTTTGGATTGTTTTATCTTATCACCATGACACTTAGAAATATTGCACTTGTCTTACTTCTATTTAATTGGCTTGCCCCCAACAATACAAATTATACAATTGAAATTTTGGTATTTTCCCTGTATCCCTTCTGGTAAGCTTATGGTGCTGGCAGATGATTTGTGCCCAAGGACTCCAGCCCTGTGGAGTTAGGAGGGCAACTGTCCTTCCTCAGGTCCTTACTTCACTGTTATTGTAGAATCATAGAATGGTTTGGGTTGGAAGGGACCTTAAAGATCATCGAGTTCAAACCCCCTGCCATGGGCAGGGACACCTCCCACCAGACCAGGTTGCTCAGAGCCCCATCCAGCCTGGCCTTGAACACCTGCAGGGATGGGGCATCCACACCTTTCTGTGGACAACCTGTTCCAGTGCCTCACCACCCTCACAGGAAAGAATTTCTTCCTAATATCTAAATCTCTCCTCTTTCAGTTTAAAACTGTTACCCTTTGACACCCCATCACCCTTATTATTATTAGCATGGTTTATTAGCAAATAAAGTTTGGTTAGTCACTGTGTATTCCAGGCTGCACAGAATTCTCCAGTGTTTTGATGTTTCACATTTAAACCTGACAATTCTTTGACAGCCCCCCAGGGGACTCTTAATAATATATGAAGTTTACTTAGCCAGTGCTTTTTGTATTCCTGTTGTTGCAGAGCTCAGCCTTTGGAATACAGTTTTGTCTGGATTTTGGAGGGGGAGTTGGTGCCAACTCATAGCCCAAATTAAGAAATAAAGCTTCAGTTGCACATATGATAAAGATGTGGAATAGGTCACAGTGTCAGTAAATAAATGTGAGAAAACTAGAACCTTGAAAGGATTTTGGAAGAACTTTGATTCTCCACGTTTCTGCTCTAACCTGCACTGACCTCTTCCACACAGCAGTTTTTATTTGTTATTTACTCAGCTAAACATTATCTCATATGTGTACAGCAAGTCTCTTTAAGTTCTGTATCAGAGGCTTGAGCCTGCAGTGCTTAATGCCTCTCTTCCTGAGCAACTCCCTGGAGTTGACTGGCCTGCCTGTAGGCACCTGGGAGAATAAACTTGGGTTTGATGTTTGATTCTTAAGCTTTTTATGGCTGCTGCCATGTCTCTTGGTGCGCCTGCAATTCCCTAAGATAGTGGCTGCTGGGTTCTAGTTACAATCTTCATGCCATGTTGCAGTAAAACTTTGAAACATTAAAAAAATCAGTTTAGTGACTATGTTCTTGGTTTATCCAGTTCTAGCTCCTAATACCTGAAAAAAATTGAATGATGTTGCAGTATGGGTCCCATGAATCTCCAAGTTGATGCATTGGTGGCTATAATCTTTAGCTTTGGTGTACAGAAAGTGTATGGAAGAGAAAAATATTTTTCTTTCTCTTTTGAAGTGGCAGTTTAGCTGAAGTCATAAAAAGTCAGAACATGTCAACCTGGCAAGGTCTGTTTGCCTTAGATGTCTGTATAGGCTTTATTACCCAATCGACTGCGCAAGCAGAGAAGGTAGAGATGACCTGGAGTCAGTGATTTCCAAATAGCTTTTACTCATGGCCAAGGCCACCAACAAGCACGCACTTAATTTATGGGTTTTCTTAGAATAGTAGCATATGCAAGCTCAGATAGTGCTGCTGCCTTTGTACAAGCACAGTAATTAAGTATTTGTTAAATATTGTTGCTATTGTGAGGTATCTTTATTATGGAGAAAATTATATTTTGCTAATAGACTTGTTTATGTCTGCTCTTGGGTGAACAAATCAGTCTCTTTTCCATAGAGTAACAATGTAATAGTCATATGTCAATAGTAATATGTCAATAGTCAATGTAATAGTAATATGGATTTTTTTTTAAGATATTCAGAAGAACTTGAAATTTTTGTGTAGTAGCAGTAGCATTGTTATAGAAAGCTTGTTTACAGTTATAAGGATATTTTAAATCCTGCAAGACAGGGTAAAAAGATCTCTAACTATACTATCAGATAGGAAAAATTTATTTAGATTAGGATTTTTTTTAGATGGAACCAAGCAGGGGTTGCCAAAGCTGCTGGTCTGATGAAATCAGACTAATCTTCAGTCTAACGAACTATATTACGCTTTGTTCAGGAGGTGATATGTATTTTATCTAAATTCCCTCAGTGAAATATGGATGTAGATTCTGCCAATAACTTGTACTTTATAGCAAAAGGAAAGTCTTAGCCTTTAATTAGAAGCCTGAGTATATTGGAGATTTGCAGGCCAGGCTTGAATGTTAGTTAAGCAGCTCTGTATTCTTCCCTACTTGAGCATCTGACACTGAAACTGAAGGAGTCTTCTCACAAGGTATTTTCATTCTGTACTCTCAGGGTCTCATCTATTATGTTGCACCTCATCCATTTTACTTGGCCTTCTGCAGCTAGTGCTTGAGTTATGAGTAGCTTGGGTGGCCAATTAGGCTGATTATGTAGCAGTTTTCTGCTAAAAAACTACTTTCTTGAGGATGGATCATAATACTTTGTAACCCAAGGATTCACCTTTCTGAGAGCCAGATTTCTGTGCACTTAAGAAATCATTTGGAAGGCGCATATTGAAGTGGAAGAAAGGAAATCAACTCTTCCTCAACTCAGGAGTGGCAGATTGTCACATTTGATGCAAACATCACTAATAGATTCTGCTTTCTATATCTTTGCACTTCCTCTTCTTTTTTTTTGCCATCGCTAAGCTAAATTTTTCATGTTAAAGGCCTTAAATCTCTTTTGTGTTGCTTCTCTGTTGCTACTACTCTGAAGTTATTGGTATTTGGATGCTTCTTGGCCCTGCTGTGGTCAGAATTAAGTCCTTTCACCTGTAGAGGTAAAAGACAAGATTTGTACTGGAAGCATGAGCCTGTTCCCTTACTCGGTGAGCTAAAATGCTGTGAACACAGAGGATCTTTCCAGAGAAATAGCACTGTGGAAATAAGAAGTGAATGGTAACAAGGGACCTTGGTTAACATGAAAGGGGGTGGTGGTTGGTTCTCACGGCAATACATTCTTATGGACTTCTCTTTTCCCCTTTGCTTTTCTGTCTTTTGCACGCCAGAGTATGCCTCTCTTTTTCTTCAGCATTTTTGACTAAGGGAATGATTATGATTATCGCCTTTAACCTAAGTTCAGAGCACTTTGGCAGTATCACCAGTATCACCAGCTCTCAGTTTCATCCCAGTAATGAGATTTTAGCTGTCGTTACAGCTGATCTGTCATCCCGTGACATGCCAAAGACTACAGATATTGCAACTTAGCTATGGCATAACTTCCCCTTTCTGTTGTTTCTTCTATTTTTTTCTTGCCTCTCTGTTTCCTAAAGCAGAACAGTCAGACTAGATTGCTGCACAAGTCAGCAGGAGATTGTTCTCGTTCTGTGATTCTGGATTATCTAGATGAAGAATTTAAAAGGAAAACAAACAAACAAACAAAAGCTCTATGAGCAAAAAGTGACTCTGCTTATGAACTTCTTCCTATGAGCCCTGCATCAGTCCCTTAAAGTTTCCCCTTCTCTGCAGCAGCACCAAGACTGGGATAAAAGAGGAGGGATGAATCATAGAATAATTTAGGTTGAAAGCTACCTCTTGTTCATCTGTACTCTAGGGTTCTTTCACCCTTCTCTTCAGCCTTGGTAAAGGGCAAGCAAATCTTGTTGCATTTAAACCCATGGTAGTACAGGAAATCTGTGGAGTCACAAGTGAGAAACAGAGAGTACAAGATAATGACTTGCCCTTCACCAAGGCCAGGTCCTACCTGACCCAACCTAGTGGCCTTCTATGGTGGAGTGACTAGATCAGTTGACAAGGGAAGAGCAACAGATGTCATCTATCTGGACTTCTCTAAGGCCATTGACATGGTTCCCCACAGCATCCTTCTCTCTAAATTGGAGAGGTAAGGATTTGATGGGTGGACTGTTTGGTGGATGAGGAGTTGGCTGGATGGTTGTACCCAGAGAATAGTGATCAACTGCTCAATGTCCAGATGGAGATCAAGGACAAGTAGTGTCTCTCAGGGGTCCGTACTTGGACCAGGACTGTTCAATATCTTCGTTAATGACATAGTGGGTCCGAATACACCCTCACCAAGTTTGTAGATGACACCAAGCTGAGTGGTGCGGTTGACACACCCAAAGGATGGGATGCCATCCAGAGAGACCTGGGCAAGCTCAAGCAGTGGCCCCATGGGGTTCAACAAAGCCAAGTGCAAGGTCCTGCACTTGGGTCAGGGCAACCCTTGGTATCAGTCCAGGATGGGGGATGAAGGGACTGATAGCAACCCTGAGGAGAAGGACTTGGGGGTGTTGGTGGATGAAAAACTAGGCTTGAGCCAGCAATGTGCATTGGCAGCTCAGAAAGTCAACCATATCCTGATTGGTCATCAGGTCATGGGAGGTGATCTGCTTCTCTGCTCCACTGTCTGGACTAGGTGACCTTTAAAGAGCCCTTCCAACCCAAACTATTCTATGATTCTATGAATTCCCTGGCTGAGGAAAAACAGACAGGTGTCAAATAAAAAGATGGAGTTTTGTGGACCTGTTGGGACTGTTGCCACCAGTGGCAACAGCAACTCTTAGAACAAGGAGTTATTTCAGAAATGATGGGAATAGGTCTCGAGAAAGGGCAAGGTCCCAAAGACTAAAATATAATCTTTGCACCCAGAATCACAGCTTTCTAAGTGTTTGGAATACGAGTCAGTTTTCGGTTTTATATTAGTGAGGTTGTCATTTAGGGTAGAATGTAGTTCTTGCCCAGAAGAGATTTCCAGGGGTCTTCAGGTTTCTTTAAAATTCTTCCTTTGAATGATGTGATTGATGTAATTCCTTTCTGAGGTTTGGGGGGGGGGGGGAAGTAATGATGGAGGTAGATTTGCCTTGCACCAATGAGCCCGACAAGACAGGCTCTGTTTTCCTCCTGTGAGCAGAGATTGTTTTCTATTGCTCTGCATAAAACAAGCAAATTAATAAAACTCTCGTGTTTATAAGAAACATCTGCAGCACCAAACATAAATATGTAGAAGCTTATCAGAATAAACAGAACAAAAAGAGCAGTGTTATAAATTGACAGTCAATATCTGTGGTTTCTGATTAGGAATTCAGATAAGTTTTCTCTATTTTAAAGTAAACAAAAAAAAAAAAGCAGTTCTGCACCTGAACTGTTACTGTGAAGTGTTTGTGGAATGTACATCTCAGTGGCTGATTTGAGCAGTGTGGCTGTGATAGTCACGAGATGCTGCACACCAAAATTTAATGTCAGAGGATGAGAACATCTCTAGTTTGGTGGATCCCTCTTTGTGCATACAGCAATAGCTCAAAATTCATTCCTGGATTCTGCCCTGACCTACCTCTTCTGTGACTTCAAGTTAATATAAATGTACAAAGCCTCTTTCTACCCTTCTAGTGATAGTTATTGAGGGGACTTTCAAGAGTTGGTTTCTCTCCCTGTGGTGGAAGTTTTAGATGAAGTTCCTACTGATGTTGATGAGACTGGAAGCAAACCAATGCCAAGTGTCTCAGGGAACTTTTACTGTGTAAGAACTCCAAAGAAGCGGCTGGTAAATATTTTCAAAAGTAAATGCTATATGAGTCTACATAGATTTCAGTATATCAATGCATGATAGAAGAAAGTTAACAGTTCTATGGTTAAAATGAAAAAAAGCAGAAGTTTTAGTTACTGGGGAAGCTGTGAAAATAATTCATTTCAGAAGGAGTTGGATGATAACTATTTAGCAGATCTGACCTAAGTAAAATATATCAGAATCTTCAGCAAACCAAAACATTGTGACAGCCAGTATAGATCAAATGAAACAAAGTGCTGTGCTTTTCATATTTTAATCCTTTAACTTGAAGTAATTTTGAAATGAAAGAGCTTTTTAAATGGGAAGAAAACCAGAAATGTGTCATTTTGAATACAGTGAAAGCAAAGAATTAATTTGCTTATTTCCAATCTAAGCGATTCAGGAAATACAAATCATATATAACTGTTTTGACTGATTGCAATTTATATTTTTTTCCATCAAAGTTGTTGGCCAAAGTGTTTTTCTAGATCTGTGCCATTTTGACTCCCTTGGCTTATGCACAAATTACATGATACAATGCCTAAACCAAGAACACCACCTCTGCAGGATCTCCTTTCACAGGGTAATTAAGAGCCAAAGTGTCCAGGGCAGGTTTTGTTTCTGTAGAAATCAATTTTTTAAAAAAAAAAATTTAAAAATTTTTTTTCAAAATTTTTTTTTTAAAAAAAGCTGATGACCAAGCTACCAAGCTGCATTTCTTTGGCAGTCCTGGAAACTTTTGGAATGAAATTCAATTCAGCGATTAGGACACTTAAATGTAGGTATGTGCCTGTATACATTTATGTAGGGGCAAGGTTCCCAGCTCCCATCCTAGTCTGGGAAGGTTTAGGGCTTGATTGGGCTGCCATCCCACAGAAGCCTTGTAGTCTCTGAAGACACCATGAAGTCAACAGATTTGATGATTTATGGGAATCCTGTATGAAGTGAGTCTGGAGATCACATGGGTTACCACAGGGCATGGCTGTAGGTACCTGTGCGTGGACAATGAGTCAAAGCCCTTTTTAGTGCCGTCATTTCAGTGTAGAGATTTATTTGGTTTACCCTAAAGTAGACATGAGTACTTTGGCAGCTGCTGCTGTTCAGCTCTCTGCTTGGGCTGAGCAGACCACATTAGGAGTTTTGAAACAGACACCTACAGATAGGTTCCTTAGTTTGTGAGCTGATTCTAACTCTCTGTCAGTCTTAGAATAGGAATTTTAACTTTTTTTTTAGGTTATGTTTTCCTATAGTCTTTGGTGGCACAACTTAAGTTATTTTTCAGAACTGTAACAAATTATTTTCATCTACATATGTGGCACCCAAATTTTTCCTTTCTTTCTTGTATGCTCACTATATATTCATTACAAAAATCTATATTACACTGAAGCTAGGAACTTGAAGTAAAGGCTGTTAACTTAAGAAAAATACTTGCCTCAAAAATATTACAATTATCCCCCAGATAAGCATAACATGCAGCGAAACTTCTGTATTTCTGTGGTTATTTCTTTGACAACGCATAAATTGTAACGATGGTTCTATAGTGGAGGTGATGGTTGAACGTGTGTTTTATTTGGCAGGCTCCAGATAGATTATTTTCTGTACGTTTTTACTGGTAGTCCTCTGCACAAAGGTTCAAGGCTGATTGATGGTGCAGTTTGGTGAACTGATCTTTAGCAATCACTGTAGTAGTGGAACACCTTAATAAATGCTGTTCGAGGACAGTTTCCAAGGTTGAACATTATCACCTAATAACTTTGATCAGAGGGGTAGCAAATATTTGCATAAGTACATGCGGGTGGATTCAGTCTGCTGTATTTTATTTGCAGCAGTAACTGCTTGGAATAGGGTCTCGTTTGAGGTCCACTCTGGAAATCGAGGTCCATGGTTCCATTAAACTGGTGCTTTTACTGGGCTCTCCTCCTCCTCTTCTGACTCCATCCTATCATATCTCCTAAGAGTTGCCCTTTCCGTCACTTCTTCCCTTAACCTTTTGTTCTCCCTCGCTCTTCTGTTGCTCACTTCAGTGGTGATCATGCCACGTCCCTTTCTTCCTTCTAAGCTTGCTGAACACACCATTTAAAATCACATTCTGGAGTACTGCTTCTAAGTGCTGGTCTGGCTTCCCACCGATTGAATTTATACCTGCTTCACTCGCGTGACACTGCTTCCCAGTGTCTTTGGCCAGGTCAGGTCTCAACAACAGTATACCTCATCCTCACCCTTGGTCACCCATCAGCCATCTCTGTCACAGTCAGTGGTGCTCCTCTTCTGAAAATGTTCTCTCTTGGCTTCTGCATAACTGCTGTTAAGACATTCTCATAACAAAACATCAGTCCAGCTGCTCCCTTCTTGCACTGTAGCAATTTTCTAGTGTTCTCCCATTCTACCACATCCATTAATATTTTTGCTGTAAAGGTTTTAAATCTATACTGTGGTCCCTCCTCCCTTGCAAATTTCTGCTGCATCCTCTATAGCACCAAAGATAAACTGCTCTTTTTTCACTTTCAAGGAGCTTCATGGCTTAATTCTCACATACCTGTCATCTGGCATTAACTGTCTAGTTCTTGTGCTTTAGATCTGACCAGATCAAGATGCTTTAGTCTCAGTGATAAACTTGACATTAACCAGCCTGTTGGTCTCTTCACACCTCTAGCTTGCACGCTGGCCACACTGCCTCACCATGCCCTTGCCCTGCTCTGGAAGGATGGCTTTCACCTTGTCTTTTCCTTAGGTTGTGACATCCTTGGGAGAAGCACGGTGGGTTTGTTCTGTGTATAATTTGTTCTGTGTTTGTATATCATGTAAGTCCTGATCTGTGTGGAAATAATATCAGTAATATATAGCAACAGTAAAAATTGTCTTAGCAGAGAGGCCAAGGAATAAGCATGTAACTTGTGCCATCATTTAGCTTTAGAAACCACTTGTGGGGTGAGATGGGGCTGGCCCTTCAGCCTTGGCCTCTGCTCTGCCCACGCCAGGAGCCTCAGCAGTTGGCTTGGGTCTTCTGAATTGAAGATGCAACCAGGCATCTACCTTCTGGCATCACTAGGAACCTAATATCAGCCTTCTGCAGGTAGCTCTGCAGTGTAGAACGTCTCCGTGGCATCTCGTAGCATCTGGCTGTGGTTTCTGCAGATGCTGCTGAATTCCTAATGCTTTATCATATCACTGGATTTCAGGAAAAGCCCTTTGACTACAGTCTCTTTTCAGACATAGGAGAATCTCTTTTAACTCCAGACGCACAATTTCAATGGAGAGCAGTTGTTTTGGTCTGTTTACCCGGGTTTGCTGTGTCTAACTAATACCTGTAAGAAGCCAACGTACCAAGAGTAGGAGGCACAGTTACCAAAACTCATATAACTGACTGTTGCTTTTGTCCTTAGTGGTTTCCCCTGTCATTTTTAACATCAGCTTTTAATCCTCAGAAGGATATTATTGCTTGTTCTAACTCTTACATCTAGGAAACAAAATAGCCATGAGATGGGCCAGTTCAATGTGGAGGAGGTATTTTTAGAAAGCCCCCCCCTTGACTGTTTGCTTTCCTGGGGCTTCACTTACTTGGGCAGAGCGATCAAGATAATGTCACATAAGTCAGAGACGAAGCCTTTCCCTCAGTGTAAGGAGCAATTATCACTAAAAAAGGGAGCAGAGCTGAGGTCACAGTAGGTCAGCAAGGCCCAGATCTCCTCTCACCCACTGAGAGGCAACGTTCCTCACCCTGTGCTTCAAACCAGCCATGCAAGCTCTTGGTTGCACAGAGAAGTTGTGGATGCCCCATCCCTGGAGATGTTAAAGGCCAGGCTGGATGAAACTTTGAGCAACCTGGTCTAGTGGGAGGTGTCCCTGCCATGGCCTGTCCATGGCAGGGGGGCTGGAACTTGATGGTCTTTAAGGTCCCTTCCAACCCAAACCATTCTATGATTGATGGTGAGTGATAAAGCTTTCACAGGCACCAGATGTTCATATCTGTCCACAGTTCTCTTCCAGGCTCTGATTTATCTTTTGAGGTGTTCCATGCAACAGAGTCCAGACATCTATACAGAGCATGGACTGAAAAGAGACAGGGGAGCTGGCACTGATCTCTCTATAAACCAAGCAAAAGGTGAGACTGGCCACGGCACAGCTGACAGAGGGACATCAGAGGGGTGGCAAGGATAGGGCAATGCGCTCTTGCCAGCAAGCACTGCCCGCAGGCTGTTTGCCAGCAGCTAACATGAGGATGGAGGCCTCCCAGAGCCCTCCAGAACCTGACAGAAAACCAGTTGTTTTCTTGAAGAGCTGAGCACTTGCAGGTTGAGCACATCTGAGAGCAAGTCCATTGCTTAGGAGCCTCATACAGATCCTGAGGAAGCTCCACTTGTGTTTGCCATACTCTTGGGCAAAGTGGACCTCTTGCCATGCCTAGGGTGAAGTGGACCTCTAGCCTGAACTTTTCCAGCCTATGGTCTTTAATGATGTTCTTGTGGATGTTTATGTCTCAAGTCTGCAGTTACTGGGGATTGTGAGATATCTAAGTCCTTTCCAATCAACTCTTACACAAATCTTGCTAGAAAATAATTACATGGCCCCTCACAGTGAAGGGTCCTCAAAGCAAGAGTGATTCAGTCAGCCAAAGTATTTTAATCTTTCACTGTCTCTATGGGATCCTGCTTTCTGATGAGACAAATTTCAGAAATTACTATTACCCTTAAAGAGATAAGCAGGGTCTGCAGGATCTTATATGTCAGTGAATTATGTAAAATGAACTTCTCATTTTAAAAATCTGTGGCTCCTTGGTGAATTGCTCTGAAGTGACCTCTCTCTCTCTCTTTGTGACACGTGGACAACTGAAGATCATTTGATTTGAAATGTGTCCCACAGAGTTGTCTATCTTGGCAGAAAACAAATTAAAGTCAACAGCAGTTAGCAAGCTGGGTATTTACACAGACAGCGGTCCATTTAATAGTATGTAACCTTTTTATTGTTTAATTCTAAGGTTATTATGAGACAGTGACTGCTTTTACCACCAAACCTGCTGTATGCAGTTAACTTAAGAGGGACAGACTGGAGGCATAATTATGATCAAGCCCCCTCTGTGTGCTGCAAATCTCCTCCTAATATGTCTTACATATGTCTTAAAATATACACACCAGTTCATCCGGGTATTTCTACAGTGAAATACAAAAGCAGCTTAAGAAATTTAGTTCTTGAGGGTAGGGGTTTCAAGGTAGGGCTTGAAAACCTTTGTTCAAACCCAGGGTCACCAAAGCCATGGTTGACAAGTTGAGGAGTGGCTGCCTGAGCTCAGTGGCAGCGCTGTTACCAGGTGCCTACAGCTCTGCTGCTGTCTGAGCCCAGACGTGCTGTGGGTTTGACTGAGAAGAACAGCATTTTGCGTTTGCAACTTTGACCCTCAGCTCATCAGGATCCATAGACCAGGAGGTCCTCTCCCTCGGCTACTGGGAAGCTCCTCAAAGCAAGCCTCCCAGAACAAGTCCCCACAGAATGCAGTGGCAGCTTCTTCCTTCTAAAATTGGGCTGAGATGGCTTTAGCTTCATCCTGTCGAGCAGTTCCAGGCTGAACCTTAGGCTTGAGAAGATCCCCAGTGTGCTGCAGGGCTAGGTCCCAACCACTGAGAGCACCCTCCACGCTGCATCCTCCTCCTCCTGAGGCTGCCAACTGCTCCAGCCAACTCCCAGTGTGGCTGCTGCTGCTTTGTGCTGGCGTTGCTGGAAAGGAGATGGTTCAGCCTGCCAGAGACAGATGGGTCTGCCCAGGGAACTCTTACACGACTCTTAACATCCATCCAAAGCTTATCTGGGATAGTTCCTCCGTGGGTGAATCCCAGCTGTTGAACAACAGCTATGGCCAGCATGGTTTCAGAAATGTAAAACTGTCGTGTTTTCTGATAAGGTGTCTTGATTCATCCGTAAGGTCATCATCTCACCTCCAAGAACTCCATGATGAGATAAAGATTTCCTTCAGCCTGAAAACTGTAAAGCATTTTCACTGCCTAGATGCCATCTGCTCGGCCAAAGTGCCTCCTCCTGCTGGGTTATGAGCCACCTGCTCTCACTGGACTGCCCGTGTCTTGCTCCTAATCCCAAAATCACTGTGCAGAGGCACCTGGCCAGCCTGATGCAGGGCTCATCTGGGTCCAAAAAACCTTGAACACTTAAACTCCTTTGTGTCCATCTATAATGCGCTAGTGCCTCCTCAGGAGGTACCCCTTGCTCTTCCTCACCCCTTATAGGACAACCACAAGGTTAGGGTCATTCCCTGGGCTGCGGGAGAGCCTCAAGGCTCTTTCCCATGTGGAAATTGAATTTTTTCTCAGCTAAGAGAGCACTTTAGCAATATGGATACCATCAGGGAGTCATGCAAATCATCCTGTTGAATCTGTTCTGTTTTTCACAGAAAACAAGCTACACATTCTGTGAGAGGAGGAGTGAATGCCTGAGCTAAGCTAACGGTTAGGCTCTTCACCTGACGAGTGAGGTCTTTGTCCCCCTTCTGTCCATATCCCTTTATGCATTTTACCTAGTTCGTATGTAATGTGAAATACCCACAGAACCCGCGGCAGAGGCTGCCTCCTTCCCACCACCCTGGATATGCCCAATAGTTTTCTAATTGCTCTTGTGGCTTTTAGTCTTTCTTTTTTTTTTTCTTTTTTTGGTCTCCTGTCTTAAGAAAAGCACTGCTATTAGGGCAGGCAGGAGAGAGACATTGCCCTGTTATAACCTTGTGGTTGCCCGTGACCCTGGCAAGGCAGATGACTATCGATTGATGAAGTATTTGATTACATTAGCTGTGGCACAGAAACCACAGACTTTGTACTCTCTTCTCTCCGCCCTTGTATCTGTGTGACCCTGGTAACAGGGGTGTAGCTGAGGTTAGAAAGTTAGCAGCCGTGGCAGCAAACCAAAATATTTGTATATAGTCCTATATGAAAGAAAAAGAAACAATCTCTGCCCAAAACTGTTCAACTTGTTCATCTCTATGTCTTTTGTCACAAAGTGGAGCTTTGTGCAACTCAGGGGGTTGTACCGGATCTTCTCAGCTGCAGAGCACTTGGTCAACGTCAAAAAGTGGCCTTGCAGAGTCCCCTGAGGATGTGCTGATGTGCTCCTCATGTTACAGCAGTTCAGAACTGGGCAGAAAGAGCTGGTCACCCCTGGTCTTTTATGCACTGAACATCAATCCATGGGTTATGGGATGCTACCCCATCAAGAGAGGAGTGACGGGAGGTTGAATGGTGATGGACACGCTCCTGCAGGAGGTTTGGCAGGAGCCCCTGAGCCACCCCGGTGGGACCCGGTGTATGATCTGGCTTCTGCCAATTTATGATGACTCTGCAGTTAAGGCATTGGACTTGGGTGGGATGGGTATGGACACAGGTGCCTGCCTCTGCTGTGGTCTGATACCTGGAAATGGTCCCGCTGCCTCTGGTGGGAAATCTTCGAATTGGCTCTCCAGGAGAAGGATGTGAGATATGCTAAAGCTGGCAATTCTAAAATATGCAGCTCTGTATCATTATTGTTATTATTACAAGATACTTGCATTGCATGAACGTTTGGGAGTTCTGGCCATTCCTTAGTCATGTCTGCCCTGTCAGGACTATATCTCTTTTCCATTGGGTTTGGATTTATTAAGATTTCTTTGAAAACAAAGCTTTGTACTTTGCATATCAGAGAAAATAATTTTCAGAGCAAAGTTGTTCATCATGTGCATCAATATGTACTACATTTTTTTTCAAATATAGTTATTTTAATTGCAAATAGACTTTTAAGAACATCAGTTGATATTTTTTTTTCGTTAGAAATTCACAGGCATTTATGAAAGTTGCAAAGAAGCAATTTTTGTTCTAGAATGCCAACAATTGTAGCACTGACTTCAAAGCCAGACATAAATTTGTAAATAGCAGTCCAGCCTGACAGAACTTCACACTTTTTATTTGCTTGCTCTTCATCTTCTTGCTGCAAAACTGCCGAAGGCTATCAACAAAAACTGAACATATTTGTAGCATTTGTCTGGTACATTTTAAACATTAAAGACTGATCAAATCCTCACTGAAAAAAACCAACAACTTTACGAAAAAGTAAACCTCAAAGAGAAACTGAAGCGTCTCCCTATATGTCTGCTGCAATGAAAAATGTTGATTGGTTCCCCCTACCTGAACTTCTATTTAAAAGGCTGAAGTCCCTGTGAAGGGATTGAAAGACCAGAGAGACCACACCAGTATCCTTCCAAATACCTTCTGTAGATCTGCCCATCTCACCAGTATCCACGGGAATGAAAAAGGAATATAACAAGGGAAAGAATGAGTGGTTGAGGGAAGAGTAGGTTCCAGAGTCCCAGAAAAGAAAACAGGGATGTGACCTAATGCAGACACCGTCAGTGTAGTGGGGAAGATCAGGGAATGGGATCGGGCCAGTCAAGCAAAGCCCTGAGAAGGTAATTCCAATTGACTGGCATTATGACATGGCAGGGCAAGGGGAAAAAAGTGCCAAGTAGTCAACGCAAACATGGAGATGCTGGCCTTTGTGTCTCCTGTGCTGTCTCTGAGACCATGGACACTTGGTGCTAAAGCCAGTGGCCTCCTCAGAGTGTTCAGAACTTGAACTTAACCTGTGGGGTGAATCCTGTGGTGTTTCCTCTCTGTGGCATTGCCTGGGTAGCTGAAAATTGGAACAGCTCTAGGAGCTACTGAATACTTCCATTTCTGATAGACCGAGGGAGATGAAAGAAAACATAACCCACAGTCAGATCTGGAGCAGTCGGTTTGAAGGAGACACGAGGATGTAAAAGAAGGCTTAATTTTCCAGGGAACCTAGAATTAGTTGAGCAGTTGTCTTCTTATCTTTTGTTATCTGCCTTTGTAATGCTGCGTTGAATTCCTTTTCATCATGGAAGAGTATTTTGATTAAAACATTGAATAGCCTCACTACCCACAAAACCTGTTTTAAGCAGGATTTGTTTAAGAAAAGGGGGAGTAGACACTCTAATGGTAATAAATGTGCCGGGGCACATGTAATTATGATAATGTCAGGCTTTCATATGTTCTGTGAGACAGTGCCAACTTACAATGAATATGCTATAATTTATATAAATCATTAAAAACTTAATTGACAGAAGTATGAAACCAAACTCTACCTAAAGCCTAAAGACTGGATACTTCCCTCACCAAGAAAACCAAAGAATTCAAAACCACTTGCATTATACATAATAGTTTAATATTACACATGTTGCAAATAGCAATGAAATGGTGTTCTCTGTTCTCCTTTGAAAATTAAAAAAGATTAAATAAAATTATAAAGACACCACACAGGTAATACATAATCACACCCTACAGTTTCTTTTTATTTTCTGTGGACTATTTAGCACAGGGGATAGTGAGAAGATAAATGGATGCATAATTTAAAGCAGTTCTAGGACTCAATCCAAAATTCCGTGTTTAGGAAGAACTCTAGCAGACAGACTGACTACTTGCCAGAATGTGAAATTTGAAAATACCTAATTGTCCTGTATCTCATCTCCTGTGATGAGGCTTACTTATGAATCAAGGACAAAAGGTCAGACCGTAATTCCTTAGAAACATACAAAACCAGGATAACAACAAAATTTTAAGCCCATTTGTTCTTTTCATTGGCAGATGATAAGAAAACTATCTCTTTCAGCCTGAAGATGTTTGCTTAAAAAATGGACTTTTGTCATATCCGTCCATCATTCACAGCAGAAAAGGACAGGGATGTTACAGAGAACCAAATTCTATTATCCCTGGAACAATTGTTACGGACATGCCACCACTAAAAATGAAATGTGCGGGCATACCCATGATAATTTTAATAGAATTAGACTAGGAAGACCTGAAGAATATGACTGATGGAGGCTTATGGAAATACGGAGTTCAGAGAATGATGCAAAATCCAACCAGAAGAGCTGGTGAATACATGATGGCTCTTTATTTATCTCCGTATTGGTGTTTGAACTGGCTAGTTGTCACATTGGCCACCGAAACCAACGACAGATTTAAAGCTGGCTTAGGTGCCTTTGACATAAATCTTTGAGAACGTTAAGACACGCAAATAACAAACAGCCTAGAGACACATTTGGTTCAGCCGATGTCATTTATTTTAATACAGTTACAACTTTCTGAAAAGAAGTGTATTATAGTGAATATAAAACAAGTTTTGCAGTTTCACTAGAACGTGAACATTTTTGTAGATTTTCTTCAAGTCTTTTTCTAGTTTTTCATAAAACCATAAAGGTACTTCCCTAGGAAACTCTCCCCTCCCCACCGTGAACCTGCCTTTATACAAAAAAAATTTTATTTCACCTGTGGGGAGAACCACCATCCAAAACATTTCAATTCTAAAAAAGAATGTTTTAACTGTAGTTGTTAATTATTGTAGTTGACAATTATTTTGAATTATATGATGAAATTCTAACGAACTCTGGGAAAGTATTTGGTGACATTATGAAAAAAAAAAAAGAACCACTGTACACGCATGATTCAGAATCTTAACTTGCATTTCAGAATGGTTGGCAAAAGGGGAAACATTTTTATCAACACAGTGCATTAAACCCACTGCATTCTGGTACCATTTAATGGTACATTATGCATTTGCCATTAGCCTGATGAATTAGCATCTTCATACAGATTTTCCCCCAAGACTTGCAACATTCTGTGATTTCATTTGCATATATACATAAAATATATATAAAGTGTATGTTATATAGTGTATTTATATAGTGCATAGTTTATATGTATAATATAAAATATATATTCATAGACATTTCAGTCTATACCTGAAATCAATGTCATTGGCTGGTTGCAAAATACCCAGTCCTGCACGGGATTGATCTAAAGAAGGACATTCCACATTATTGTCCACAAGCTCTATCTCAAAATATGAAAATATCAAAGCCAAAAATTGTTTAATTTCATGGACAGCAAATAACCTGCCGGGGCATTTTGCTATGCCTGTCCCAAACGGCATGTAGTAATACTTCAACTTGTGACCGTTGCGGTAGAAGTCAGTCTTCTCTTCTCCATTCTCGTTGAGAAAGCGATCGTATTTGAATGTCTGTAATTGAACCCAAAACAGAGTTACTTGATATTTGAACACCTCCCAAGACTAGATAATGCCATTAAGACACAAAGTTTGGGCTGGGAATGAAGAGCCTCTAGCAGTAAGCATTCTATGTTAGTGCCAGGCCCCATGGTGCTGCTTCGGAGAGGGTAGACCCTGAAAAGTTCTGGTATGTAGGACGTGATCCCAGGTTCTTTGCTGATAACTGTCCTTCTCTCTGTGACCTCTTAAAATAAGTAATGTAACCTGAATCCTCATTCATGCAGCAGATCTGGAAGATTCCTTATTCTGTGTGTTAGGGAAAACGTTATCCTTATCCTTGTCCTCCCTTGAACCCTTCCATAATGGTGATCTTTCCTCACCAATGAAGGCAGTAAATAGAAGGCTCTCTTGGGCTGGCAGCACACTTTCTGGTTACACTCAAACATGTTTTGCAGACAGCGCTTGTTCTGATTTTATTCTTTTTCTTGACTATCATTATGTCTCCAGGTGTAGGAAAGATTATCTGGAGCACAACACAAAACCAGCCATGGGGGTGCCCATGATAAATGCTCTACTTAAAGGCACATTAGCTTCTGCTAGAGCCCAGTCTAACAGAATACTTACCAAGGGATCAGCGTAGATTTCTGGATCAAAATGCAACAGTTGAGGATAAAGAGCTACAATATCATCGCTGCGAATGTTGTAAAAATCGTTCTCCAAGTGCAGAGTGAAATCCTCCTTGGCAACTCGGAAAGTCATGGATGCGCTCGATAGCCTCATTGCCTCCTTGATGATGCTGTCTGTTGGGAGAGGAAAAGGACCGATTACCATGGAAATAGTATGTGTGTGTCCTTGGGGCAGGGCATGCATTTTGAAGTATTTATTTCAAACCCATTATCAAACCCTGAATTTATTAGAAGAAGTATTTTAACAGTAACTTTCTAACTGCCTAAGCAAGTGTTTTTCCTCATCTCTTTTTAGCGTTATTATCCCTCCTGCAGATAACACTGAGAACATAATCCGCTTTCCCCTAGAAAAATACTTATAGTTGATGTAACAGAATATTTGAAAGTGAGATGCATTTTCACTCTGAGATAAAGAACAAACCAGTCATAACTGGAAACGTAATGAAAAAAAGAAGCAGTTCAGTGATCAGGATTTTCTGAAAGTTTAAGTTGTGGTGCAGAGAAACCAGTACCCATAAAAAGTAACTTGTTTTTTTTTTTTTGTCTCAATATAAGCTGAATTTTTGGGAAAAAAAAAAAAAGCATCAGTAGTTAAAGGGTCACATTTTCAAAACTCTGTAAGTTGGATACTTTTGAAAAATGTACCTATAATTTGAAAAACACTAAGAGGAAATATAAGTAAATGGTATTAGAAGACATTGTTTCACATCATAAGGACTGGGTGATAAACTTTGGCAACACCCTTTTATTTGAGGTAAAGTCATTACTAAACAAAATATTGTTCTGAATTATCCTTGGGTCTCCCATACTACGTTATGTAGCTGTGTAGCACTATTGAGACTTGGTATTACCCACGAAAAAGTGCTATTCATGGGAATTCTGACACTCTCAGTACCACCTGGGACATTGGGAAGACCAATTGTGTTGGCTACTGCTAAGGAACATACAGCTTTTTGTTCCACTGTTTATTGACTAATTCCATAGCAATTCCCTAGCAAGCATTTATATGGTAACAAGTAGAAGACTATGAAAATTGTGGGGTGATTTCTGTTTCTCCCGCATGAAATAATCATACCTAGTATTGGCATATTATCCAGCTGTTTTCGGTTCAAGGAAATATGTTTGCCATCTAAGCTGATCTTCTCTTCAGCACTTTCCAAAACACTTTGCACTTCTTTAGTAGCAGCTCTCATTGCTTCTGGATTCCTAGGATCAAAAGAACAGAAGAATAGCATCATTTTACACTTAAGAATGGTTTAAAATGGAGTTTTTCCACTAACTTGCTTCCTGACTAAAACGTAGTTTGTCGGCTGACAAGTACAACCTTCTAAAATGAAAACGTTGCAGCAAAATGCTGCAATTGCACTTCTTCATGTGTTGGCAAAGACACGATAGCTTCAGGAAAAGGAAAAACATCCAAGTATTTGATTCTGTCTCCAGTGACAGGTGATACAGAACTAATGTGCATATCTCGGGTAATAAATGGGACTGTCACTAAAAAGCAATGCCAAGAATATGAAATAAAATGATCAGTTGTAGATTAAGAAATAGCCCTACTGTGGGTAGAAAGTTTAGGAACAGCTTCATAGATCACTTTTATAACATCACTTGTCCTAGATGATGTCCTATTATGTGGCAATATTCTGTCTAGCTGAAAAGAATCTTCCTAATTCTAAAAGTCCACATAGTATCCTTCACTGTCTGGACTTTCTTACAGAAATGGAATCTATGAGCTATGGTGAAATACCTATAGATAATAATACAGGATGCAATAGTGTATTGATGAAGGCGCAATCAGTCAGGGGGTTAAGAGACTCCAAAGCCAGAAGACCTAAAGCCAATGCATTCTTGGAATGAAAAGTAAGAAAACCCCTCAGATATTAGCACTGGCAGGTAGATATGAGGATGCAAGTCACTGGCTAAATAAAAGTCAGCAATTTAGATACATACTGAAGAGTAAGGCATGCTACAGTAGATTATACTCCACAGAGGCCCACTCTAAAATGGACATTTAATAATATTATCTGAACTGTGCGCTCCTCTCCTGAGTAACAAGCTCAGCAGCTGCAGCCTACGCTGCAACCTCAGTAGGATCTATCAATGTATAAACTATTTTCTATTAAGTATCTCTAAAATCAATTATGAAGTTAAAGCTCATTTTTCCTGCTCTAGGGAGACAGTCTAAAAATGTCTGATTATATCAGGAGGCTTCAATACTATTAATGTTCTGACTGCAACCAACACTGTTACTGTCATATCATATAGATTTACTCCTAAGCTTTCTTCACATTCTAGCATTGCTCTGGAGTGGTTCTTTAAAAAAAAAATAAAAAAATTCTATGGAACTGCTCTGTGGTACCACTACTTGGTCTCAGATGAGTGAAGGGTGTTTTTTTCTGTGGAAACATGCCACTTCTGTTGTCATCAGTAAGCTTTTTGACACTAATGAAATGTCAAGCAATGGAATTTGCCTGTGTTAATGAACTGGTTTTTGAAAGATAACAAGCATTTTTCTTATTTGGGAACACGAAGCATTGGGACTTACTTAAGAAGATAGAACAAGCTCCAAAATGTGGCGGGAATGGTGTTGGCTTGCGAGGCCCAGAGCACCGCCACGTGGGTCTTCGCTTTTTCCATGTCATCGAAGGTTGAGAGAGTGTCATTCAGGAACATGCGGAGGGTGACGAGCTCAGAGAGGTTGTCCCTCTTCTGGAGGTTCTTGTGAAGGAGTGCCTCCCCCAGCTTCTCACGCGCGCTGTGGGCACTCTTGAAGAGGTGGATAGGCAGCCCCGCCACGAGGGCTGGAAAGATCTTATCAAATTCCATGAAGTTTTTGAGGGCATTTAGGATATGAGCTCTCTCAGTTTCCTGCTTTGATGATAGATTTTTGTCGTGATTTGAATTAAATTCTTTACCAAAAAGTGTTAAAAAGCCAGACTCGAACATCACCTGGCAACAGAACGTATAAAGTCCTTCTGTTACCCAAGCATTTGACTGAAGTTTAGGTGTTCTTGACTGCAGCATGACGTATTGTAGGTTTTCCATCATTGCTTCAATGAGGGCATCTAGGGCATTACCTTGAAGGGTTCTAATGAAAGTCTGATGAAAATTTTCAGTGGTGTTTCCCTTTGCTGGGTCAATGCTACCATGCCCAAAAGCCTGTCACAAAATAAATTGTGTGCATGATAAATAAGGCCTGCCATAACCTCGATGATAAGATCTAACAGAAATTAAAGCCAAAGTATAACTTCATAGCTCACTAGACAGAAGCATAATAAGGGCTATTAATACTAGAACTGATACTTTCTCAGTTAAGTAGGTAAATGAAAATAGATTTGAATAGATGCTTACAAATAAATGGAAGTGGTTACCTAGAGCTTCATTCAACTCCCATTGACATCAACAGGAGACTTTTTGTTTGCTTCAGTAAGAGTTTGGCTGAGATCCTACTGTGTTGCATCATTTTTTAAGGTATTAGGACCGAATCTTCCATATGGGTGAGCATCACCTGAAGAAGGTTTCAGCTTCAGCAAGCTATATTATCACTTTGCAGATGGTGCTAATTGTACTTCTACTTTAGCAATTTGGGATGCTGCATGACTAAATAATGTCATTTGGGGCAATCCAAATCACAGCAAATTTCCTTTCCATTAAGGAAAGGGATAAAAAAAAAAAAAAAAGACCCAAATGTTTTAAATCAATAGAAGTGCAGAAATGTGAATCAAATATTTGAAGTGCTCCAGGGATTGGCAGGGTTCCTCTGTCCTGCCAGCAGACACTTTGCATGTTAGATATTAAGACCTTTTTTAAAGCATTACCTTGGCAGAAGTAGCAAAATGGAACTTTTTCCAGTCCAAGTGCTTTCCGTGGCGTATCAATGCATGGTATGAGAAAGGGTCAGTCAGAAAATGGATGTATTTCCCCGCTACCAGGCAAGTGAAAATGTGGCCGTGCTTCTTCTGCTTTTCTCTGAGGAATTCAAGGGGGTTGGCACCAAACTGGAGAGCACAGCCCAGGTATGGAAGGAACCCGTTTTCAAGTGGTGGCTCACCTTGTCGCCTACAAAACACAAATAAAAGCTGGATTTAGAAGCATGTATAAGCATCTCTCTTCCAGGACTACCAAGTAAGTGAAACATTGATGATAGGCTTTTTTAAAGTCAAAAAATGTAATAAACCCCCAAACAAATACTGTATTGACAATTTTATCCCCGTTAAGCAATAAGCCTATTGTATGGTCTATGATATACAAGCAAGAATAACTTTAGCAGCCTGTATTATAATAAACATCATAAACCACAGCTTGATTCTGTCACCTTTCTTTTCCCTAGATCAGGAGTACATTTTTTGCCTGTTTAAATGCAGAATTGTTGCCACTACCTAAATGCATGCTATGTAGTTGCCCCACACAAGAATAATCCATCCCGCTAATGTTGTCTGATACGTTTTTGGGCAACAGGATCCACAATTCAATTTGAATACCAAGGGGAATAGCCTTTCAGTGCAGAAAGATTGTTATTTTTGGCATATCTCATTTGGACCAGATCCTGCTGAAAACAGTGGCAATTTTGCCAGATCTTCAGTAAGCATAAGAGTTAGTCTTTCAGGCAAAATGTCATTAAGCACATGCTTGTAAATTAAGCATATGCTTAAACTGAAGCATATGCTTAAATGATAGTTTTGTATTCTCATCAGACAACTACTCTCCTGCACGAGGACACTATAGCTGCTAAAATAACTTTCAGATAATATCTTAGCTTTTCTAGTAAATTCTTGATGGCTATTATCTAAAGTTAATTATTTTCACCTTTTTTAATAAACTTTTTAAAGTAAAACAAGAAAATGACTGCTGAAAAATACAAAATTACAATAGATTAGCAAATTACTTGCTCCTTATGTAAATGTGCCAGTAGGATAAATGCTTTTAGGCAACATATATTTGACATAGTAAGGTACATAAATATTATCTTTATGAAATGGTGTAACTAGATATGATAGACTGATAATATGAAAATGTTTGTAAGTAGGTATTACACTATAATTAGATATAAGTAGGTATTAGCTGTGATTACAATGCAGGTAAAACTATAGCCTAGTACTTTAGGAAATCAGGACATGCATATTCATATTTTAATTACCTCATTTATGCATAGATATTTATCTACAGCTATGTCTAGACGTTACTTCACTATTATTAAAAAGCCTGTACACAAAAATTCTGTTGTAAAATAAATCTCTCAAAGGACCAAACTACAGTGTTGCCCGTGCTGTCCTGCATCCATCCATCTGACAGTCTTAAGATTACACTTTTTAGTTATGTACACAGTATATTTGACAGAAATAAAGGCTAAGTACACTCAGATGCATTTACAAATAGATTCCTTACCTCCTCCTCCTCCTCCCTAGAAGAAACCAAAACCCACAACAGAGTATTATCACCATTCCCCAGATCCATGATGCTACCAACATTTCTGGTGATGCCCCAAAAACCTCCAAGTGGAGAAAGTGGCAACTACCAGTATGGCAGGAGAGGTGACTGAGAATGATAGAGAAGACGGGACATGATTTATATACAGTAGGCACGCCACTGTATCTAATGGCCTTCAGCCCACCCAGCAAGCTATTGATTAACCATTTCTGGAGAGAGCCTATCCTGTCCCTGTCCTGACATCTTGCTGCAGAGCGCTTCGCTGGATTCATGCTGACAAGTTGCAGCCGTGGCCTTGAGCTGATGTCACCTACCAGCAGCGGTTCCAAAGTAATCAAACAGCTGTAATAGCTGATAATTTGAAGGTCTGCTAGGTGCGTTTTGATCTCTCATGCAGATTTACCAATTGAGGTTTATAGTTCAACTTTAGCAATATATGAAAGGTCTACTGACGGGCGTCCAGAAGATGCAGACTGGGGTAACTGGTGGTTGCAGTTTGTGATGTCCTTCAGCGGCCAGTCTGCTCACCACCTCCCTTCTCCTTCTCGTGCCCTGGCTCTGCTGTGCTGCTGCGAGAGGGAATGGGGCGGGGGGGGTTCATCTCTGGGGAGAGGGGTGGCTGCAGTGATGGAGCTACTCCTTCCAACAGCGTTTCTCTGGTAGAAAGGGAAAAATGGGCTTTCTCTAATGCAGCGTGTGAGAGAAGAAGAGAGCAGGATTAGACAACCACGCTGCTTTTTTCTTCAATGTCCTTGGGTCACATTTTACTTTCCCATTTAAATCTTCTGCTTTCTGCCTTTGCCCCAAGCTGTACAGCACCGATTCAGCCAACTTTGCAGCCTTGGAATATGGTCTTCGGTCCTGTTTCAGGAAAAAATGTATTTCATTTTCAGCACTTAGACGACCACCCCCCCCCCCCCATCCCTTTTATTTTTTTTTTTTCTAATTCAGTCTTTTCTACTTATATATATCCCTCTGTGCCCATTTTCTCTTATCATCCACAATGAGATCTCTCATACTCTGTCCACGCATTGCTAAATCTTTCCTTAATTCTGTGATTAAGTGAAGGCAAACCTCAATGCTGTAAAATGTTTTTCCTTCCATATAGAAACTTAAAAATTGCCTCAAATGTAATGGCGTTTGCACAGAGCTACCCCATGCCTCACTGTCTTTGCTGCTTGGAAGCCAGGACTATATTCCCACCTACCAGATTTGCAGCTTGATGCCTTCAGTGCAGTGCTTGAAGTGGCAGACTTTGGTGAAAATTCCAAATCTTTACTGTTTTATCATACAGCTGTAGGGACACCAACAAAAATTGGTAAAAAAGTGAACATGAAAAATTGACTGAAACCCACCAGTTTTTCTCTTAGAAACATCGGAGACCTTGAATGGCTAATGAGACATCACTATGTGCCTCCTGAGCTGCCTTCTCAATGGCTTAATGCCAGATGCTAAGGGCAAGCCAAAGTTTGAACTCTCACTAATTAAAGGGGAAAAGGTTTAATCTTAAGTAATTAAACTAGCATCATATGAGAAATAATATAGTCATTCCCTTTTTTCAGTGGCCATCCAACAGCCCTCACTATGGAAATTAGTCATGGTACTTGTTCATTCCAAACAGGCAGCAGCATAGCCCTCGTGACTTTTTCCTTAGCTTTTTTTGAAGTCTTTAACACAAGATGGGATTTCTATTTAATGATCACTAAATTCATCCCAGATTACCCTTTTCCCTCTTCTGAGCATCAAAAGTGCTTTCCTACTCTCCTACATGGCTTAGCCTTGAGGGAAAACAGCAGAGAGAAGCATGGCGTGCTCCCTACCGAATAGAAGAATGTCCAGGAGCACTGACCTTTGGGCAGCTGCAATATCTCCTGCTGTTACTTTATGCCTGGATTATCTCCAGCCCACAGCAAGTAGACTTTGTGTTCCAGTCTTCCATTTGGCTCTTTGCAGCTGGTCCCCCACTTAATCCAGTCCTCTCTGCCACAGTCTTCTTTACTCCTTTTCTTCCTTCTCCCATATAGATAATTTTTCCCCTTGAACTAGTAATATTTGTCTCTCCTGTTGTTCTCCTGGCCACTCTGTGGCACTTTTACTCGAAGTAACACCTCTTCAGGGCTAGGAATATGCCTACACAACACATTAGGAATCACAGAATAATATGGGGTTAGAAGGAACCTCTGGAGATCATCTAATTCACCCCCCGGCCAAAGCAGGTCCACCTAGAGCAGCTTGCATAGGAAATCTAACAGCCAACTCCCATTATGTGTCAGCTCAAGATCCAGTCCTCCACCCCATATCCATTTAAGCACAGGTGTTTCTTATATTTTCCTAGAATAACTGCTTTCCATCAGCTGAATTTAGCCTGTTATACAGAATTGTTTTGTAAAATCCATGCTTTCCCTTTTCCTGATGGTTCCCATTATGGGAAATTTCAGTTCTGGGTGTCATCTTTGACTGCCTCCTTATCTTCATCCTAAACAAGTGGGTTCATTTTATTATGTTTGTGCCTAATTCTTATTGCATGTATAGGTCTCGGCCTTTTTATGCTCAAACCACACTGAATAAGAAAGTTGGAAGCTTCTGTCAGTTTGTTATCTAACCCACAGGAACAAAGTTTAACCAGCAACAGACACCTCTGGCTCCTCACATTACGTGTTGCACCAGGTAGAGCTGCCAGTCAATCTTGCCTTTTCCTTACAGGCTTGGTTTGGGTTCGAAAGAAGTTCCTCCACCTAAACATGAGGAGAAACTTCTTTATTTTGAGGCTGGCAGAGCACTGGAACAGGCTGCCCAGAGAAGTGGTGGAGTCTCCTTCTCTGGAGACATTCAAAACCCACCTGGACACGTTCCTGTGCAACCTGCTCTGGGTGGACCTGCTTTGGCAGGGGGGTTGGACTAGATGATCTCTAGAGGTCCCTTCCAACCCCACAGCATTCTGTGATCTGTGGTAGTTGTGCTGCATTTATCAACAGCATCCCGCTGCCACAACAGGAGTAACTTCTCTGAAGCTACTCATCTTCTTTCTTTTTCGATTTGTATATATACAATAGTACTAAAAGTTTAACCAGATGGAGGAGAACAGGAGCTGCTTGGCAGCCTACCTTAAAGAATTGCTCATTCTCTCAGGAAAATCAAATGCATCCCTTCTTTTCTATAGAAGAGACCTTTATGTGGCAGCACCCTTGATGAATAACTATTATGAGAGAACAGAGTCACTCTCACGTAGTTCGAGGTGCTTCCTAGTGCTAGATCATCTCCCCAACCTAGTTTCTTTAATAGGCCAATCTATAGCCCCAAAGCCAGTTAGCATTATAGTAGACCACAGCCTGTGACATATGTCCTTGTGATAAATGTAAGCAGGAGCACTGTCTGCCACAAGAACTCCCAGTTGGGTGTCCCAACATTCTGGATACGGTATTTCATCATTCTTCAGTTTCAGACAGACAGAGACACGGCATCTGGCTGGACACTGGGTCGCATTTCCCACTGCTAAGGCTCCAGCAGTTGCCACCAATCTGTACGACAGGGCTTGAAGGCACTGTGCTGTCCCACCACCTGACAGATATTACATTTTCTGCAGCACATTATGTGTTGTGTATGAGGCTGGCTCTCTTGCCCCAGCCCAAAAGGAGTCACAGATGCAGTCATAAAAAACATACTGACTTATTTTGCCTTGGCTTTGGGAAGCAGAGTCCTGGTATAAATGGTAAGAAGAATATCAGTGCAAAGAACTGACATGACTTGGGCTCAAGACTCACCTCAGGCCAATGACATCAGCAGGAATAAAGCACAACGTATATTTGAATGCATAAGCCTTTTTCATTGCAGGTTTGAATATGGGTGTTCATCCCTTGAGAACAGCAGAGAAGCTCAGCAATGCATTGGAACACAGTTAGAAAATGCAAAATCTTTTAACAACTGTTATTCGACCTTTTGGTGAAACCCTGGTGCATACCAAGGTAGAACCAGCCCCAAAGGAGCAACTCAAGAGAACGTGGATGCAGACAAAGCAGTGAGCTGACATTGTACCCAGCGTGATGTCTAGCACCCGCTTCCACCCCAGCCTGGCTGCCCACAGAGGCTGCAAGGTCAGTAGAGATGGCTCTGCTTGTCTCTTCAGAGCTAGGACTTGTGCTGAGACTGATGACATTGCACCACTTTCCCCAGAAGGCCACCAAGGCATCTTTCACCCAGATGTGGCCACTGGCCATGGGGCAGAACCTGGCAGGACCACTCTTATCTATCACCTCTGTTCCAGCTGGTGAAGAGGGTTTCATCATGGCCTCTGTGGAGCCAACACTGTTCCCATAAAGCAAACAAATCCAGGTTACTTCTGGAGAGGACCTGCGGTGATTCCTGAAGCCTAAGAGAAGTCTTCTCGCTTGCTTCCTACAGCTGCTTGGAAACAACTCACTAGCCATCCAGACCCCAGCTTCATCTCATACGTTGTAGCTGTATGGCTTCCAGTAGACATGACCCACCCATGGTATTTAAATAGGCAATAAAAGATAGGCCACGCTGAGGTGAATCATTTTTTCCAGGGTTACAGATGGTTTCATAGCTCGGGATCACTGGAGCACAGAAGGATGTGATGGAGTCACAAGAGGCTGCTGGTTACATTTGGCAGTAAACACACAGCTAAATATAAAGCCTGTTTATCGACTGGAAGTAAATAAGAGCTACAACCTGTAAAGAAATGGTTGACTTTTTTTGGTCTTGCATGTGTTGTGAGAATGGGCTAATATCTTTTATCAAGAGATGAAAAACACTGGTACCAAACAAAAAGCAGCCCAGCAATGCACCGGCAGGTCACCGAGCAGGAGCAGCCTGATGTGCCACGGCCAGGAGACTCATCTGCAGCGGCGAAACATTTCTGCAGCTGGGAACCCTGTAGAAAATATCTCAGAAAGGTGGAGCGATATGAAAGGAAAGCCTAAACAAAAAGTCACACAACGGGGCTGCTCGCAGCTCAGAATCTTTTGCAGCCAGAAAACTGCTAATAAATAATTCTATGTCACCACCTACTGGTAAACCTCTCTGCATGGCACTTGTGCGCTGTGTCCCACAGCAGCCATTGAATGGGGCTAGTCAGTATTTGTTTCTTCTTTCTTCTTTTACCCTTCTCCATCCATGAGAAGCAGCTATTTTTATAGAGGAATGGCGACTGTCAGCCCCCAGGACCCTGAGAGGACAGTCCAGAAGCTGAAGGTCCTTGTCCAGCATCAGTGTTGACTTGACACAACCACCATATGTCTAGAAACTGGAAAGCAAAATGATATTAAAGATGCTGCACAGAATAATGCCAATCAGTTTAATTATTTAATGATCTCCACAGTCTATAATAACTTCATGTTACTACAGTCTCACTCGACAGCTCTAGTTTAGCAACTGTCATGGTTGTTCAAAGGGCAGACTTTGTCTACATTGTATTCTGCCTTCTCCAAAATTTGTGACTCATCTGGCTCCAGGAAAACAGTGTGCTCAGATTCCTTTTCTATTAGTAGTATTTATTCTTTTGTAGGTTATTTGAATGTAGTATGGCAGAGTGCTGTGGTTTAAGCCCAGCTGGCAATTAGGACCACACAGCCATTCACTTACATCAATACACACACACCCCCAGTAGTGTATGGAGAAGGGAAAAAAAAGAGTAAAAAACTTGTGGGTTAAGATAAAGACCGTTTAATAGAACAGCAAAAAAATAACAAAAAATAATAATAGTAACAGTAAAAGAATATACAAAATAAATTAATGCAACACAAGTTACTCTCAGCAACCGATGATCGATTGCCCAGCCCATCCTGAGCAGCGATTGCTGATTCCTGCCCACCGGGCAATTCCTATTTATAACTGAATATGACATCTAAGGTATGGAATATCCCTTTGGCAGCTTGTCCTGTCTATGTTCCCTCTAAGCTTCTATGGGAAGCTGAAAAAGTCCTTGACTTGATATAAATATTACTTAGCAACAACTAAAACAGTATGTGTTATCAACATTACTCTCATACTAAATCCAAAATCAGCAGCTACTAGGAAGAAAATTAACTGCTATCCCAAGTAAAACCAGGACACAGAGGTACAGCTCTCTTACAAGCTGATTTTGCTGTGATATCTTTGACCCTGTCACTCTTTTTCATTATGAAGGACTCCGCATATACAATGCCCTGTATTTGCATTAGGAAGAACAATATTGGTGGGTTATAAAGTTGGACAGGCTTGGGAACTGGGTTTATTTGCATCCTGTTTCAGGACAATTGCCCCCGAGCATTTAAATAATAGAATGGACAGACGTTTCCTCTAATGACTAAGTTAATATTTACATATTTATCTCAGAGCATCCTCTGAATGTGCTCATATATCAAGTAATGAACTTTGCTTGCTTACACCATAGAAGTTCATTTTCTCTCTGGGATTTTCTTTGTTCTTTTGGAATGTCATTTCAAAATCTAGTAACCTTTCCATCAAAGCCTGGAACTTACAGTGCCGTTATCTCCCCTTTAATATCAAGCATTATAAACTAAATCTCTTTAACAAATATAATCCTTCCAGTTGAATGAGTGTATTTAATAATATGCTGCATTCTGTCATGACAGGTTTCCTTAAAACTGTACAAATGGGAATTACTAAACCTGTGGTTACTGGTAACAATGGAGAATACGAATATTTAAATATGTTACTTTTTTTCTAGGTATTGCAGAGAAGAAACTTTAAAGAAAGAGAGCAATTAGGAAAGCAGAGACAAGAGAGAACTGAGATGGAAACCCAAGCAGGGAAAAGAAATGGATGCAGAATAAACCATGAGGAATTATTACTACTCAGTAGTGCAGCAAAATGCATCTTCTTAAAGCAATATTATTATTTTTTAAATTCTGGAGTTGAATTGTATCATTTGATAACAAAACAGCGGCTTCTATGTTATCCTCTCACACCTTAAAGCTGAATTGCAGGCACTCAAAACACTGAACAGGGGGAAATCACAGCTCAGATGTGATTTCAAAAAACACTGCAACTCACTTCTACCAAATACTTATTTGGAGAAAGGTAGGTAGGTAAGATTGTAGAAAGATTACTACAGTACAATTCTGGGCTGCCCCAGCAGGTGGAGCAGGGAATGTATCAGCACCTTCTAGCTCATTTGCTTTCCTTTGCTTTCTTATGATGATGCTTTTTCTTTCCTTTAACTTTTTTTTCCTTTTATTTTTTAAATAAGTGCACCAGCCTGTCTCCCACATACTGCCGTGGGTTACTAGTTGCTCTTTTGCAACTTGTTGCATGGATTCATCAATCTATCATCCATTGTCATAAGTGGATGACAATGAGTTAGTCATCCATTAAGTGTAGCTCTTAATTCACATCCCCTACTTCATCATACTCACAACTCACTTTACATCTCCATCTGGAAGCTGTGGAGACTGAGATGTTGGAAGGTCCCTATACATCCAAGATCAGGTCAGCAGTAGCAAGTGGTGAGAGACAACAGGAATGTATATGTAGACTGAAATTGTGCTTAAGGCCTGATGTCCACTCCAGTCATATTTTTTTTCTTTTTTCTTTTGTCTTCTCTTTTCTTCTGTCACGAGCTTTCTGGCTCAATGGACTGAATAGTCACAAGCAGGACAGGCTGGATGTCCTCCTGTTTTGAAAATGTTTTTATTCATCTAAAACCAAAAAACGCAGTTTGTGAAGTCCAAGCCTGCCTCACTAAAGGCACACCAAAGAGAGAACATTTAAAGGATTTACTTTGCATTTCTGATCCAAACTAAGACTCTAAAATATGTATGCCCAAGTTTATTTCTAGAAACATATATAAGACCTTTCCTCTTTATACTTAACATATCCAAGCAAGATACTATTGCATGTGTCTTGCTGGACATCTAAATCTCATGATTGTCAGGGAAAAGATAAAAAGCTGTCCAAGCAAGTCAAGCTTAGTCAAGTTCTAAATCACCAAAGAGGCTCAGCCACCAACAGGAAGCACCAAACCCTTTCCCAGATACCTTGGCTGTAGGTGTAGCAGACACCTTAAATGGAGACCAAAGGATAGTAAGAGAGGAGGGCTGTTTTGATGTTCTGCCCTCCAAAGCAGCCATCTAGATGAAATCAAACTGATTTTATAGCTTTAACAGATTGGAAGATAGCTGCAAGGCTTTGGTGACATAAAAGGAGAAAGTAGAGACTGGCTGGCCAGTTTGTAAAGGACTGGGTGGGCATGTGAGAAAACATTAAAAATAACCAGTGACACCAGGACTTATTCTGTGAGAAGGGTGACATCTTCAAAACCACTTTGTTGTTTTTCTATCTTCTCTGTGCAGGTGCTGCTATCCTTCTGGTCCTGCAGCTTGGGTTGGTGCCAGTTCAGCAAAGCTCACATCAGGTTGCTCAGTGTTGGATACACGCCCCTTTTGCTCCAGCAGCCATCACCCTGTGCAGTGGCATCCTCCACCACTGCAGTCCACTGCAGGTCCACCATATTACAGGCAGGATGCCAGTTTGGCTGGGAGCCAGCTTGGGACCTATAGTCACAGTGGGGACTCTTCCTTCAGGCTATGGCCACCACAGATCTAAGGGGAGACAGAGGCCAGCAGGGAACCAGTAGTTGGAAACTATAAGTGAGTTCCCCTTAATAGTGATTTCAGTAGCCATCGTGCCCATGTTGGGGTTGGATAAGTCTCCAGAAGTTTGAGGGAAATGGAGAAGCTGGATTAATGATGCCAGCTGGAAAGGGCTATAAAGATGATTAGCGGCCTAGAACATCTCTCTTATAAGGAAAGGCTGAGGTACTTGGGTCTTTAGTATGGAGAAGGCTGAGGGGGACCTGATCAATGCCTATAAATACTTAAAAGATGGGTGTCAAGAGGACAGGACCGGTCTTTTTTCAGTGGTGCCCAGTGATAGGAGAAGATGAAATGGGCACAAACTTGATTGTAAGAAGTTCCACCTCAACATGAAGAGGAACTTCTTTATTTTGAGGGTGGCAGAACACTGCAATAGGCTGCCCAGAGAGGCGGTGGAGTCTCCTTCTCTGGAGACATTCAAAACCCACATGGACAAATTCCTCTGCAACCTGCTCTGGATGGACCTGCTTTGGCAGGGGGGTTGGAGCAGATGATCTCCAGAGGTCCCTTCCAACCCCATATCATTCTGTGATTCTGTGAAAGGATCCTCAGCCTAGAAACCCTGGGGGCTGCCTTGCAAGCAGGAAGAAGTTATCATCACAGCTTTACTCAGGCATTTCCTCTCTATCACTTTTCCTTTGGATCCATATATGAGCACAGGGATTGTGCTCTGAGAGCATTCCCAGTGGACTCTGCTTGCCTGTTGCCTAGGTATGGGAAACTATTCCTAAAACAGTTTTACATAAATGTGTCTTTTAATGTAGATCCAAGCTTCATTGGACTGTGCAAAACGTGAAGAACTAAATGAAGTGTGGGGCACACAGCTATGGCACTGAGCCACATTTTACTCTTTCAAGAGAAAGTACATGTCCTTCTACTACTAGAATTACTTGAATATTATATTTCCCCCTCCTCTATGTGCTACTTTTTATATTACAGTATTTATTGGAGGATACAAATGAAGAATTGAAGAGTGAGTGCCTTTCTATATTTCAACAGAAATCTGCCAGTCATAGTTTCAAGCCTTTTCTGTGATATATTCCTCTTCATGATCATAGTTCCGTGCAGCCAGAGCTTTTTTTTCTTTTTTTTTTTTTTTCTCTTTTTTTCTGGCTAAAGGGTACTGTGGCAGCGAACAATGTCTTCATTGTGCAGAAGAGAGACGAAACGAGGCATGGTGTTGTAACAGGCATAATATGAAAGCAACTTCAAAGTGTGAGGCTGCTCAACTGTCCAGATTAGATTAAAAAGAGATGAATATGGGACTACATAAACAAGCTGGCCAAAGCACAGCCCACCAGCTTTATGTGTGAATCAGCCTTCTGGCCCGAGAAAATTGAATTGCAACTGAATGCAGATGGCTAATTTGAAAAAATATCTATCTGTGCTGATGTTTAACAAGTAATTCCAATTTTCCACTATCAGAATTGGTGTAATATTGCATTTTACTCATTTCTTCTTATATGTTTTTAAATTCTTTTTTAACTTAAATAGTCAAAGACCAGAGATCTACCTCTTACAGCTTTGTTTTGCAGATGAAAAGAGTTAAATCACAGGTAGGAAGACAAAAATTAAAAAAAAGAAATACAGAAGAAGAACATGGTAACGTAGGAAATAAAAACTGATGGATGAGGGATGACAGGTCGGTGTTGCAGAGAATGGGAGCTGAGGAAGATAAAGACAAAACACAAGGTAAAAGACCGAAGCTGGAAAGTTTACAAACAAGAACAAATGATTGTTTTTCTTAACAAATCGACAAATATCGGTGCTCCCATAGCCATATGACTCAAGCCTCTGATCTCAGAAATTAAACAGGTTTGGTGGAGTCAGAGAAGCGGTGGCAGACCTCCAAAAAAAACCCCACTCCTGAGCTAGGGAAAGCACCTGACTTGCTGAGTCAGTGCAGAGGCAGCTCCCCAGAAAAGCCAGGGCTTCGTGCCAACGCCAACACGTGCCTTCAGATGAGCCGCCTTCTGATCGCTCATGGGAATTCAAGTTCCCACGACGGTCCTCCCCCAAAATGTTCAGGTTGGTCTAAAAGACTTGCAGAGGTGACAGACGTGAAAGGGCAATTCTAATTCTAACTGCTCAGCCTTGGTAATTTGTGGCCGAGTAATGATCTGGCATGGAGGCTCAGCTGCCAGAAGGGGTTAAACTGGCTGGAAGGAGCAATGCCAGAGACAGAACAGAGTCCTTGCAAGGGAGTGAAGTTTCCCTTGGTGATGAGATAAGGAACAGCCTCAGCATTGTCTTGTAGCCACCCTGGGATGGGAGTGCTCAGGGACCCAAGCTCAGGGGCCAACTTTGGGCAACAGGGCTGGGCTGGGGGATGGACCCAGGGCTGGGCTGAGGTGCCCCACGCAACCCTTCTCCTCGGGATTGATGCTGGTGCAAGTGAATACAAGGAATCTGCTTGTGACACATCTTTGCAGGCTCCATGTATAACCACGTACTGTGGTGGGACTCTGCCCAATGCATAGCTCACTAAACTTTTCTTTTATATTCAAGCGCAAATGTGTGTTTAATTCACCTCCAGGGGTACCATAAAAATTCTACAGACGCCTTGTTGAAGTGGTCGATGTCGCTGTGAGCCCCAGCTCTGCTTTGCTTCTTCTGCCGGAGGTTACAGCCCCGGGAGCCAGAGCAGTGCAAGAGAGGCACCCACCTCCGTCCCACCACCCCAGCCCACAGACCAGTGTCTGCTCAAATTTGTCCTCAGTGGCATTTTAGGACAAAGTGCCAGGCATCAGAGCTCTTGTTTCCTCATCCTCACTTGTGCCCTCTGTTCATGAAGTGCGAAGGAGAGGTGGCCATGGTGTCCTCTTCAAGTGTGCTGTTTCCCTAATGTTCTCAGTGGAGCTTCTTGGGCAGTGGCACTCAAGCCCATCTAAATTCCTGCTGCATTTTCAGTTTCAGCTGACTGCAGTGTACCACTGCAACCCAGTAAGGGCAGAACACAGAGGTATGCTCTGCCAGGCTGTTTTATTTACATATTTTGAGGGCAGAGAGATCTGTCTATAATCCTTTAGCCCAGCTTCAGGCTTCATCTAGATCACAGAATGTCACCTAAATCAGAGACCATAACCTTGGCCTGAACCAGAAAGTATCTAATGTGAATGTATAAAGTGGTGATTTAGAGACACTGTGAGAAAGGAAAAAACATTGATTCCCCGGGGAACCAGTTAAACAGTAAAAATTACTGCTGCTGTAAATATACGCCTTATTTCTACCACGCCTATCTTCTGTTTCTAGTCTTTACATCATGAAAACCAAGAATACAGATTTTTAAACAGTGAAACGTGAATGTCAGAGATAGGAAAGGGCTGTTTAGGCTATTTAAGTCCTTTCCAGCAAAGTCACGCTTCTGGAATTAGGCACAGAAAGACCAGAGTCACCCCTCCCGCCTGCCCACATTGAGCCCAAATCCACCCCTCCCTCAGCTCTCTTTCCTGCCTCTTCTCTCCTAGGACTGACTCAGGGTCATGCATGAAGGAGCCTGTTGTCTGTGGGACCTCTGCTTCATCTGCTGTGAAGGCTGGAAGGTGTCTAATGAATGAGGAAGGGAGAGGAACATCTTGCAGCTCGGGCCCTGGAGGGGCTGAGTTGGATGGGGCTGCGGAGTCGGATGCTGTTCCCACCTCTGCCGCGGAGCTCTCCTGCAGTGACAAACAAGTCCTCTTGCCAGGCTCTCCACAAGAGGTTCCTGTGTTTTCCTCATTTTCCAGTTGCCCCACAGGGGCCCTAGAGTCTAATTTGCAGAAGTGTTGGGCGCACGAAGCCCTGAGTGAAGTCAGGCAGGCGGTGATATAACAAAAAATCTTCTGTGTTCTCACAAACATGAGCAACAGGTTTGTAGAACTGAGAGCTCAAAATAGTGCATTAGGAGCACATCCAGCTTCAGTGCCTGAATTCCCTGTCTGCATCCTGGGAATTATGATAGAAAATTAGTAATTGTTTGCACAGCACTCAGACACTAGAGTGTTACTTAGAAAAGACGGTGACAACATGAGCATTTCCATCTTTAGAGCGGAGTTTGAATAGCAGACAGGAAATCAGGCATGAAACTGCCAAGTGAACAGGGGAAAATTATACACAGACTGAGCACCATCCACCCCGTGGGCTGAGGAGGGGACAATGAGGGTAATATGGTATATTGCCCTTAAGGGACAGGATCAAACATATACGAACAGGGAATCAGGGCAGAGTGACCCAGGCAATTCTAATTCCAGCAGTTTCTAATGTCAAATACCTTCCTGGAGCGCAGCTCCCATAATATAATTTCTTCTGTAAGACAGGGCTTGACGCTGAAATTCTTGTTTCTTGGTTGCAAACTCCCAAAATTGTTTACAAAGTCTAGAGGCGTACGGGCACAGGTCAGTGCAATGCACACAGTTATTTAAGCTGGTTTGGGGCGGGTTTGTTCTAGAAATGCAAACAACACGTCAGGGCTCTCCTTGCACCAGGCTTAGAGCAGGACCCGTTAACTCCCTCTTAACTACGCCAGGCACAGAACCGCTTTAATGCAATTATCCTACCTCCAGTACTGACAGGGTGCTATCTTGCATAGTTTGTTCGTGTTTTGAGCGACCGTTAATAATGTCTCATTGTTGAATGGGTGGAGAGTTTCCTAACGACCAAAAGCACAACTTCTTTCCAGCTTCAAAGGAGAAACGTGAATTTTCTGGATAAGAACCATGTATTATTTTATTAGGATTTTTGCAACAGCTGAGACTGATACCGATCAGTAGGTGGATTCTATTATTCTTTGAAAGAAGAGACTAGTAAAAAAACCACACAAACAATAAACTGACAATGGAAAATTACCGCACTATTGCCCATGGGTGTTCTGACTTCAACAGGCAAAACCTGATAAGTTGGCCATTCATTCCACCTAGCTCAAACAATAGATAATCTCTTTGCAAATACCTCAGGAACTAATGAAGAGCCATTTGTTTGGGCGATTCTCCTCCGATTCCTTAGAGCTCCCCAGTCTCAGTGGAGTTCTTAGAAAGAAGCAGGATCTTCTGCTGCCCCCCTCCAAACTCTGGGGCGTGGAAGTATCTTCTTTGTCCCAGGTCCTCAGTTCATGTCACAGAGCAACTGAGATGTCTGCCACCCCCTTCCAAGCTCTGGTGTTCCTTCTCTGGGAAGGAAACAAGACCAGAACAGTAGCTGGAATTGCCTTCGGTCTGTGTGTTTGAAGGACAAGGACCCTGAGACATGCCATACTGCCCTGGTTGCACAGATTAGACATAGCCATTTTCCAGCAATTACCTTTCTGCTTTACTATGTTTTGTTCCTATATTGAAATGAACAATAACTTTGAGAAAGCTTTTCAGTACAATGAAATTAATCTTTGTCTATCCAAAAACTGTTCTTAATCAAGAAGCAGCAGCCTCATACGGTTGTTCAAAACCTTTCTTGAAAATGTGTTTCGTGATATGTTTGGAGATAAAGATGATGACATGCAATTTTGTCACCAAGGTGGATGTCCCCGAGGTGGACGTGGTGCCAGAGCTACTGGCTGTAACCTAGACTTTCCTTGTTCTTAGTTTGGTAATAGCCCATCCAGAGTATGCCCAACAAGTGTTGGGGTTAGGACATCATCACAAAGAAAATGGAAGCCCATTGCAGTCTCATGAGGAAAATCGGGCAATGTGCATTGACAGTGCAGGTCTGACATCCACTGACAAAGGCTGCCACCTTGAAAGCAGCCTATCATGAAAGACCACAACAAGAGATAAAGTAAATAAAGAAAATAGCAAATAACAATCTGGTTTTCTCGAGAAAAGAGCAGTGTCTTTGCAATGAGAGGGGCATTTAACGCCAAACTGAAGGAAAACATTGCTCTTCATCTGTGAGCACCGGCGCCCAGCAGAATTGGACCACCCGGACAACAGTCAATCACACTCTGGCAATTTCCACGTGATATATCCTGAGTAACATGCTCTAGCTCTAGGCAATCCTACTTCAGCAGGGAAGTTGGACTAAATGATCTCTATGGTCCCTTCCAACTCTAATTCAGTGAAATTCAGTGATATGAGCACTACAGTGGTCTTGATTCTCCAGGGCAGGTATGGGTCTTCACCACACTGAGCTTACTGCAGGATGAGGAACAAGTTACACCCTCATTCTGAGCATGCAAAGTTCTAAACTTCTCACTGTCTTGATGTCAAGAATCACTTTTGGCTATGCAGAAAATTTAACAGTACAAAAGCAGTAATCACCTGCTGTTATTACACCAGAGCTGGATTCCCTCCTTGCCCAGAAGGCACCTAACACAGGATTTGGTGAACTTGTACCCTGAACCCAAAATTGCACTTCATACACAGGTAATGATCTGTAGCCGTGTGACTCAGTAGCTGATGGTTCAGGTGCTGGCAGGCAGGAAGCTGCCAGGCCTGGCTGATGGTTGGATATGGAAAGAGGAGCTTTTGGGCAGCCGGAAAGTGGCTGTACCTCTGTATTCAGCGCTGCTGTGGCAGCTACCCCAATCCTACGCACCCTTCTGGTTCTCACCAAAGATTCTGCAGAGGATCAAGAAACTTATGAGGACCGGAAAATACGCATTGCAACACAAATCTCTGTTCAGCTTAGCTAGGGTTATAACTGCAGAGGCAGCTCAAATGATGAAACAGCCTGTTAGTGCCAGACAGAAGGGAATCACCCTTCCCTCATTCCTGTTTCTCCTTCCTCCTCCTCCTCCTTTGTCCTGTTTCCAGTCGCACCCTCCCTTCCCCTGCTCTGGCTGGAGCTGGTGCTTTCGTTGTAGGTTTGGCTCACTAACCCAGCAGGAAAACATTCATGTTTGTTGGTGGATTTGATTTCTGCTGGCGCAGTGAGTTAAGCTGTCCCATGGAAGAGCCCGACAAGTGCTGGGACAGGCTCAGGACAGCAGAAAAGCTAGAGGTGGGAGCAGACCTCCTTCCTCGGCGCTGGCAAACTGACAAACTCCTCCAGTGAATGCTCTGGTTTCTTAGCTGAAGGGAGGCTTTGGGGCACCCAGTACATTTAATTATATAAATGATGAACAGGGTTTGACAACAGGGAACGGCAGTGGCAAGGAATCCTAGCAAAGAAGGACTTCAGGGACTGAAAATTGATGCTAGAGAAGTTCATAGAATCATAGAAATCATATAATGGTTTGGGTTGGAAGGGACCTTAAAGATCATCAAGTTCCAACCCTGTTGCCATGGGCAGGGGCACCTCCCACTAGACCAGGTTGCTCAAAGCCCCATCCAGCCTGACCTTAAACACCTCCAGGGAAGGGGCAGCCACAGCTTCTCTGGGCAATCTGTTCCAGTGTCTCATCACCTTCACAGGAAAGAATTTCTTTCTGGTGTCTAATCTAAATCTCTCCTCTTTCAGTTTAAAACCATTACCCCTGCTCCTGTCACTACACTTCCTGACAAAAAGTCCCTCTCGGGCTCTTCTGTAGGCTCCCTTCAGATATTGGAAGGCTGCTCTAAGGTCTCTCCGGAGCATTTTCTTCTCCAGGCTGAACACCCCCAACTCTCTCAGCCTGTCCTCATAGGAGAGGTGCTCCATCTCTCTGATCATCTTCGTGGCCCTCCGCTGGACCCGTTCCAGCAGGTCCATGTCCTTCCTGTGTTGAGGACTCCAGAGCTGGACACAGCACTCCAGGTGGGGTCTCATGAGGGCAGAGCAGAGGGGCAGAATCACCTCCCTCATTCCACCTCACGGTGGAATAATTATGGTACAAAAGCCTCTTTCCGAGCTTGTTCCGGGGATTTCCCTGTCACTTCTGTACTCTGCAGGACACTTTCCCCAGGGGAGCTTCTCCAGGAGATGTGCCGGCCTTCAGAGACACACGGCTGGCAGGAGGCACACGCCAGGCCTCAGGCCAGGTGAGGTGGTCACCTTGGCTCTGGGGTGGCACAGCCCACCTGGGAAATGGCAAACCAAAGGCGAGACAAGGCACCTGGCAGGTTTTTTACTACAGGGAAGGAAAAAAAAAAAAAGGTGGGAAAGTGATAGAAAATGATGCATTTTTTTTCTCCGTGGAGGTGACAGCTGTGGGCCCTGAAGGGCAAAGGCGTGAGGCGACGGCAGTACAATAACGCTGGGCGCCGGTGGCGAGCACCGCAGGCGGCCGGAGGGGAGCGGGGCCGTTTCTAACGGAGCTGGGCCACCGCCGCCCGGCTGCCTGCCCCTCCGCCCCACAGCCGCCGGCGGAGGGGCCCGCTCCCCGTTCCCCTTCCGCGGAACCCCAGCCCGGCCCGGCCCGGCCCGGCCCACTCCCGCCGCCGGCGGAGCATGCGCGGGGCCGGGCCAGTTCCGCCACCGCCCCCGCCCCCGCTCCCCTCATAGCGGCGCTGCCGGGACCGACGAGAGCTGCCGCCGCCCCTTTCTGCGCTGAAGACCCCGACGAACGGCAGCCGCCGCCTGGGCCGAAGGTAAAGGAGGGGCCGGGGCCGACTGGTGGGGCCCCCTCTCCCGCCGCCCTTTGTGTGTGGGCCCGGGGCGGCGGCCTGTCGTCGGCGGAGGGAGGAAGGGTAGGAGGCGGGTGGGCTGTGAGCATGGCGGAGCCGGGGGGGAGGCCGGTGCTGAGGGAGTGGCGGCGGGGGGAGCCTGGAGGAAGCGGCGGCTTCGTTGTGCCGCTGGCGAGGGCGGTGTTTGTCCCCGCTGCCGCCGGGGAGCCGTGTCCTGCCGCGGGCGGTGCGCTGAGGGGGCGACGGCTTCCCTGGAGCCGGCCTGGGGGGGGAGTGAGGGGCGCTCCATGAGGGGCCCATCCGTCCTGGGCCGGAGAAGGCAGCGAGTGAATTAACGCCTCTGTGTCCGCATCCTCCCACCATCGTGGGTTTGGGGGTGTCTCCTGGCGGCTCCTTGCGGCGGCGGGGTCGCAGAACGGGGCGGGAAGGGGGGGGGGTGGTGGTGGTGGTGGTGATGGGGGGTGTCCTCTTTGACTCCTGGCCCGGTCCCCGTGAGGGGGCTCGGATGTTGGTTATAACTTGTTTTTAGACCGACCGAAAGCGGGTGCTGCAGGGGTGAGGGGGGGTGCGACGTGCCCTGTCGGGCCAGCGAGCCCCGCTTCGGGTCTGAAATGGAGGCGGCAGGTTCCCGGAGCGAAATGCCTGGCGAGAGCAGTTGCTCAGAGGTTAATTAGATCGGTATCGGACGGGAAACGCTTGAGTTATTAGTGGGGAACGCATCTTGCAAAACAGTCGTTCGGTTCCCCATGCCTCGGTCTGACCTCTGGGACCTTTTGGCCTGGATCTGCTTTAAAGATGGAACTCTTGGGTTCATGAGATTCTGACTTTTTGGAAGAGGAACCCATTATTTCAGTACAGGTGCTGGCTTTGTGGCCTGCTGACATCTCTCCATGACCCACAGCCAGAAGACGCTTGTGGGCTGTGCCATTTGTTCCTTCCCCCCCGCCCCCAGTATCTGCTGGCGCTTTCACAGACAGCAGTCACTGCAGCCTGCCCAGAGCAGGGCTTCAACCTGGATCCCTTACTGCCTTCAGCTCCATGCTTTACAACCTGGAGAGTGTCTTGGGAAGCCCGTCTCCTCCCAGCTGTGCCACCCAGGGCAGGCTGGGATCACTCCCACCAGCAAGACTTCCTGCTGGCAGCTGCGGGGTGTCACGAGTGCCACCTTTCCATGGGTCTGTGGCCGCTGGCCTGGCACTTCCCTTTGGCAGACAGGCTCTGCTGACGGGTATTGGGGGCACCGATGGTCTGACTTCCCAGCCAAGGGTGCTGAGAAACAGGGGGAGGTCTTCACCACCAGGTTTTGTGGGTCACCAGCTGAGTTATGGCTGTCCCTCCTGCCCTCCGCTCTTCCTTCTGGTTTTCACTTTTGCTTTCCTAAGCACTTACGTTCCTCACAAGACACAGAGATATGGAAATGATCATGGAAAGTTGTTCTGGTGTTGGTGTAGAGTTTTAAGAGAGAAAAGGAGGTTATGGTGACTTATGCTTCACAGTAGTCACTCCCTAGCTCCTAAAGCTGTTATGGTACCTGCTGAAACTCTTATTTATACAGAAGTCATGGACAAGTTCTTCCTGCAATTATTGGGGCTCCCTGATAGTGGCAATTGTTATTAAAAGATTGTATTTTAAGATAAATACAGTATTTTTCTGGATCTTGCATTACCTAATGAGGGGTATTTGTGTTAGAATTGCCTGTGCAGAAATGAAAAATACTGTATGCAAAGTTAGAAGCTCAATGAATGCAGTTACAGTGCAATGACAGTTATTTTGGCTATTTAGTTAAAAAACCAAAAATAGTAACTGGTGAGATCACGATGAGGGAGCCAGTGACAAATCCTTGAGTCTGTGAGCCCTTGGCTAGGGAGGGGAAGTGGCCAGGCGGTTTGCAAAGAGGCAGGATAATCTACCAGAGTGTTGTCTTCTGTGATCTGAGAATTATTATAGAATCATAAATGGTTCAGTTTGGAAGGGACCTTAAGGATCATAGAGTTCCAGCCCCCCTGCCATGGGCAGGGACGCTTCCCACTAGACCAGGTTACTCAAAGCCCCATCCAGCCTGGCCTTGAACACCTCCAGGGATGGGGCAGCCACAACTGCCATGGACAATCTGTTCCAGTGCCTCACCACCCTCAGAGGAAAGAATTTCTTCCTGATACCTAATCTAAATCTCCCCTCTTTCAGTTTAAAACCACTACCCCTCATCCTTTCACTCCTCTCTCTGGTAAAGAGTCCCTCCCCGTCTCTCCTGTAGCCCCTTCAGGTACTGGAACGCTGCTATAAGGTCTCCCCAGAGCCTTCTCCTGGCTGAACCCCAACTCTGTTAACCTGTCCTCATAGCAGAGGTTCTCCGTCCCTCTGACTGTATTTTGTGGCCCTCTCCTGAACCCATTCCAACAGATCCATGTCCTTCCTGTGCTATTTCTAGCTTTACTAATACTTTCCTACAAAAAGCGCCACCCTCCTCTTTGTAAACCAGAGGAAGGTTGAGGTTGCTGGTTTGACAAACGTCACCAGTAATTGCGTGTGGAGTGAGACTGGTCTGTGGAGGAGAACTAAAGCTGGCCAAGGCATAAACACGCTGGGGTTTGTGGTGTGGAAGTCGGTCACTGGGACAAGTGACCTGGCAAACCCTGTGCTGTGCAGATGTCAGATCACTGTCTGCAAAATGCTGTACCCGTGCTCCTCGTCCCCCTGCAATGGGGTGATTCCTCTGGGAATGGGAATGCACCGTCCTTGGCCTGCCCTCCTTTTTTTTTTTTTTCCTGCCTGTGTGCTGGCTTTGAACGTGTGCCAGCTCTGGGACACCGGAGGCACCTTGGTGTTCTCGGGCAGCTGTAGCGGTGAGGTACATGGTGACTCTGATGCTGTGTGTGACTGGACTGCTGTTGGCAGCAGAATGCAGCATCCAGGCACCGCTTACCTGAGCCAGGGGTTTGCCAGGACAGGGCTTGCATTTGCTATTGCCTGTTTTTTTTGAATGAGCAAAAGCACTTGGCTGTTTTGGGTCAATGCTGGCTTAAACCAAAACTTTAAACTGGTTTTAAGTGTGTATGTTTAATTTATAAAGCTTCCAGGCTTCGACTGTGTTAGTTTCGTTACATCAGTTAGTCAAAAATGTTAGTGGCAATCCGTTATTACAGCCTAACTAGCCACGTGTTCTCAGTTCGATCTCCATCCCATTTAGGGCACGCTTTTTTGAAGTTTTAATTGTAGTTTGACATGATACTGGAGCTGCTGGGCACTCTGCTGAACAAGTACAAAAGCTGTCGATGAGCTTAGTGTAATATGAAGAGATGTCTATTGTGTTGCTGCAATATCACATTAGACATCAGCGTCTGCTTTTTAAAAAAGAAATCGGCTTAATATCTGCACTTAGAGAAGGAATAGCTCCAGGGTTAATGCAGTGGTCACTTTTAATCTGGAATTCTTGCTGGGTTGCTACACAAATAAGGACCTCTGTGCTTTGGATGAGAAAATGAATTCTGAAACCAAAAGCTTTTAATAGAGCTGCCTCATTAACTGTGCCTTGTATAATTTGCAAAACTGTGTCATGTTTGGTTTTCTTCCATTTGTCCCTCTCCCCCCTCATTAAAAGATTCCCGTGTGTTAGTGTGAAATTATGGTTTGGGAAAGTTCAGCTGACCTCAGTGCAAATGTGAGCGAAGGAGCTCCCCAAAAATGAGATTTCCTGAAATTCCTGAATCCTGAAAGTTCAGGTGGTCGGCTCTAGCAGAGCTGGGTGTCTGTGTGGTGCCTTGGAAGATCATGTGAAATGGGGGGTTTTGTTTTGGCTTGTTTTCTTTTCTTTTTTTTTTTTAATTACTTCCTGATAAGTTGTCACAGGGCTTTCCCAACATCACATGAGAGGCAGCCTGAAGCCTTGGTGTGTTTTGAAACTCACAGCTGACTGAATCTGGCTGCTTTATGGTCTCTTGCCGCAATTAATGTGTTGCAAGTGGACACAGGAAGCCGGTTCTCTTTATTGTGTTCTTACTGGAACACCAGAACTGATGGAAGTGTTTAGATACTTTGGTTAACGGAGTGAAACCTTCTCCAGTTGTATATAAAAAGCTGTCCCGTTTGGGAGGAGGAGTAGGAACAGGGTGATTGGTTTTTTCCTCTTAACCCACTGTCACCTTAACCCCATCATCATTGCATCCTGGCCTCCTAAAGTCTGTCTTTGGAATACTTCATGTGAAACGTTTTTTTCTGTATAGGCTTTCTCATCGTTGAGACCTACGCTTTGACAATGCTAAGTATATTAAATAAAGCCTATTACGCAAAGGCTGTTATTGATAGTAGATTAAATGTGGGTAGTCTTAATGGAATTTATCTGCAGTGCTAAGACTTACAGGTCACAGATCAACTGACTTAACTAATTGATCTGTTACCTGCAACTCTGTCTGCTTTTTTTTTTTTTCTTTTTAAAAGTTGTAAAGCTAAATAAATACCTGTGATGGCTAACCCTGTTTATTTTCCTTCCCCCCCTCCCCTCCCCCTGCTTTTTGGTCTGTCTTCTACCCAGTGAGATTGCATCAAAATGTCTCTCTATCCTTCCCTGGAAGATCTGAAGGTGGACAAAGTTATTCAGGTATGAGGGGCTTTTTAATAAGATGAGTTTTGATGATAAAATAGATACGATCACTTTTGATCTAGGGGAGGGGATACTTTTATTACAGGTGCTAGTCTGTGTTTTATCATATTCTAAAAGTGGAAAGACAAACTGTTTACTTTATAGCTTGATACAATATGATTAATGTTTGTTTTATCACTGTTGGATATGTTTGTTTTACGTATTCAATTGTTGACATTGGTCTTTAACATGTTGATATGTTTGGTCTTTTTAAGTAGAGATACTGTGTCTTGCGTAGACAAACATAGTCAGTCTCTTCTCGTACTTCAGCTCTGACGTGGTGAATAGGTATTGACTGAACTAATAAACCTGCTGTGTCTCATTCCTGGTGTCCAGACCTGTGGCAGAAAGTTTTCATGGTCAGTTAGGCACAGAAAAGAGCAGTGACTCTCTTAACATTGTCTAGAATCACAGACCTGTCCTGGCTTTTTCGTGGTGCTGACAAGTTCTGTCAATACTTCCAAGGTTATCACGTTTGTGTGAAATCCTTTGTGTGTAAGAATATTCATATCTTTATTATTAGGTAGGATGAGGATGAAAAAAATAATCCGTGAAATTAAATAATGAAAAACACTTTAATGGATAAGACTTTATGAGAAATTGGACACAAATGTATTTTATGAGGAGTTTCCTTGCTTTCTTCAGCATTTTACAGAATCACAGAATCTTAGTGGTTGGAAGGGACCTTTGAGATCATCGAGTCCAACCACATTAAAAAAAAAAA
>JAOQGH010000012.1:115264605-115285759 GCA_025769975.1 Gallinago jamesoni
TGTGTAGCGGGTCAGGGCGGCATATTGGTCCTTCTGCCCCCCTCAGCAGAGAGTCACCCACAACTATGACCTTCCTCCTTTTTTACCTAGTTTCCGTTTTTTTTTCCTAAACTTAATGTGTATTTCGTCGCAGTTTAAATGACAGCGAGTTAACTGTTGCTTCTGTCTTGTCCTCACTGGGAAGCAATCAAGCAAAGAGCACAGAAGAACTCATTTATTCTCCTGTACTGTCCTGCAGTGGAGTGTCTCAGCCTCAGCTGTGTTTGTGTGGGCTGGAGATCTTGAAGCTGTGGGTGCTGTGTTGGGATTTCTTTTTGTGCCTTGCACGCCTCACCCCGCCTCATTCTTCTTATCTTACCAAAGTCCTTTATCTACAGTCAGGTAATGCTGAAAAAGAAAACAAACCAACAACCTGGCCTGGAGCTAAGAATGTGTTCCCTCAGCCTTTTAGTGACCAACTGCTAGTGTGTATATATTGCAATTAAAATATTAAATGCGATCTTTCTAGTACTTAGTTTTTGTGACCACTGACTGAAGCAGTAAGAAAAAGTAGGGTATCTCTATGCTGAGTCCTGTAGACCTTGAACCATAGATAGAAGTTCTGTCATTTTATGGAGCAGGGACTCTTCTTGTGTGTTCTCCTGCCCATACGCTTAGCAGGGTTTATGGACTTGGGCAGAAGTACCTTGTTCACGTGACTACGCCTGTAGTCTGTTGTGTTAATGAGAGTAAACCCTATAGAGATTTCTGTAGGGAGCATAACAAATTGTTCTGCTGAATTTGCCTAATCCTTGGTGATGTTGTAATCTCAAAGGTCAGTTTTCTAGAAATCAGTTCATGCAGGTCAGATGCTTGCTTTGAGATGAGCACCCACTTGAAGTTTAATTTAGGTTTTCACAAAGTTCTACCACTTGATGAGTGGGCTGTCAAGCAAGACAGCCCTATGAGAAAATTCACTTGGGGGTGGGAGAGAAGGGAGGTAGAGTTAGGAGCATTCCCTTACAAACCCCCAGTGGAGAGGCTTGTGTGTTCTTGTTGCCATCATCAATGGGGAAGGTGGCCCTTCAGCAGTGACATGACAGCATCTCACTCTCACCATCTGTAGTAGGAACTAGAGGGGGCTAATGGGCTGTCTACTGAGTATAGATTTGAGAGGGGAAATAAACACTGTCGTTGCCAAATACCATTATTTGAAGAGTAAGCAATTCCATTTTCGCTGATATTTTTGGTAGCAAAGGTTAAAATATTTGCCTCTTCCAAAAACTGCATTATAAAAATGCTGTCTTTTTAATAGCTGAGAGCACTCTTAGGAGAAAAAGGAAAAGTACTGAAAAACAAAGACTTTCCCAGAAGTGAGTAAAGTGAGATTAAAATGATTGGTGGTTGAAACAGATGGACTTGTTACATTAAATACTCTAACCTGTTTTTTTTTTGTCCAGCATTTGAGTTGGAGTCTGGTAATCTAAATACAACTGATACTGAAAAAATGAGTCATGCTTGCTCTGAAACTTTTTTCTGAAAGCAACTTCCTGGAGAGTGCAGGACTATGAAGTCTTCTATTTTTAAGCATGATTTCCTTAAAAACATTAAGTAATTTGACCATCACCTTGTGTTAGATGATTTATGTGTCCTGTTCAGTTTAATGTTTCACTGTGCATTTAGTAATTTCCCTTCCTCCCCCCACTTCTGACGTTCAACCTCAGGAAAGCTGTTGGGATATCTATTTCTATCACGCTTAACAGGCCTCTGTAAGGCAGTGTTTTTCACTGGTCATGATTAGTGACCAAGGCCAAAAAAGGAGTAGCTGAGGTATTGAGAAGGAAACTGGCTTACTTTAATTGGGCTTCTTTCTATTTGTGAGTCAGTAAGCAATATAAAAATTCAGCTTAGTGTGTTCACTATAGTGGCAGCTCCTGTAGAAAAATCATCTTAGAAGGTCCATTTCTTTCAGAAGGTGTTAAACAAGTACCATTGGGTTGTGTGGAGCTTGCAAACTATAGAGGACTATGGTAGAACTCATGAATAACATCTGTAAATGGTGAAGAAATAAAAATGGCTGCTATCCAGCTGAAAAAAGTTATTACAAAACACTCTGCCAAAGGTCATACCTTAAAACTTAGTTATAAAGCTTTGTCAGCCAAGATTAATATGTCTTTTAGGGCTCTTCATCTTGATGACAAAACCAGAACAGGTTGACAGTAAAACCTTTCTGCATTGTTACTGTAGCCTGGTCTCTTAAGAAGATACAAGTTGATCTACCAAAATAGTTTGATACAATTATGGCATATTGTATTGAAGTTACCTATGTTAAAGAAAAAGACTGACTTCAGAGCTTCAGGATTAATAGAAATTAGCATGTACAAAAAGGGCAATAGTCTCCTGTCTGCATAATAAAGACTTCTCTTTTCTTGTGCAAGATGACTTACGTGAGTTTCTTTGGTTTCAGGCTCAGACTGCCTTTTCTTCAAATCCAGCTAATCCAGCAATCTTGTCTGAAGCTTCTGCTCCTATTGCTCATGATGGAGGTAAGACCATCTACTGTGTAGTATCCTAAGGTTGTGGAAAGCAGCTATGATATCATTAAGTTAACAGTACAGTCAAAAATACATATATGTAACCCTGTTTACAAAGGGTGAGACCATGCCTTTGTGGAAGTGCCAGCACTCACCTTGGTAAAGTACTATAGGAGTTAAAAAAACAAAAACAGTGTTTGCTTATAAAAGGAAGTCGTGGCAAACACTAACCCTTCTTTTAATTTTTTGCAACCTTTTCCATGCAACTGTAGGCTACTATTAGTACAGTTTGAACTCTTTTTGACTCTTGCCTCAAACACTTAGTTGTCCTTGTTTATCGTGTGCATATTTGTAAGCTTTAGAGGGCAGCATGAGTCTGAGTGTCTTTCTTGTCTGTATGAGTTTGCTTAGGAACAGACAAACATGAATCTCAGAACAGAGAAGTGCCTAGGAAAGTGGAACTTAATCTTGTCATGCTATCAACATTAAGCTTCTAGCAGATTTTGGGATCAAATGTCTGGTGGAAAATCATCAGACCTAAAGCTGAATGACTTGTACCCATCTCCCCTCCTCTTTCTCCTATGTGTGTGTACATCCACAAAGATGCACAGGTATGTTTGAGGTCAGAGCTCTGGTTAGGCTTGGTCTAAAAGACCTAAAGCCTTGAACCAGTGTAACCAGCAGCAGTGCAGGTGGTAAGATGCTGAAGCTTGGGGGATGTAACCTTGTCTACAGAGAGCTTCCTTTTATAGATCCTTTCTGGAATAGATCCTGTCCTGGCCTAACCTCGCCTGACAAGATTTGAGTCTGCTTCAGCAGTCTCTTCTTGGCAGCATTCTTTCTGCTGTCCAGAGTTTGAATTCCCCTGCAGTTTCTGTGCCTGCTGGCCAAATGACATAATTTTGACATCAGCTTGTGTGTAAATTGCTCAGGAGCTGTGTATGGCTGCAGAGTGATTAATTGCCCAACATATTCCAAAGGGAGGCCTTTACTATCTACAGGATGTGCCAAACCTGCTGGGAATACCTTTTGCCTGGCAGAGGCAGGAGAATATACAACATCAAATTGCAGAAAACATCTAAAGTTCTTGGAGGTGTCTGTTTTGAATGAAAATATCATACAGCCAGCAAAGATGCATCTTGTGTTGTGTTTTCTGGTAAAGAACGAAAGGGAAAAATCAAGTAGCTGCAGAAGTGTTGTGCAACACCAGTTGTGTTTAATCCTAGAGACTTGAAAATGCAAACAAAAGACAACCATAGAAGAAATGTTCATTAAAAACTTATTAATCAGTATTGATGAAACTGCAAGCTGATAGATCAATCTGGAAAAAAGATCAGCCAGGACAACTCTCATGAAGCAACATGCAAACATACCACTGAAAGTATTAAGGACTAAAAATGTCTCTCGTAAATTGGAATTCATGTTGCCATGACCTTTGTGTTCCTTCCCAGAAAAGTTACTTTCTGTTTCTAGTCAAATATGGATTCTTTTCATAGTTGGGTTTATGCACATAACCATAAATGAACACTAGAAACCTAAGCTTTGAGAACTGGGGAGCCTGCCTGCTTCCAAGGCTGTCCCTTGCACGCTCACTGCTTGCTTTGCGAGCAGCCTTTTCTGTCGCCGCTGATTTGGTGAGAACAGCAAGTGGACTCTTAAGAGAGTTCTCGTAACTGCCACTTGTTAAATCCTGCTGGTTAATTATCTGTGGAATGTCAAGAGCAGTATGAAGCTTGTTTCCAAAGTGGTTTGACTCAAGGTTCTGACAAGTCTGTCAGTTTAACTTCTTTTCTTCCTGCACCCCACTCCTCTCGAGCGTGGAGGAATCTCCTGCTAGATATTTGAAGGTGGTTTTGTCTTGTTGAGAAGTATGTCAGAAACAACTTCATTTTGAAGCTTTGAGAAAATGACAGCTGCTTCTTAATGAAGAATATTAAAGCAGACTGCACTGTGGACCTTACAGCCAAAAGTCTGTCTTCTGCAGAAACCTTACCGTGCCTGAGATCTGGACTGTCTTTGGCATGGATGTCTCTTGGAAGAGCTGTCTTACCTGGTTTGGGGGTGAGAGACCAGTTCCCCACTAATTCCCCAAAAGTTTTGGAGCGAGGTCATGATTTTGTGGCTTGGAGCACAATGCTGGTTTTGGAATGTATCACCATGCATCTAATGCCATTTGTGCCATAAAGGATGAATGAAGTAACTGAAACAAAAAATTCTCTGTAAGCTCTTTATCTCAAATGTGCTGCTTCTCTGGTTCCTTTTCTAAGGTGGGCAAGAATAACAGTCCTGATTCAAGTGAGTCTTCCATTCTAATTTTCAAATGAGATACTTCAGCAAAACTTGTGCTATTGTAATATAATTGTACATGTGAAAGCAACATCTCCTCGTTTTGTTAAACCAACAATTGTATTGACAGGTTTTTTTTGTTTGTTTTCCTCCTATAGGCTTGTACCCCAGATTGTATCCAGAACTTTCTCAGTACATGGGCCTGAGCCTCAGTGAGGAAGAGGTGCAGAGGAACCTGCCAGTGGCAGCAGCTGCTCAGCCGCAGGGTGTAGGTACCAGTCAAGCGTGTCTTGGAAACAGTATTTATCTGGCATTCTAGAGAGTAGAGTACCGTACTTGACTGATAAAGGAATTGTTTTAAGTGACTGCCTATTTTTCTTTGGTCTTAAACTGAGCAGTCTATTTCCAGTGTTGGGGGGTGGGGAAGAGCTGATGTTGGAGCTTGATTTGTGTGTTGTGGGTTTTGTGCAGGGTGGTGGTTTCTTTTGTTTTAATATCACTCTATATAAACTGATGTATAGCTATTTTAAAAAAGCTGAAACTAAGTTGTCTGGCTGTTTTGTTTTAATCAGCAACTGGTAACACGACCTTCTACTAATTACATGGTAGCTCCGGTGACTGGAAATGATATTGGAATTCGCAGAGCAGAAATCAAGCAAGGCATCCGTGAAACAATTTTATGTAAAGATCAAGATGGCAAAATTGGACTTCGCCTTAAGTCTGTTGACAATGTAAGTACAGAAGCTTGCTTTTACCTATATTTTACTGCTGGATTAATTTAGTAGTGAAGTTAGTGTATGGTCACAAAACTGTCTTCTGTCTTGCTTATCCATTATCAAAATCCTAAAATCCTTCATTAGATCAGTAACTAGATTTCTGGATTTCCAGACTAGGATCTAAATTCACAGCAGCAATTTACTTTCATGTGTTTTATAACACCTGAAAAATACTTGTAAACTTTTTTCCACTGTAGAGCATGAAACTGTCCCTGCAGAGGTGCTGTGATACTTGTTCAAGACTTCTCTCTATCTTTGTGGAAACACTTGGCAGTACTTGAAGTTCATCAGTGTGCAGAGCACTGTCCGTGCCATAGAAGTAGCTCTTCTATAGATTCTTGCAGTGTTTTGCTGGTGAGAAGTGCAAATAGTAAGGGTGTCTTCTCATCTCTATGTAATTTCAGAGTAGGCTTTTTTGAGTTTCCCTTAACATGACCATAGCTGCAAGGACATCCTTAAACCTGCTCTAGAGCTTCTGTTTCAGTATCTCTTGATTCTCAATATGGAAAATCTTTATTTTTTTTTTCTTGGCAAGGTCATTTAGTTTGAATATTTAAAAAAAAATGTACTTGAGGTTTCATATAGGGTTAAAGTGCTTTATGTACCTCTAAGTCAGGAAACGCTGAGGTTTTCTTACAGTAGCATGTTTTGGTTTGGTTTTGTGTGTTATGTTGGTTTTTTTTTAAACACTCCTTCACCCCCCCCCCCCCCCGGCTCCAAGGTATTATTTACAGTTTGTTTTGGTATGTTTTACTTGCTTTTTTTAGTGATACTTTGACTACAAATAGTTTAAAACCTTGGTTTCTTTTACCTGAGGTATTAGCAAGTCAGAATTGATAAAAAGTGAAAACTAATGGGGTTGTGAAAAAAGGAAAAATCTGCCATAGAGTTCCTGGTGCTGCTGATCTATTTCTACAGCTATATATAGACTATGATGTCTGGCAAAGGAATTATTAGTCAAATGCACAAGGAGATATGCAAATTTACCACTAGTCTGTCTTGATCCAGTAGTTCAGATTTCTTATTAAAACAGCACAGTACTTAGCCTTTTGTGTAAGGCTTTAATGTCATGTGCCACTTCCAAACTTTATTCTAGCATTAATTATCTCTCAGTCTCTCAAAGACATCTAGAAAAAGACTTAAATTTCAAAAATGCCTCTTAAGGAGAGATAATAAGCAAGTTCTTCTGTCCGTTTGGTTAGTATTACATAGAGAATGGGAAACTTTAAAGGGCTGTCTATTCTGTTGCTGGTCTTTGTCTTTAAGGAAGAACTTCCTCTTTTTTTTTTCTCCTGACTTTCATCTTTCTTCCCTTTTTTCTCTTTTTCAGGGCATATTTGTCCAGTTAGTTCAGGCAAATTCTCCAGCATCCCTTGCTGGTCTGCGGTTTGGGGACCAAGTTCTGCAGATCAATGGTGAGAATTGTGCAGGATGGAGTTCTGATAAAGCGCACAAGGTTCTGAAACAGGCTTCTGGAGAAAGGATTTCCATGATCATCCGGGACAGGTAAAGCCAGTTGCAGATATGGATTGTCATTATCCATTTCGGAGTCATTCTGTGGGGTTTGTGTCTCCCCTTGCTTGAGCAGGACTGTAGGCATAACAAAATCTGTTTGTCCATGTACTTTGATAGTAAAGATCCTCAAAAATATTCCCTTTTATGGGGAACAGTCAAAATAGTTGTTAATTTGTAAACTTTCAGCGCACGCTTGCCTGGACATGATGAGGTATGACATTTTTCAAGGTAAACTAATGAGGGATAGCAGTAGTCAAATTTAAACTCTGAATTCAAGAGTTCTGTGCTTTTTTTTGGACACAACTTGACATTGCTTTTTCAATTAGCAAAAGCAAATAAAAGATGGTACCAAAATATTCACTGTAATAGTGAATACACTTGTGGCTGCCCCATCCCTGAAGGTGTTCAAGGCCAGGCTGGATGGGGCTTTGAGCAACCTGGTCTGGTGGGAGGTGTCCCTGCCCATGGCAGGGGGGTTGGAACTCTGTGATCTTCAAGGTCCCTTCCAACTCAAACCACTCTGGTTTTTATTTAGCATGATAGTTTTATTGTGAGCTCTGTTTACATATGAGCTAATGCCAGTTTTGCTGAAAGTATGATTGAAGCAGTACAGATTTTTAATTGTATTAAATAAGGAGCTTGTAGCTATTTGTATGTAGTAGTAATAAGTCAGATGCAAGATCAGGTCTGCAGGCTATGGAAAGACAGATGATACATGATATGGCTACCTACATGTCTCCAAAGTTTTTTCAGTGTTTATTCTTGTTTAAGAATCAAGTTTGACCCAGTGGAGGACATGGTACTTCTATCAGGGAAGCTACTTCTATCCTGTATTGAATCAAAATGCTTTGGTAGTAGATTCCCTGCCCTGTCTGCTACTTCTGTGCCCAACTCCTCATGCCCTTCCTGGATTTACTAGCTTTTTAAGACACAATTTAAAGGTTTATTGTCTGTATAGCAGTAGAAATGTTGTTGGGGAAGGCTTTTACTCCAGAATCCTGTCGTCTACGTACAGTTATTAAAGCTGCCTCTGTTATTTTATCTGCCTTGTAAAGTTTGTAGAGAAAACTTAATACGTTTGGGGTTGTTGTGGTGGGTGGGTGGATGCTGTATGATATTTTTTGTATTATTGTTAATCCAGACGGTTCGCCTGGTAAAACAGGGGAAACATTTAATGGTTAGAAACAAGTATATATTAATATAACAACATTAACATAACAAAGTTAAACCCAACTGTTTCATTGTAGTCTATGTATGAGTAGCTGCTTAGAGTACAATTATTTTTTGTATGTCAAAGATGCTGAAACAGTGTGTGGTTCTTCTGTGGTTTAATAGACTGAAAATATGACTTTTGCATTTTAAATGTCTTGTAGGCCTTTTGAACGAATTATTACTATGCACAAGGACAGTACAGGGCATGTTGGTTTCATATTCAAGAATGGAAAAATAACCTCAATAGTGAAGGACAGTTCTGCTGCGAGAAACGGACTTCTTACAGAGCACAACATCTGTGAAATTAATGGCCAGAATGTAATTGGATTGAAGGTAAAATAAGTAATATGTGGTGGGTGTGGATAGCTGTGAGCTTTTTGTGGACATACAGTAATTGTGTTTTGGAGAGGGAAAAGGATTGTAATATGTTGTTTAATGTTCATAAAATAAAGTTGGGTATGAGAGGTTTCTTAATTTGGCTGGAGAGACATGTATGTTTTAAGGCAGCTTTGCAGTTTGTATCTATAGGCAGGGCAGCTCATTCTCTGCCTCTGCCTGGCTGACCCTCAGCTTTTATCTGTAGTTCAACTTTAGAAAAACAAAGAAGAATCTTCCTCCTGCCAGCCTGTCTCCAGTTCTAGTAGGAGTTTTGTGTATAACATCTGTGTTCCTTCTCTAGTCAGTTCGTGCAAGATACCAGTAACCAAACGCCTATGAAGTGGTGTTACAGGGTCAGTGGTTTGCCCTGAAGGTTAAATACCCCAAGCGAGGGGCTGTGTGTGTGTCTCTTAAGCTGTGTGAAATGTCTTAGAGAAAGCTTTGGAACTGCTGCTTTATTAGTCAGCTTGAGTAATGGTGCTCATGTGACTTCTTGTTCAATAACAGGACCCCCAGATTGCAGACATCTTGGCAACAGCTGGAAATGTAGTGACCATTACCATCATGCCTTCCAGTATTTATGAGTATATAATAAAGAGGTAGGTAATAAGGAAAGCAGCCATGGTGTTAATTACAATTGAGTTGACAGTATTTTTTTATAGGTTAAATACAATGTACTCATGATAAGACCTGATTACAAACTTGACATGAAAGTGGGAGAGGAGGTGGGGAGAATCTGAAAATGTGCTTAATCTGATGTTTTAGTAAAGACAGTGGCTCTGTTTTTCAACTATTCACGTTGGTGATGATCCTTTGCCTTTTCTCTTAGAAAAGCCCTTTTCTAAACATAATTTAACTGAACTTGAGTTTTTGGGAACTTTCAAGTATGTGGATAACACAAGTATTTGGGACCTTGTAACTAAAATGCAACTAATTCTGATGACATAAACGTGATTCTTGGCAGGATATAGCTGGCTTCTTTCTAATCCTTTGGCAGCCATGGCTTTCTACAGCTAAATCTCTCCTCTAAGAATGTTTTTGAAGTTGCTAGAAATTAATAATGCTTCACGTATAATTGAGTCTTTCCCCCCCCACTTGATATGCCCTTGTTTGAGCAACCTGCTCTAGTGGGACGTGGGACTCGATCATCTTTAAGGTCCCTTCCAACTCTAACCATTCTATGATTCTCTTCCTACAAACCAGTTTTCTGCCCAAGAGCAGAAAACCCTCCCTGCACACATGCCCACCTTCTGAAAGATGTTGATAAGGAACTCAGTTACTCAGAGTTCTTATTAGTATCGTGGGCTTCTCTGTGTGCAGTTTGGCATGTCTATTGGCAAAAATAGTGGAGTAAAAGGCCAGCTTTTGAATGGTATTAAAGGGGTAGCAATGACTAAGCTATGGTGATCAGAGGCTTTGGTGGTCTTCTAGAGTTCTCACAAAACTGAATGCCTTTTCCTTTTCTTTAGGATGGCAACTAGCATTATGAAAAGCCTGATGGATCATTCCGTTCCTGAAGTCTAAACTTGCATCGTGTACGTGTTTGTACATACACATAATGATGATTCCACTAAACTTGGGCTATTGTACTCAGTGATTTCTTTCTTCTGCACACGAGCCTTTCTGGAGGCCAAGAGAAGATATGCTGCATCAAGCATTTGCATCAATAATGGCTGGGAATGTTACAGTTCAACATATCTTGTTTATTCACAAACTGTAAAACTTGTAGCCTTATATGCTTGACAAATGTGAAATTCCGATTGTGTTACGACTTCTTTTCGTAGGTCTTTTATTTAGTTTACTCCTACTATAAGCCATCGCAACTAAAGCAACCAGATATCACTTGCAAAGTTAGGTGTTGTTACCTAGGACAATGCTGTGCTTTGTATGTTTAAGACAAATGAGTATTTTTACCGCTTTTTGTTTGCAAGAGTAGACTTGAAATAGCGTATTAGAAGTATGGCTAGTACTAGTTATTTTTTTTGTTGTTGTTCTAGTAAATACTGTTTACACAAAAATGCCAGCTGAGCTGAGTGTAGCCGAAGGCATCGTTCAGTAAGTAAGCGTATTAAAGTAGTGTACAGATACTCGAATCTTTTTATTACTTGTTATACAAATTGTAACTAATATGCTTATCTCTCGCCTTAACCATGTTCTTAAGAATTCAGAAATAACCAAATAAATGACTGAAACCTTAGCTCTGCACGCGTGTGGAATTCTTAAGATGGGCTCAGACAGGCTTGGCTTGTTGAAGCTGCTTTCAATCAACAACAAAGACAAGGTAGGAAATAGAGTTTAAAGTAGCTTCCTGAATAAACCCCCTGCCTACGGGGTTGAAATGTTTTAAAAGGATAGATCTGGGGTACTTTGGATGAGAAATACTGAACTGTTCATACCTTCAGCTTTAAAGTGGAATAGGAGCCCAGTTGTTCAAGGCAAAACCCTCATGAAGTTGTTCAAGGCAAACCTCATGAAGTTCAGCCAAGCCCAGTGCAGGGTCCTGTGCCTGGGAAATCTCAGGCACAAATAGAGGTTGGGCAGAGAATGGCTGGAGAGCAGCCCTGAGGAGAAGGACTTGGGGGTGTTGATGAATGAGAAGCTCAACATGAGCTGGCAATGTGCACTGGCAGCCCAGAAGCCCAGCCCCATCCTGGGCTGCATTAAGAGAAGTGTGGCCAGCAGGTCTCGGGAGGTGATTCTGCCCCTCTGCTCTGGTGAGACCCCACACTGTGTCCAGCTTTGGAGTCCTCAGCACAGGAGGGACATGGACCTGTTGGAATGGGCCCAGAGGGCCACAAAAATGGTCAGAGGGCTAGAGCACCTCTGCTATGAAGACATACTCTGAGAGCTGGGGTTGTTCAGCTGGGAGAAGAAAAGGCTGCAGGGAGACCTTAGAGCAGCTTCCAGTACCTGAAGGGGAGCTACAGGAGAGAGGGGGAGGGACTCTGTCAGGGAGTGGAGCCATAGGATGAGGGGTAATGGTTTTAAACTGAAAGAGGGGAGATTTAGATTAGATCTTGGGAAGAAATTCTTTACTGAGAGGGGACACAGCTGGGGCTACTGGTCCAAACTGACCAAAGGAAAACCACACCATTTGACATCGTGCTCAGCAATAATCTTTGGGTGAGTCTTTCTGAGGTAGCTGCTGCTTGGAGACTGGCTGGGCATCAGGCTGCTGGTGGGAGATGGTGAGTTACTCCCTTCATGTTGCCTTTCTTTTTTCTTCCCCTTCACTTAATTAACTGCCTCTTATCCCAACCCATGAATTTTCCTGTTTTTTGCCCTTCTGATGCCTTGCCTGTCCTGCTGTTGGGCAGGGGAGTGAGAAACTCGGTAGGGGCTCAGCTGCTGGCTGGGGTCAGCCCACCAGACTAGGTCACAGGCACCTTGAACTGAGACTTTAAGTGATCTGAAGTTAAATACCAGTTTTGGCGAGTGATTTCCTTTTTTTAATGCTCTGTTCCAGGTTCCAGCTGTGCAATGTAGGATTCCTGAGCCGCAGTGCCCTGTCCAGGGTAGCAGTATAAGCTCGGTTGTGCCTGTCAACAGGAATCTGTCTCGTGGCTTCCTGTTTCCCAAATGAATTTTTCAGTCATGGTAACCGAGGGAAAGCCGTGACACTCCAGGCTGTGGTGGTGATCACATTCAGCCTGGGAGCCAGTTCAATGGGATTGTTTGGTTACAAAATGATATGTCTCTGGAACCGCTCTGGCAAGCGCTTACTGGCAGGTGTCGGTGACTGACTCAGCCTCACGGGCAAGGGCCCTGCAGCCTGGAGAAGTCATCTCTAAGCTCCTTGGCAAGCAAGTTTGCTTAGCTGTGAAATCCCTGGAGCCCAAAACAATGTATGAGGGAAATGCTGATCTCTGCAGCTAACCAGCTTTTCCTTAAGAGCAGATGATTGAGGAGGGGCCAGTTCAATACCTACTCAAGCTCTAAAACTCCGTATTTAAGCAAACCTTTTACTGTAGTTATAGCTTGGCCAATGGAGTTGAGTCACCTAAACCCACAGAGGAAGAAAGAGACCTGTTTGATAACAAAAGAAGTTTGTATCTCTATTTCCAGTGGATCTCACCTGTAGTTAACAGAGGTAGTACTTCAGTACAAGTACTTAGTGTGGTTTTTTTTCTTTCAGCTGTAGCATGTAGCAACCACGAGGGAAATAACTAATCAATCACAAAACTCTCCTGTCTTCATACAGAAACCAGCTGGCATTGAAGAATAAGCTGTGGTTAGATGTACGGACACAAACTAGACCCACCACTGCTCAGAGTAACAGCTGCCTTAGTGCTCAAAGTGTGCATCTTCATCAGGAAGAAAGGCTGATTACACAAGAGGTACATACAGAGTGGCAGGAGACTGCAGGTATCCTTAAAGGTGTCTTCAGAATGCAAATCCTTCCTTGAAACCAGTTCACACAGCATGCTATGATGCATTCCATGTAAATCAAACAAGGACTGCAAGTTAAGAGTTCTTTAATTACAGAAAAATAGTTCTTTAATTTCATCTCTGATATCACTTTAGACAAGCACTTTTAGTATGATAATCCATGAAAAACAAATGCATACACTATGGAAGTTAAGAGCTCTCAGTGAAGTCACCATAACATAGAAAGTTGTAGTTGAACAAAACTTCCTGTCTGGTTGAGCTTCAGCAGCCATCATTGCACACAGTTAAGTTCCTTTAAAAGGTTTGGTTTAAAATAAGAGTTCGTTTAAATGTCTGGAGGGAAAGGCACTTAGTACTGCAGTTTCCAGAACATGATTTGTTTGTCTTCCCCTCCTGTAATAACACTGTTGCACTGTTCGTTCATCCACATGGATGTTACAGCACCTGGGGAAAGAGAAACCCAAACAAACAATTAAGTCCAAATGAAAGTGAGACTCCAAGTGATGGAGCAGATCTTCTGAAATGAGTTTAGGATCATCTGATGACTAGTTTGGGCTCCACTGACACCATATACACTAACAAGGATTTTAATGGGCTTCTGGGTGGCGGCTGTTTCTCAGAGTAACAACCTCTTGCTACGTTGCCTCAGCAGGTGTTGGGTACCAGAGGGACAATGCCAGAGGTAGACAATGGCCAAAGGATTCATGGGGATAAGGGAAGAAGATTTCTCTAGGAAGTGAGATTTTTCACTTACTTATTACTATTACTTATTACTATTAAAAGTATATTCACATCTTCTAGCATACATCTTGAGACCCCCTTCCACAGCTCCCCTTGGCTACAGGATGATGTCTTCACAGCTCACGTTCCAAGAGCACGAGCTGATGGTAGGGAAGTTCAAAACAACTCTTCATGAAGGCAGCCTTAAAAACCAAACTGAATAAACCAGTTTTTCTCCTTCAAACATTGTTTGCTAATGTACCTATAAATCCCCATCCAAAACAATTTTCTAGTGAACTTTACATAATTTATTGTTAGACTCCCAGTCTGGACATGTATGGGTGCAGTGTATACTACGCTTTATTTGGGCTACGAGGTAGAAAAATTTAGACTTTTGTGATGATGTGTGAATTAGAAAAATCTCAAGTCATTTACCTTTGGTCGGTCTTGTCAACAGCAATATTCCTCCCTTGTTATTCAATTTCCCAGGAGGCTCATGTAGACCTACTTTTAGTTCTGCTGTTCTAGATAACATGAACATCAGGAACAGCCCACTGGCTGAGCAGAGGACTCTCAAACTTTTCAATACTAACAAACTGGAAAACAGGAATCTTCCATTCAATTTGAGAACACGAACAGTTCAGACATACCTGTATGTCCTTTGATTCTTTCCACAACTTTTCCTCCAAGAAGGTCCCAAATCAGTAATTCACCAGATTGACTTCCCGATAAGATGGTATTTCCATCCCATTTGAAGCACCTGCAAGGACATTTCCAAACTAAGCCAAAAAATAAAAAGAACTTAAAGGGTAGAGTGTCCTTTAGTTTCCTACCTCCATTTAAACGTTGTCTTTCTTAAAAGGTTATTGCTAAATTATTTGAAAAGGTCACAACCCAAAGCTGCTTCTCTGACAGCCCTAGACCAGCCAGACCTTCCCTGGCAGAAGGATGGAATGTGTTCACAGAAGGGAAGAGAACCCAGTCAGCTTCACATGTGTGTGGTACCCAAGTGCTCTCATGAACCACCACTTCATTTCTGTCATTTCACGTCCCTGAAACAATCACTTGAAGTACAAAGAGGACTTTCAGGGAAATAACTGAAGAAAAAAAAATAATAAGTATACACATAGAATCATTCAGGTTGGAAAAGAACCTTGGGATCATAGAGTCCAACCATCAACTCTACTCTAGTAGGCCCTTTCTAGTCTGGTACCACCAACCATCAAGCATTTCCCCAGTTAACTAAGGTGGCCACACAGTTTCATGATCCATACGTTCTCAGAATTACCTCTGCGGCTCACCAGCAGTTACAGAAGATATAAGCATTCCGGTTTGTACATCTATTACTTTAAAACAACAGTCCTCTCCGGTGCTGAGTAGATGTCTGCTGTCTGTACAACAGAAAAAAGCAAACAAAAGCAAGCACGTTTAGACGTTCAGTTCCAGTTATCACAGCAGTCTGATGCAGCACATTAGAGTGCCTGACCTACTTATTTATAGATAATGCGCTATAAATTAAATCTCCAAGCAAGCAACAATAAACTAAGTTGGTTCAAAGTCTGGACCGCTGGTACACAGGTCCATACTAGGCTGGAGACAATTAATAAAGCCTTTATAATGGGTTCGGATTGACACATGTCAACCCAAAACATCTCAGCATCCCCCTTAAAGTTAGTAATTCCAATAAGAAGGGTATATGACATGAAATCAGGAATGAGATTCCCTTTGAATCTTGCAGTGGTACATATTAAAAACTGAAATCCAACATACCAGGGCTAAAAGCAGCATCAAACACAGTCCCAGAATGACATGGCAACTGGTGCAACACCGTTGCTGTAGTAACATCCCAGACACTGATGGTACCCTCTTTGGTTCCAGACGCCAACATAGTATTGGCAGTGTTAAGGTCAATGGTATTTACCTAGGAAGTTAAACATCCCATGATTTTCCTATTTTTTTCATTTGAGCTCTCTTAAGACAGGTTTTAAGCATGTACAAAGCAAGCCTATTAACCCTAAGATGATATTTTATCTACAGAAACCTTTTACATTTAACATCCTTAATTAAGAACAATTATTAAAAATCCTGCCTAAAAGAGATAGGTCCCTTTGATAATATTTTAAAATGCTTTTTCTTTGCAGAATCAGAAGTGCCAATCGATGTTTCAGACTACTTTTAGCACCCATACTCTCCACTTAAATGCAAGACTTTACCCTTAAGGGTAAAATTTTTCTTTACTTTTAAAGAACCTCCTAATCAGCAATTGTTTCTGATTCACTTGGGTCTAGTTCTTCAACATTCCCAGAAGTGTTTCAGTAAATGTCTATGTTGAGACCTGTACAAAACCCTAAACTAGAGTGTTTAAAATACAGTAATTCTCAATAACCTGCTAGAGTGACATTAGAGCCTATAAATAGGTGTGCAGTTACACATTTATGATTTAGTGCACACAATGCGTTTACATATTTACAGTGAAATTCAGTAATATATTTTATTGCATGGTAAACAACTTGGACACATGCTTTTTCATTTGCCTGCCTTTAGCAAAGATAGATTAAGAAGCAGCTGTAGCAATGAAAATACTTGAAAAACATTCTTCTGTGCAAAACTAAAGAACCTAACAAAAAAACCCAACCACAAATCCCAGTCCTCCCCCTGGTGCTTTGTGCACAGAAGGTGAGCAAGACAAATTAAGAAATCTCTGTTTATACTCTTGGACCTTTCAGCTGGGGAAGCAGGTGATGCTGGTGCAGGACATCTCAGACAAAAAAAAACCTGAAATGAAACAAACTTCCCCATACACAGACACTTCCCAAAACAGCAATCCCCCCCTGCCCCCTAACCCAATCCTTGTGCTTTACCGCTAGATCCTGACTTGGATTTTAATGAGCAATTAATCTCAGGATATGGAGATACCACATCCCTACCCAGATACTTACGCTAACGTCGTGTTCCAACTCTGCGAGCAGTTCGAAGTGGTGCTTTTTATTGCTGGAGGTCTCCCCGGGCAGACAGCGCCACACCTGCAACACAGACATTTCCCTTTGCTCAAGGAAGCATCAGCAGAGCCGCGGAGGAGTTTCTTCAGCACAGAGCTCTCACGTTACAAGGAAGGCTTCTCCTGTTAACTGAGGGCCTTGCCTGCGTGGCAGAACGCAGCAACGGCAAATGCCACCTGAACTCGTTTACCATAAGCAGAGCCACAGATTAAACACAATTACACTGATCCCAGACAGCTTATGGAAGCCCTAATACAGGTTTATCGCTGCACCAAACATATCCTTACCAAAAAACCATCCGCAGAAGTTCTTTCTGGGAAGTTCTTTCCTGTCTCTAACTTCCAAATTATCTTTCCACCTAACTGCAGGCATGCTCTGTAGAATAGCAAGTTTCTGGGTCCACTTTGCTGAATAACATCAGATACAAAACTATTAAACTATTAAGCATTTTAGAAACCTGTTCCCCTCAGCAAACAGAATCACCAGTCAAGGTCACAAAGCATACCAGTTCCTCCAATAAACACAGTTTGCCTTCAAACCCCTCACATTTAGATTAAGTCGGAATGAATGAAATGTCTTTAAAGTAACACTTCAGCTTTGAGATACAGCTGAGATAAAGCTAAATGAAGATTTTCTAGACATAAACTTGCTGTGATACTGGCTAAGTTATTATTCCAGAACAAAAGTACCTATAAATACTTAAAAGGTGGGTATGAAGAGTCTGGGGCCAGTCTTTTTTCAGTGGTGACCAGGGACAGGACAAGAGGAAACGGGCACAAATTGAATGTAACAAGTTCCACCTAAACATGAGGAGGAACATCTTTACTTTGAGGGTGGCAGGGCACTGGAAGAGGCTGCCCAGAGAGGTGGTGGAGTCTCCTTCTCTGGAGACATTCAAAACCCGCCTGGACACATTCCTGTGCAACCTGCTCTGGGTAGACCTGCTTTGGCAGGGGGGTTGGACTAGATGATCTCCAGAGGTCCCTTCCAACCCCATGTGATTCTGTGAAAGGATCCACTGCAAAGCATTTGGCTGGCTGAATATTAAGAAGTGCTAGCTAATTATGGAATCGTAACAAACCAGACACAAACCTTCACAGTGGAATCCCAAGACGCAGAATATAAGCGGCCATCACACCAACAGATCTTACTGACTGCATCATCATGCCCCATTAAGATGTCTTGCTGTCTTCCAAATGCAATTGAATAAAAATATCTAACAGGAAAAGGTTACAAAAGCATTACACCTTCAGAAAAAACTTACGCTTTTTTTTCTAAATAGATGAAAGTAACTTTGCTTCTACAGTTTCTAAAAGAAATCTACCAAAATAAAGAGAAATATAAACACTGCATTTTATAAATTAATTTCTTTGTCATTATCTAAATCCATAAATGTTAACAACCAAGGCACTCAGTGTAATTCAATAAAGTCAATAGGAAGTAAATACACACATATGATTGTCCCATGAAGAACTTATGACAGTGGTATCTCCTGGTAAGATTAGACAAGATGACAAAGCCTGTAAGAAAAAAAAAAACACACAGAGGTAGTGGTCAATTTCCTACCCCAAATCAAATAGAGGGGACATTAACATGCTTTTGGAGAAAAAGAAGCATTTTAATTTTCTGTACACGTAACATAGAGGTGTTGTATGAACAAGAATCAAGAAAAACCTTGCAGGCTGGACACTAAACTCCAGAATGCTTAATCCCTGGTAAATAGAAAGGAAGAACCTCAAGCTCAGGAACACACAGAGAACTGATAGATCTCCTTTTTCAAAACACTGGTATTTCAAGGACAGGGTATGCAATTGCTCACTCAGGAGAAACTGGGTCAACTCTTTTACCTTGTAAGCTGCTGTCAATTCTAGATGCAGCTAACAGAAACTAAAAATCAAGGCTTCCTTTGAAGTTTGTTCTCCGTGACAGCTACTTATCAGCTCAGCTCTTTCCAATAGCAAACTTAACTATCTAATTCCTACTATTCTCAACAAGAAACATTCTTAGACAGCTTCTCAGTTACATTACCATCACTGGAAGCAGCAAGCTAAAAAAAAAAAAAAACTATAATAAAAATCAATCAGCCCAGTACTTCTACTGGTCATGTTTTAGATTTGTTCTAAAAACCAGTAAGCTGATGGACTGTAAAAAGACTACTGCTTCTAGCATTGCTGCAACAGATCAGCACTAAAACTACAGAGAGAAGAATTAAATACGAGTTTACAAGGCCTGCCCACGAGAAACTGAGTTTTGGCCTAGGAGTCAGCAAAGAGCTCTCTTCTTACAGTGCCAAGAAGCGACTTTCTTAGGTTTGCCTTGGCTAAAGCATCAGGAATTGCTGTATCCAGATTCACCTGCTGGCGTGTGCCATGGCAGGCCACAGGGTCTTGATCCTGAGACTTACTTGGGGACCTATTAGAGCATGCTATGGCCCAGAGAAGTTGTGGATGCCCCACCTCTGGAGGTGCTCAGGCTGGATGGGGCTTTGAGCAACATGGTCTAGTAGGAGCTGTCCCTGCCCATGGCAGCAGGGAGGCTGGAACTTGATGATCTTTAAGATCCCTTCCAACTCAAACCATTCTATGATTATGTCTGGGCAACACACTTGCCTTTTTTGTTCCCCCTAGAGATGAAGGTAAAGAGTAGGCTGGTATATCCTAGTGTCTTGCCTCAAAGGACCTTGAACATGGTAATTTGGTCTGAATCTCTGTGACCCAGATCTTGGCCACAGTGCTCAAGCACCAAAAAAAAAAAAAAAAAAAAAAAAAATACAGAGTCTCTTTCCAAGTTCTGTTTTAGAAACAGGGGAAAAATATTGTTTGGAGGTTGCTGCGATCACCACTCCTTGAGGAAGGATGGCTCAAATTCTCCCAGCTTAGATTCCACTCCCTGTGCTTGGTTTTCCTCTGCCAGCTGACTCACAGCCTTCAAGCACTTGGGAGCAGCAAGGCAGTGCTGGACATAAGCACGTGGGGGGATTTTAGTGATTCTGGTCCCAGTGGCAGTTGAAGGTTGTTCAGGAAGACTCCTCTGCTCATGCCAGACAGTCATCTTTGGCAAGCCCTTCCCTGGATAACAGGGCAACTCAGAAGAGAGCTAGCAGAGAAGTGAAGTGCAACCATTTAATGTCCACGTTCACAGAAAGTGGCCTGGAGGCCTGACAGAGCCTCACTTCACCCCGCTGAATTATCCACACACAACCCAATTGAGTAGGCAGGGGAAGAAAAGAGGCATTGATGTATGGTAAGAACCATTTCTCCCAGCAGCTCTCAGAGGATTCCCAATGATCTCCTTTTTATTTTAACAGCAACTTACCATGTTTGAAAAAGACACACTTCTCTGGATTGTCTTTGATTCTTTGGAAAACATCTTCAAAGTTGAATCTGGGAATAATGGACAAAAACAGATAAAACGACTCTTTTATATTACAAAAGCCAGTAATTTTGCTCCTGTTTGAATATTCAAATATCTTACTAAGAAAAAGCAGGTATGGGTTTCTCATAGTCTACATGAAACTCTTTATGAAGCTTGTGACTTGAGCCTGGAACTGGCCTGTTTTGCGCCAGTTACAGATGGACTCCCCCAGGCCCATCAAACTCTAAGATGGGCTCTTAGAGTTTGTAACTCTTTAGAGTAGTAGCTCTTTAGATACTGGAGTTCTATCACCTTCCCAAGCCTAGATATAGACAATATTGAAATCCTGGAGTCAAAGTGATCTAAAACTTAACGAAGTCATGTACTTAAGATATTTAAATACAAGAAATATATATTTAAGTTAATATCTATAATAGCTGGCTTTCAAAGGTGACAATATAAAAGCCAAGCAGAAGTAGCCTTCACACACGCATACTGAAATTTCCTCAAACAGTAAGAAGGAACTGAGCATGAAGTGAAAACAAGAATCTTGCATTAGGCAGAAGACTAGGGCTGTTCATTTCATGGCTGTAAAAAATACAGAACTCAATGATTCCAGAAATATCCCGTTTCATGTTGTCTTCATTGTGTTTGCAGTGAAGATATTAATGAGATTCAATCATAACTAACAATTTCAGAGTTTCGTGCTATTTTGTTCTCAAAATATTACCCTGCATTTACAGCAGGTTCTAGTAAATTCCTCTGCAGAAATACTTACCCTGGGATGTAGTGAACACAGAAGACCCATTGCAAGTGACTGCTATTCCAGTAATTGCCCTGTTTAATACAATTAAGGTTATAGGTGATTTCACAGACTTTGAAACTTAACCACCATACTGTAAATTGTCTAGAACTGAAATTTATTATTTGATATTTCACAGAATCACAGAATTGTGGTGGTTGGAAGGGACCTCAGAGATCATCGAGTCCAACCACAAAAAACAAAACAAAA
>JAOQGH010000012.1:115285859-115306503 GCA_025769975.1 Gallinago jamesoni
CCCCAGTTTGCCAGGACTGTTGGTAGATGATGGAAAGTGGCTCTGCAAGCACTTCCGACAGTTCCCTCAGAACCCTTCTTTATAAGAGCTAAGACATTCAAGGAGATAAAAAGCACTGGTGGTGTGTTATATGGCTAGACACAAAAATATACCTTGATATTCTATGTGAAATTCCAGCACAGGTTCCCCATATTGTTCTGCAAGAGTTTCATCCTCATCAGAAAGGACATGCCCATGTGAGAGGATATAGTCTCACAATCAGCCTTGGGATTAGCTACAAAGAGAACCAAGAACCTGTCTACAAGCAGATACTGAATACTTCAAGTGTCAGGAATCAGAACTTGCATGTCTTTTCTTCTCAAATTTGATGTCAAACTCGTTGTAGTCTAGAAATTTAGACATATCACTTATATCAGGGAGCAAGTTGTTAGGAAGCACACAGCATTCTGCATAGCAAAATTCTGTTATCAGACCTGCTTCTATTTTTTTTTCTCAGCAGTTTTCAGAAAAAAAAAAAAAGAAAAAAAAATCAGATGCTGAAATTCAGGTCTGTTTTCAGGATTGGGATTTCCCTATCTAGTAACAGAGGCCCTTTCTCACTACAAGTGCTACCTTGTTTTCTGGACAAGGGAATGTTTCTTTTCTAGATTGGATTAGAGTCTCCAAGAAAATAGCTGTACTCCAGGTAGTAAGAAATCCTTCTGCTAGTCCAGCCACTGGGACAAGGCATGGGCCGAAGGGAAATCTGTTCTTTAAAATATAGTTGCTGCTGTTCATTGCCAGGTATCTTCAAAGTTACTTGCAATGCCCCTGCTGACTCATGGCTCCCCAGGAATCCATCAGAACAGTCGCTTGGTACCTGGATTAAGTGAAAACCTATGGCTGGAGACTTGGCAAACTGCTCAAACAGCAGCAACTTGAGGTGTACAGTAGTTGAACTTAAGTGATTTAACCTTTCAAATCAAATAGGATGAAAAAGAGAGGTCCTCCTGGGGTTATAAATGAATAAATAAACGGATGTCTTTATCTGGTTGCTGCTATCACAGTTTTAGAGAAGTAATCAATATCTGCTTTTGGTACTAAAATGATAATTAACTTGGCTCTCCGTCTGTATAACGACCCCAAATAAAAGAAAAAAAAAATCAACCTGACAAATATCTTTTCTGGATTGATAATCCATCATCCACTCAAACTCATCTTGTGTAATCAAATCAATGAGGTGTCTCAAAGAACATTTTTTACCTTAAACACCAACCCATCATTCAGATTGACCCACCCCTCAATTAAATGGAACAATTCTGACTGTGAGAAGAAGAGAATAGTACCTACTCTTTGTGAATTTTATATTGTTCATCTAATTTTAGTTTGGCCATATTGTTCCAAGCAAGTGTTATACTTTCTTCAGTCAAATCTTCAAATGATTCTTCATTTGGAGAAACTGGAATAAATTGCCACAATAAAGTTTTATCACAAATAGAAAAGAAAAAAATAGAGTTCAAATAACTACGTAGCTGAAGATGAAGCATAAATATGAAAGTACAGAAATCGTGAAGAAGTCCAGGAATAAGAATTTTTGGCTAATGCACAGAATGACACTAACCTTTTTCAATCTCTTCTTGGAATGCATAGGCTTACATAGTCAAAAATAAAATTTTTCTCCCAAAACCAGGACTTTCAACTGGAGACTTTACAGAATATATTTCCAAAATGGAAAATAATAATAAAAAAAATTGCACAAAACCCAAAAACACTTTTCTGCAGAGAAGTTTAAGTGTTCCATGAAGATATCAAGAGCTTTCCAAATGGAAAAGTACCAGGAAATCCATCTACTGCTAAAATACAGCGTGTGATTTTATTATTCTATTGCATTCTTGTTAGGAATATCACAACTTCATTTCACTGCACTGCTGCAAAAGTTAAGTGATAAAAAAGGCAACAGAATTGAGATAATTAGATGTCAAATATTATAAAAAGGCCAAACCCAAGAGGAAATGTTGATCTGAGTCAATGACTTGGCAGGACACCACCATGTCTATTTAACACATATATTATTATCACCACGTACAACTTTCAAAGCCACTCTTGCCATTAGGATGCTCCAGGCTGCCATGCTAAGCAGCACTCATCTTCACTTCTCTGCTTAAAATGAAAGCCATCAAAATTAAGTGAAGCGAAGACAACTGAGAAAAATCTTTCCATGTGATACCCAGGCTGAAGATTCAGTCCAATTTACAGTAGACCTCTATATATATGATGAGGACCGTAGCATCTCAGTTTCAGAAAAATGGTCCACATGGAACATAAGCCTGTGATGGCATTACATATCCTTTTCTTGAAGAAAGTTATTTGATCGATACTGTCCCTACAGTATATAGGGAAAACAATGTAGTTTCTTTACAGATTTTTATTCAAGTCATGGAAAAAGAAAAAAAAAAATCAGATGCTCAATTTAAGCTCTTAGGATTTATTTAGACCAAGCCAATCAATCACCCCAAAGGCATCCCTGTTGAAAAACTGAACAAATCTTGACATCATTTAGAATGGCTGCAGAGATGGTCATCGAAGTTGCTGTCCTATCAGCTTGATTTTGAAGTGCCATGAAAGGCCAAGGAAGATAGCCCTCCCACAGCTTCAAAAGCAATGGCTGAGCAGTCCCAGAGGAGACCACTGGGACAGAAGAAAAAAATGCAGGATGCCGCCTGTATTTTCAGATTTGAAACTGGCCTTGCCAGTTTTTCTTTACCAGTCAGCTCATGGATTTATTCTGAGTTGGCTTACGGAGAAAGTGGCCAAGAGACTTGTATAATGAGATCCCGTGGGAGAAAGATACAGAACTTCTCAAAATTACAAATCCGTTACATCGTCAGTTTATCTGTTGTACATTTACCTGGAGACTCAGCTATGGAAACACTGTGACTCGACGTTCGGGACAAGCTTTTCAGCTTCGGTACAATCCTTCGGGGATGAGGAACTGTAAACAACTGCTTTGGCGTCTGCCCAAACTCCAAGATTTGTGTCAGCAGGGCTACTTTTTCATTGGGGTCCATAATACTTTACAAAAAACAAGATATTTAATTAAGCAAAGTAGACAAGTTCTTCCCCCCCACCCTCCTCTCTCCTGAAAGCAGCACAGCCTCACAGCCTGCATGTGCAGTTACCACAGTGCCGTAGCCCATCACAAAATCTTACAGAACTGATTTACCACAGATGCGACAGCCATTTGGCAACTTCCTAATTTTGTTTATGTACGATGACAGTATGCTCGTCAATTAAAGAAAAAAAAAAATAACCAACCAACAAAGCAATTTCACAAAAGCCACCCTGAAGTGTTCAATCTTTCCACACAGCGCAGGCTAAAAACGACAACCTGATGCTGGTTCTATGCATATTTGGGAGAATAAAATGGAAGAGCTACACCATTCACATACAGAACACTTTTACAGCAAGCAGAGAACCTGGAGGCATACTGAGAAATTTACCTAACTACTTTAACAAAAACATTCTGATTCACATCAATTACCTGTTTAAATCCACTCCTCCTTCATAAGTTAATGGATGAAACACTGCCAAAAAAAATATATTATTTGTACAATGCAGATATACAAGGCTTGTTGTCTTGAATACCCACTATAAAAAAAAAGTCGTATTTTTTACTCAACATAGTTATATTTGAGCAACTAAGCCATTTCAGCAGGCTACAGAGTTTGAGATCTTGTGTTTTAATCCTGGGTTTCTTACTTAAAAAAACTTTAGGATTTGTAAGAGACTCAGAGAAAGTTTGAGAAGAAATCAGTCCTTTCCACAAAGGAAGGATGATTTATTTAAGCTTCATTAAATACACACACCGCCCAGCAATGAAGAAAGAAAAAAGCACAGTTGTCTAATCAGGCATTACAGATAGGCTGTTATATTTCTGCCTAATTAAATAATCCTTTTTATATTATTATTTTTTGCTATTTCTATAAAATGTATATTTACCATTGTGAGCTTCAACTGCTTTACTTCCTTTCTGCTTGTAGCCAAATATGATGTCAATCCATTCATGAAGATGTTCTGATACATACTGACTTTCTAAAGCTTCTTGGCTCTTCTGAAGAAAGTCATCGGGACCTGGCAAGAGAAAGGTTAATTAAAGCAGAAGATTTCCCGTTCAGTATTGGTACCCATCTCTGTTTCTCTTCCTTCTCGAAAAAGCAACCGACCAAGAAAAAAAAACCCCAACCCCAACACCCCTCACCAAACCTCAAATTGTCTGTAAAAAATTAGACTATTAATTATTGTCAATGTTTTAAAGCAAAAATTCCCTCAGACCAAAACGGAATGGGCGTTTTTTGACAGAAGAACCACCATCTTAGGAATCTAGAGAATCTTGAATTAATTATTAAACAAGTAGTTTGACTATTATTACCTGATGCCCAAGGGGGAAGCTCTACATCTTCAACCATCTTCCCACCCTGCCTTTTTCCCAAGTCCAGCTTCAAACTGTTTACTAGAAAACTAGAATCATTTTCATAAAATTCTGGAATCAACTGGAAGGGAAAAAAAGAAAAGAGAAAAAAACAAGTTTGGGGATGAGCTTAGGTTTGATCAGGTAAGTAGAATATGGTCATTAAAAACTGAAAGTTTTCGTAGTTCATATGTCAAGCCCTAAAGTTGGGTAGTAATTTTTCCAGGCTTTCTTTTGTGTCAGTAAAGAAGCACTGGAAACTTCCTCCCATTACACTACCAACTACTTTTAGGCTTCTTGACTACCTACAAGGCAATTAGAGTGGCATAAATATTTTAACATTTGATATGTGACATAAGAATCCATAATATTGAAACTGAAAAAATTGAACACAAAATTGAAGAAGTAGCTATGCATTTATAGACATAATGTTAAGAGTCAAGACAAAAGTCTAGAATAAAACTAGAATAATGACAAAAGTTTCAGAAGTTTAGTCAATTATTTAGCTAACCCACCTTAAATGCATTAACATTAGACTTTTTTAAGTATCACTGTATTTATAATATATCACGCCTTTAGCGAAGAAACAGTATTTAATAACACCCAGTATTTGACAGTTAATAATTCTCAACATATTACAGAAGTTACAGCTTCTATAAGGCTCAAAAAACTAAAATAAGTCTTCCATAGTTCAAGCTCTTCGGCTGTACTGTAACACAGCCAAATCCTTATGGCATTCCAGAAAATGATACATTGAAATTGCATCTTTTCAGTCTTTCCACTCTGATAATTCCCACTTATTGAAATAACATAGTCACAATGAGAATTCCATTAAGCTGAAGCCAGAAAGCAGATACGGATGAGCAATCATGGAATTACAGAGAAGGAAAGTTAAAAACACTGAAGGATTCATAAAATGCAGTCAACAACCTTAGAAGCCCCACACAGAACTGAAAACCACAAAAAACCACACCAAAACCCCAACCAAACACACCCCCACCCCAAAACTCACAAATCTACAGGAGACATCAGAGAACAGAAAGCTTAGCACAGAGACTGAGGACTCATCTTCCAGCCATTTACCTCTTTGAAATCTGTTGCACCATCCAAACAGTTTTTCCAGGTTTCTGCAAGACTATATAACACATATTAATCACACACTTATTAAAAAGATTTGTTTTTAAGGCTTTGCACTCCCTCGAGGCATATTTGAAAACAAAACCAACCTAGTTATAAACGAAATGCACACAAACCTGTTGAACATTCTGTCAGCGTGATCAAACTTTCCATTCTGCAGACAGAGCATGTATTCTGGAGCTAAGGAGAAAGAAAGAAGGAAAAAACAAAACAAAAAAATCACCACCAGTTAGCTCCAAACCTTGTCTACTTCAGAGGCAACCGCCAGCTCAGAGAGTGTACAAAAAGCTGTCTTACCAACTCTGACGAGATAAAACAAAACATAACCCGGAGATGAATAATGGCTCCCATACATGAACTTCGGCTCTGGCATTTCCTGATAACGTGTCTGCAACAGATGAAGAAGAAAGAGAGGTCTGTTTAAAATCAGCACTCCTGCTTTTCTTCAGTATTGAACACATACACACTTTTTGGTTTTTAAAGGCACAGATTAGGACCACCCTCAATTTTTTTTTATCCTAACAATAAAACAAACTCTACGTGCTAATAACCACACAGCTTTAATCAGATCAGTATACCAATAAGGCAAAAACATTGTTATAACTTGTCATCCAGAATTATCAGGTTTTCAGTTTTTTTCCTCTCTCACAACATAACTGCAGTGACTCAACTTCAAAGGAGTGCACCAAATACTTCCTTTTTGTTCACATGAAGTTTAAGAAGAGTATAGAAGAACATATTGACTTAATTCAACCCGGAAGATTCCCTCCTGTCTAAAGCTCCTACGCATCATCCCTAAAATTTAGCATAATCTAATAAAATTACTTTCACTGCAAGAAGTTTAAGGTAGCTAACAGCTTGAGGAAACAGACCTCAGAAAGAAAACTTTATTCACTATTACTGAAAACATAATATTGATTACATTCTCACCCTCCACAACTTTAGGAAGCTTTACGATTTTGAAATATTTAACCTTTTTTGTCAATATAATGCAGTTAGTCCAGCAATAACTTTTGCTTTCCCTAATGCTTTATTAAGAACTAATAAAGGTTCCAAAACATTAAATATAGTTATATACTGTAAATGGCTTTAGAATAATTAACATATCACAGGAAACAATTATTATATAAAAAGAATTAAAAGCCAAGAAATTAAGTCATTTCTAAGCCTACAGCTATGTGTTTGGCTGCTAAGAAAATAAAGTCTGACTACCTGAGTAAAAAGGGAAAAGTGTCTGCACTATTATCTGCATGTGAAAATTTCAAGTTGATGCTGTGATCTCCAGGGACCCAGATTTCCTTCCTTTGAAGGACTCTCTCTCAAATTCAGCATTTTTCTTAAATGGAAGTACTTAAGATTTCTATGACTTCGTCTGTTTAATTTATATGCATGTTTTACACTACGCATTTAAATCCATTGGTCTTGAAGTTTTATATTCCCATATATGTTTATAGCATCTCAGTGCCTACCATACGAATGCAGTTACAATAGTTAAATGGATTTGAGGATTTTATTTTAAAATAAGTAATGGAAAACATTTAAAAGCATGCATATATGACATGGCAGTAAGAAAGAGGAAATAGTTTCAAATCAATTTAAATTAGTACTGACAACATCAGTACTGATGAAAATCAAGCTGAGAATAAACGTGGTATGTTTTTGGTAAGTTTGCTTCTGATAAGGCTTATACTTTGCTTTAGGTAACTATATGATTCCCAAAGTTTGCTTAACAAAGCTCCTTTTATTGCCAATACATCCAAGGCAGATAAAAGGTAAGATATACCTACCAATAATCTATCCAGCCTTTCCTTATTTAGGGCACCAATTGGTTTACTAAGGTCACGGAATGTTTCAGGCTTTGTCAGATCTGAAAAAAAAAAAAAAAAATACCCACAGGTTAAAGGAGTTGTTTCTACTGGACAGGAATAGATTCTAATCAGTATTTTAAAAACAAACTAACCCCCCAAACAATAAAACAAATAAAACACAAGCCATCCAGTAATTTTCTCTGCTCCCTGACTACAAAAGAATAAAAGCCTTGCTGTAAATAGGTACTCATCTCCTTCCTTCCAAGTAAACTTAATCTCAAACCTCTTGCTTAAGAACTAGTAGTTACATCTAATAGTACCATAGCCATCATAAATATGATAGCTACTCCAACTTATCCCCTAGTCAATAAAGACCCTGCTACCTGAGGCAGAAAAGCAGCTGGTATGTTCTTTCTAACTGTTCTGTCACACTGCAGTAGAGCCCCACCAAACAATCAGACTGGCCTGTTTGAGCCACTGCTGACAAACACCAAGAGATTTTCCCCCCTCCACCCCTTGTAGGGGGCAGTGGGGACAGAATCTTCAAAGGGACAAGCGTCCAACACATACTGCACAAAGACCCTGGGTTTAGGCACAAGCCCTGCTAGCCTCTTCCTTTCAACTTGTGAAAGAACACCTGGATTCTATGTTTCAATGCACCCAGTTTGTTCCATAAAAAGGCCATTTTACTGGTTCTTTTGCATTTATTGGAACTGTAGAAAGTGTCTGAATGCTCAGGACTGCAGATTTTCAAAGCGACCAGGTGCATTTTGATGTACCATGAACTTTACACAGTGTAATCCTTCCCCCCGAGATATTTCCTGCTGGACATCATACCTTTTTGCATACACATACCTAATACTGAACTGGAGTAGTCTGCTATGATCCATGGAAATACAGGATACTGGGAGAGATCGTTGCAGCTCCTATCAGCCAGATTGTTGAGATGAAGAAGATACTGGTAGTTTGATATATGTCCTCGCTGCCATTGCAACATATAACTTTCAGCTGTATGCTCTGTTATATGATTTTCTAAAATAAAACAAAACATTAAGAGTTTTGAAGTTTGGAGCTCCACCCCCAAATTATACAGTGATTAACATCATGCACAGTACTATAAAATAATTAAGTGCAAAGCTGTTTAAAAGACCAACTCAGAATTAAGTGGTAAATTTACGTTTCAATAGCTGCCATACTTTATGTATTTTGTAAGATCTATTCAAATAGGTCTAAATTACATTCAGCAAAAAAATCATGCATGAAACCAAACATGGAAACAATGGATGGGAAAGAACTCGAAGGCTTATGGAGGTACAGAAAAGTATTTGCAGACCATGAACAGCTCTCTTGGAAATCAGGCAACTTTTAAAAAAAGAAATTAAATATATGTTACTACTGGAGAACTAAGGATGCCCATTTGTGGAAAGAAATCACATTTGTATGCAAGTAGGATCCAGTTTCAGAACCACTGAAACAGAGAGATCAGAGGAAGATAAAACTTAAATAAAACTCAAGAAACTAGGAATTATGCACATGGAGCTTCTGTTTGAAGGATTAAGGCAGGGGTTCAACAAATTCAAAACTACACTACACTCTACTCAATAGCTATAATATAAAGTTAAGCTGCTGGAACATAAAATGACCTGGGACTACTGATATCATTCTGTCTCTCCATTTTAAAATTAAATTGAAGAGCTATCATCATCACCTTTGTCTGCCCTCTGAGGAGACAGGAGAAATGGTGGAGGAGTGGTTTTGCAGGGAGGGGTGTTTTATTGCTTTTTGGTTTGTTCGTTTTTTAATTGTTCCTTACATTGATCTAGTCTACAGCACCTTGGAATGTGCCTGAAATAGCAGAACTGTAGGACTGCAATCATGGCATGATAGCAAGAAACCACCCAAATAGCCTCCAGTTATCCAGAAAGAAAAGTCTGAAGCAGGATAACAGCATGCACTCATTTCAATAAGAGACAAAATCATGTCAGAATCACTTTCTTCTAAATCTAAAAGACTAAAACGATTCTTAGGGATAGTGATCACTCCTTTCTGGCCTTTCCACTTCTTTTTGTGAGGTGCGGAAAACATCAACTGATAGTTAGGCAAATTCCTTGAAACAGCACTAGAGCTCTGGTATAGTAACAAAATAGTATAAAATTTACATAAACTTTCATTTATGGTAAACATAAGCTTCAATGTTTCAGTTGTAGCAGCACTACAGACAAATTATAAGCTTTTTGTCTGTGTTTTCCCAGGACACACAGCAGCCTGTCAGAGTTTCTGTTCGTGATCTGCAAAAAATACGTATCGCTAAGAACCAATGCATGCAAGATTTAATAGAAATGAGATTTTAACTGTTCCAGAATGTTAATTTCCACCAACCACTTGCTAAGACTGAGGAAAGTTCAGATGTTTGTGTGTGCACTAGAAATATGTTCGTTACAGGAACTTTCTCAACAGGATTTTTATTTGGACTTAACTGAGGGCCAGGGACATCCACCCTCAAGTCAGTCCATATTCTTTCAGCAAAACACAATTTAGCTTATTTACCCCTTGCTTTGAAGATAAAGTATATTCTGGTGGTTTTTTTGTTTGTTTGTGGGTTTTTTTTTTGAAGGGGAGTACTGTTTTCATGGGTTTCTTTTTTTTTAAATGACAGTGCATATCAAATTGTGAATCAAAAGAATTAGTTTCACCTTAATAACACTATCTCAGCTTTTATACTCAGCTCTTCGAACACAAACAGAATACCTGCAACCTCATAACATTCATTCTGAACTTTACTTTCCTCTATCAAAAATTTTTAGGGTGAACACATCTGTTTATTCTTCTTATTCTTCCCACAAATCAACAGAGCAAAACTCAGGTAAAATTTCCCCTCACAAGGTACTATGGACTACATTAATAAACAAATACTGCAAACCTATATATGTTGCAATAAGGAAATAGAGCTCATCTCGATCTTGACAGTTGTAGAATTTCAAGTAGATGTCGGAACATAGATCATTTTCTGTGCAAAATACTTCAAGTCCCTTAGAAGTTAAAGGGAAAGGGAAAATAAATGAGAGTAATTACCAACAAGCTGTAATATTCACATTTTTTTTAACAGAATATTCCAGATACTAAAAATTATCTAAAACTTAAGACTCTAAATTAGGTAGCAGTTTTGCCCACAAAGTCTAACATTTTGATCTTTCCTATTTCCAACTATAAAAGCATTCAGTTTACACCCAACTGAGCAAATACAGATTTATAGCTGTCCATAGACTGGCTCTGTCTGGATTGACCAAGCACAGGTAATACGCATTTTTTAATGTCCTAGGTGAAGGAGTGAGGAAAAGAGTTAAATGGCTATTTAGTTTAAACGTGCTTCAAGACAAAAATTTTGTTCAAGACTGAAATTTGAGTGCAAACACCAAAAACATACAACTGAGGTTCCACTGCAGCACTCCCCTTGTCCCTCAGACACATACAGGGGGATGCATCACTCCACATCAGTCTCCACCTGAACCAGTGATGGAGCTCCCTCCGTGAATCAATCCAGAGAGAAAACACACCATGAGAGAGCAATTCATCCTCTCCCAAGGTAGGTGTTTGAGTGGAATGAATTGCCTCCCAGAGGTACTCCTCTCTTCCCCTACACTGACTGCTTGTGAAAGAAATTCTTCATCCCTGACACAGTTAACTCTTCCTGTTTTCATCTTTTTGACAACACAGGGAACTAAAACACTCAAAAACCAGAAAGGATCTTTGAGTGCTGTTCACTACTTAATCCCAAGTTTTTAAAAACAAGTAGCTTTTACCTAATGATGCATACAGTTTCAGCTGGTCATTTTAAGAAACAATATACACAGCAAGACGTTAAAAAATATATATATTTGAGCTTACCAGTGGCATTAAACCATGTCGTCTTTTATAGATGCGACGCACATCTTGCAGTGTTATTTGTACTACTGGTTTCTGTGGGGGGCAAGGGAGGGGGGAGAAAAGATGGAGATATTCCAGAAGGTATATATTCTTCTACATTATCCTCTGCAGTCACTCTGAAGTTTCTCTTGAATAGAGATACTAGCAACACGAAAGCAATATCCATCCGTGTCATTTTAGCAGCAGAACAGTGGTGCTAAGCAGTTATGTTAAAAAGAGGAAGCTTGTCTTTGCTGTTGGTTTAAGCAAAGCAGTTTAGGAATGAAAAAAGAATAGCGTATTATCACCCCAGTGTGCTGCCAGTTATGATAATCATGCAAGAGAGGAGCAGAACACAGTAAACGACATTAAAAATAAGGAAGCCGTTGGGCTGCTGGGCAAACTGTTTGCCAATGGCGCCACCCGGTGGACAGAAGCTGAATGGCACGTTGTCATCTTCAGCTGTTAAAACACATATTCTTTCTCTGGACATGCTTTTGGTGTATGAGCGGCCTGCTAAGACTATCGCTGCCATTTCTGTGACAAAGTTCCAAAGCTGTAACCTGTCTGCAACATGCACTTAGTTTTCCTCTAGAGAAAGAAACGATCAGTTTAATAAGAAAACCTAGCTAAGGTCTTTCATGTATTTAGTAAATGTATACAAAGCTCTCATTTGGTAAGCAAAGGACATTTTGTGCTTTGTCAGCAGGAGATCAACTTTAAGCAAGTTAGCACAGAATAGAGCCTCAGAAGTAGAGATACACTGAATGCAACAGAGAAGCAGAGATCAAAACTAAGGAGCTTCTGATTATTCAGTTAAGAGTCTTCTCGGAGACGTGCTCCATGTGCATTTAAGAGGAATAAATCAGAAAATGAAAACTGTCCGCTAGAGGGGCAGCGTGCTCAGAGCATATGCAAGACCATCCATGAGGCACTTACAGGATATCCATTAAGAGGCTGGAAGTACAAGTTAGCATCAGTAACACACACATGCCCTGGATTAGTCACCAGTGGTGTCACCATTTCTGCTTTACATTCCATATGCAGCGTTTCAGAAATGCTTTGAAATCTACAAGTGAAGAAAGGGAGTAAGTTGGCCTCCAGTTCTTACTTCTTTAGGTAGAGCTACCCTTAAATTCTTTAGAATGGTTTTAGGTTAGCTTCTAACCTTGGGAGATCTGAATGGGGACTGCACTAAGCCAATTCTAGACATGAAGAAAGTTCTTTGTTGCGACCTCTACATTAACAGGCAGGCCAGAAGGGAAAGTTGCTATCTTCTGCACCAGTCTCAGAGCACTTCTTTATACAGAGCTTTATTTGGCGTACACTGATGCCCAATTTGCAACAAGTTCACGGATAAATGGAGCAGTTTGAAAAAGATAAAAAACGTAATACTTATATCCTCACAACAGAGAATTTCCCCTTCTCCATTCCAGATGGCTCAGAATACTAAGAAGATAATTCCCCGAATTAGAGAACTTACGCCACCCCAAACAAGCACCTTTTAAGTACCAATGCAGTAGACTAATCAACAGACAAGCTGAAAATCATTTCCCAGTAGAAAGAGATTAGAAAGATACCTGTTTTTATCAAATGACGTCCTAGCCAAGCGCGATTGCAATATAGCAGTAATCTAATGTGGAAGGGGAAAAAAGTTAATATGGTCTACGATTCAAATGCAATTAGAATTTTATTACTAATTAGTAATAACAGAACTTCATTATTAAACACTGGTATCAGAAATAATCAGATACTTACCATGGCAGCTTGATCTCCCATCTTATCTAGACAAGAGGCCCTGTACAGCTAAAGAACAATGAGCTTTCAGTGAAATAGCACGGAGATCTCCCACACAACTCAGAAGTCAATAGAAACTGGAGAGGCTTTAGCATTCTTGGTGACAGAGTGCTAAGAGAGCTATTATTATTTCTTTTTAAAGGAGGACATGTTAGTTCATTGCTACTGTCACATTCCACACTGGATAGTAAAAGCTAATACGTGTAGGCTTACAACAGCTGTCAGAAATAGATGCTGTGTTCAACTGCTACATTTTACAAATAGATACTCCAAGAATTTCACCTTGAGAATAAATATTTAAAGAAAGCTCTCCATTAAATATCAAAAAAGATGATGTGATGAAGTGCATAGTGATATTAAACAACCACATACCTGATGCAGAGTTTGCACAACGTCTCCTAGTTTCCCAGCAACATCCAGTTGGAATAAGTGTTCTGTTCTACCCTAAAACCAAAAATACAAATTTACTACAAACGAGTTTAAAATAAAGCTCAATAAAAAAAAAAAAAAGTTAAAACTAGGACCAAGATACTCTAAAACCTGGTCAAAGTATGCTATCAAAGTTTGCAGTACACCTGAAACATTCCAAAGGCAGATGCTAACCTATATTTGTAAAGGAAAAAAAAAATTAAATCATCTTCTCTGTGGTAAGCTCCTTGTGCAGTATATAGTGAGTTATTTAATACAATGCAACAAAATAGCTTTGAAGTAAACAAATTAATATAGTGTAAAAATCAGTAAATGTAGACCTAGTACTGGCCCTATTTTAATATCAGATAAACACATGCAAATACAGAACTAGTAAATGACACTTTACATTTAAGCAGTCACTCTATACCTTTTAGACAAAAGACAGAAGCACACCAAAACTTTAAAGACTAGGGTATAGAAGTAATATTCTCTCTACATAAATAGTTTTGAGCTGGAAAGATCCCAAATCCAATCACAACCTGTTTTGACTAGTCATTTGTAAAAACCTTGTAAAAAAACTAACACATCCCCCAGCATATGTGGCATAATAATTTTCCCTGTACAAAGTTTTTCCCAGCTTTTTAAAGTGTCATTTCACAATATATATTTCTGGTTTTGACTTAACTATATTAAAAGTATGTGCACGGATGAACTGGTATTAACTCTTACACACAACTCAGATTTAGCAGAGCTGGTGGGATCCCTCAATGATCCCTAAATGTAGTATAATATTGTATGAACACATTTCTGTGGGGTTTTTTTTTATTATTTTCTCAGGCTACACTTAAAACACCAAGTGATCAGTAAGACTGCATCAAGACATCAATCAGTGGATATAATCGGATTAGTCTAAAATTGAAGAACACAAGACATGGAAATCTAGATGATCTTCAGTGTAAAGTATGTGATCCGAGCAGATCTGACAGGAATCCAAGAGAAGAACACGCTTCAGGAAGCAAACAGAGCTGGAGTAAAGGGAGACAAGAAATTCAGCAGCAATTTAGATAAAAGACTTGTAACATTTCACCCAGAGCACCACTTTCCTTCAACAGGGAAAGCATGGCTCTCAGGAATCCTAGCGGACGGTCTACAAGGATTGCTTACAGCCAACAATGTGAAAGCTTTTGAGAGCAGTTCTCCCTGTACCTCTCCAGCCATATGCAAAGACAACAGCTCAGCCTTTTGTAATTGATCTGAAACAATCGATGCAAGACAGGGAAGATGAAATATAGTACCAAATTCCAGCATTCGGTCTGGAACTGGCAACAATTCAAGTAGGAGATACTTAGCAGCAACAGGAAAGAATCTGAAATGACTGAAGGCAAACTGGATTTCTTGTTTTAATACGCAGAAACACAGCTGCACTGCTGTGGTAATGGTTAACTGTCAGGAACATTTTAGGTATGAATGAATCTTGATTGTGGAGAAAATAAAGCCTTCCAAATGGCTTTTTTTTATCTTTTCTTTTTCACTGTCTTGGCAATCTGATATTTGTGTGATACCTAATAAACCTTGTACATGGAGGCAAAACAGAAAATATAAGAACTAGAAGAGAAAACAGATTCAACACATGAAGAATTAACAGCATAAAGCAAGCAAACAAAGAAAATTTTTAAAAAATAATCTATTAGAGACAGATCTAATCACAAACCCAACACCAAAGAAGTTGTTGAGAGAAAAGAGATCATCTCTTGCCTCTCTGCTGTTCATTGCAAACTTACAGACTCCACCATGCTTGACATTTCTTGAATAAATAAGTTCAGAAATATAATTCCATCTGTTTCAGTTCTTGGGCAAATACGGTGTTTAATGACTCTGCATTTTCATTTTGTGTTTCTGCCTTAGAAACCCTGTCTTTACCTTTCCAGGTGAAAACCCCTTACTCCTATTCCTTGAAGCCTCCAGGCTCAGAATCAGAGCAGACCCACCACATCAGCAGAAAGCAACCAGAAGCAAGCTCTGATTTCTGCAGTGAGCAGCCTTATGTGCCATTTCTTTGATCTGTGAAGCACTCGGCTGGGAAATATCAATTAGCAATCACTCATCTCAGGTGTGAGCAGAACTGAGGAGAAACCATTCAGGCAGGATGCAGTGTCCACTGAATGCCAGCTGCCAGCTCTGGCTGCTGAGCCCACAAAGCTGCTCCTCAAGGCAAATAGCAAGTGTCAAATCTGCAGCACATCCTCCATGAAGTATCACAAACCCATTATGGAATAATTCAGACACTTGTTTTACCAATAGAAACAATCACTTTTTTTTTGTTTAAAGCTTTACTGTCATATTTCTTAAGTGATAATTATCTTACTCTTTCAGAAATGAGAACATAAATCCTTACAAAAGAGTAGTTGCTAAGAATAGTGAAAAAATACATACTTACTCTTACTGTTTTATAGGGTGCAATAATGTTTCTTTCTTTAATGAGAAAAACCTAAAACAGTAAGAGATGTTACAGTGTCAGTCCTTAAAAAAATAATTAAATAAAGCAGAAGTACTGATAAAGACAAAGCTAAGAATGCTGTTTAAGCGAGCAAAACCCTGGGTTGCAATATCCTGCTTCAGCTGCCCCAGATAAACTTCAGAAAAACAATGACCTTTCACAGCAGCTAACGGCAAGGAGGGCAAGTGTCCAATTCAGTTCAGAGGCTTACTTACCCAGTTTACTAATGGGTTTTTATTCTAATCATATGACCTTCCAGGAGTTGCAAGATTAAAGCCAACAAGCACAGCCATCAGTCTAACCGCCTAACCCCACTCAATAGGGGAATCCTCCTCCTTTTTTCTCCTGGCAGTTCATGCCCTTAGGATTCTGACCCAAATGGAAATACCCCACAGGGGTAAACTACTGTGCAAACCTTGTCAAACAAACCCCTTCTTCCGCTGCCAAACATTTCACTTCCCGTTCCAACTGCCACGGGCACCAGATTTCCTCTCTCATCCAACAGTACATTTTTGAACAGTTTTATCTCTCTAATGCTATTCTAAGATGTGAGAGGATCCTCCCTCCCCAAAACCCACATGAAACCACTCTCCTTCTTCAGAACATTCTCTCAACTCCTATGGAAAGACTTGACTGCTGGCACGTTGGTTTGTAGATGTTGCCTTACTATCTGCTGGTCTGAAAGAAGCAGCATCACAGAATCATGCCATTTCCTGGGTTGGAAAGGACTTTTCAGATCCTCGAGCCCACCCATCAACCTAACACTGACAAAAAAAAAACATCAGTAAACCATGTTTCTAAGCACTATGTCTATCCATCTTTTAAATACCTCCAGGGATGGTGCCTCAACCACTTCCCTGAGCAGCCCATTCCAACGCTTAATAAGACTTTCAGTGCAAAATTTTTTCCTAATATCCAATCTAAACCTTCCCTGGTGCAACTTGAGGCTGTTTCCTCTTGTCCTATCCCTGTGGCTTGGGAGAAGAGACTGACCCCCGCCCCTCTACAGCCTCCTTTCAGGCAGTTGTAGAGAGCAAGAAGGTCTCCCCTCAGATTCCTTTTCTCCAGGCTGAACAACCCCAGCTCCCTCAGCCTCTCCTCGTAAGACTTGTTCTTCAGACCCCTCACCAGCTTCATTGCTCTTCTCTGGACATGCTCCAGCCCCTCAGTGTCTTTCCTGTCGTGAGGGGCCCAAAACTGGACACAGCACTCAATGTAACATTGAGTTATATTAAGAACATGAATACTCAAGTAAATTACGAGTTTGATCTGTTTGTAGGGAGGCTCAAACTTCCTAAATCTCATGCCTGAGTATAAGACTCAGGATCCGTTCTGAACTGCACAAAACATACTAGACTGTGTTACCAATTGTCTTCTCCTCCATGGCTTAAGAGACTTGGCATATCAAAGGGCCTCTTCCGATGCCTCGGCTTGCTTTCTACAGCTAGCACAATGCCTGTGGTTCCACCATCCGAGGCGTTGTGGCAGTAGCCTCCAACCAAGAGCAAATATTAAACTTTCAGAAGAACAGATGGTTGGCACGCACAGCCTTCCCACTGGCCGAGAGCAGAGCCAACTGTCACCACACGACCACTCAGCACCGTCCAGCCAGAAGAACATGAGTGGTATCCTTAGAAGCTTACAGGCTCAGCATGCCTCTGAGTGCTACGTTAAAAAAATCATGGCAATTAGTGCCTTTCATCTAACATCCACGAATCAGGCCATAAGAACCAGAGTAAGAGACACCCGTTTAACACTCAGATTGCTCTTCTGCAGGATAATTACACATTTTTCTACACTGAGACCTCCAAATTACAGGAAAAGGTAGACAATACCAGTAAAAAAAATTAAATAGGTAAGCAGAGCAAGAACTTCAGCATACTCTATTCGTTTCCTATTTTTGAAGGATTTTCCCCAATTTTATCTTGAGAAAAAATTCCAAAATAATCTCCATTATTTCAATTTGCTGTATTTTGTAGCCCTTAGTTTCTAGGTTACATAAGCAAAACTTCTTATCCAGCTATGCATTAACAAAGTTTTTTTGAGTGCAAAAAGGCGAAGATGTTTAAGATGTTCCAGTTATTCACTATGTGCAGTTTCCTACAAGGCAGAAATTCTACTTAGAAAAAATATTTATAATTAGATTGTGATTTGTCATAAGTACAACTGGCAAGTACTTCACATTCAAAAGTCCCTATACCTTTTATACAAATTACCAGCATTCATCATGCCACCCAACCATTTCAGACTGCTTCCCCAGAGACAGGGTGACCGACAAGCTACACAGGACGAGCTGGGAATCAGGGGGTGCTAACCACATTTGCCGTTTTATATATTCATTCTCCTTTACTATGAGATGTTTTTATAAACTTTTGTTCTTCAGAACATATACTAATGATGTATGGTGGAACAATTGCATGAAACAATTAGAAATACCTTTAAAAAAAAACACTCAATACACAAAAGAACTGCCAACAGAAGAAACCTTGACCGCATGATACTCTTCACAGAAGCAGTTTCAAGATGAAATTAAATATAGTGATTACTTTAACACAGTCCACAAACTTCTCCAGCTTAGACAATATTAAATGCTCGAGTTTGTTTTTGACTGCAGCGGTACTTAACTGAGTAAGGCTACCAATTTTAGGTATTGTTAAAGACATATTTTACAAAGATGCTAAAATGTTCAAAAAGATATTTCCCACCTCATCTCTGTTCCTTCCTGAAATGAAAACACGAACATTTTTTTTGAAATTTTTACAGCTTTAGAACACCTATCAGTTACAATTTATCAGAGCTTGAAGTACATTTCCTTGGTTAACATTAAGTATGAATATATACAAGCTAATCACAACTCATCATTGAAACTTGAGCCCGTATTTCCGAACGGTTGCTGAAAATTATCTGGTGGACACAGAACAGAATCCAATGTTTTCACAAAGCTGAAGTGCAAGGTCAAGATAGCTTTGCCATTACCACTACATGCTGCAGAAAGCAGAAGCAAGCAAAATAGCAAGATCAAAACAAAGATGATTAATAACCAGTTTAATTTCCATCTATTCTCCATTTTCATTCAATTCTACAATTGCCCTAAGCTCCATTTTAAAATGCACAGTGCAAAAAGTTCACTTTATCAAATTAATGACTCAGTGAAGTCATTAACAGTTTGAAATTTCCAGAATCAACAGCTTCACATCAATGCTAAGTTTTTGACATTAATTAGTTTTGTTTCCAGTTAACCCCTCCCACCCTAAGATGCCAACTCTGAGAAAGACACCACTAAAGAACATAACTTCACTCATTTATACATCAAGAATCTGTTAAATGCTTGGTCTTACCTGATTACATACAACAGAAATCCCTCCAGATGCATCCCTAAAACGTAAATAAGGTATTGAAGAGATGAGCACTTGAGCTTTAAAAAGAGTTAAACACATATATACAGTAACTCAAATCCACATACCGTGTGAAAGGGTTATTTGCTTCATTGTCTTCTGGTGCTTTTATACTAACGCAGTCTCTCAGTGGTATCTGCAGCAAGTTATAAAAATACATACTCCTGCTTAAAAGCTCTTTGAAGAGAATCTGAAGTTCCAAGAAAACATATGGTTGCATTGCTTACCTTGATAATGGGTTGGATATTGTCATCAGGTTCAAAAATAATTGACTTTGAACAGATTTTTAGAGAGCCTCTGAATTTTCTAAAAGGAACAACAACAACAAAAAGTAGTTGTGTATGTGTTAAGAGATATATGAGATTAGAACTACTCCAGTAAACGGATATATGTAAAAGTTTTGTACCTTTCATCTCTGCAACCTTTATTTATAATATGATTAGCTGTGTGCTGTTCAAAGTAATATTCTTCCAGGTTAAGAAGAAGCAGCGAAAATCTACAAATAAATAAAAAGTATTTATTAAAAAAACACCAACACCATAAAAGTTAGCGTTCTTAATAAAATATATCAAATGTTTGGGGAAGTCTTCGCTGATTTCTGTGCCATGACCCACACTCCAAGAATGAATTAATTTAAATTACAAAGAACAAAACCACATGGAAAGTTTGTGCACATATGAGAAGAGCAATTGATGCTCTTCCTACAGATATAAGGTTAGGTGTTTGATCCTGTTCATGTGTCTTAGGTGGGAACTATCCTAAAAAAGCCAGGCTTTCCCCCCCTGCAGTAAAAATTAGGTAAACCCTGATCAGTATATGCCGTTCAAAATATGCAATGACACAAAAAGGAGAGGCAGTAACTGCTTGGAACAGAGGAGATCAGATCTTTCTGAAGCAAAGACAAATTACATTGGTCTAAATTGTTAAGTGAAAACACAGCCAGGGTTTCTAAAACACAGCTGAGTTACTCAGTGGATACCCTCCAAGGAAGTGTGACCTTCCTCTCCAACCACATTTCTGCACTTCCTCTGTGCCAGCACCCGTTCAACCCCACAGGAAGCCTGTTTATGGACTAATTCAATAGACAACAAACCTCAACAACAAATAGAATCATAGAATGGTTTTGGCTGGAAGGGGCCTTAGAGATCATCTAGTTCCAACCCCCCTGCCATGGCAGGGACACCTCCCACCAGACCAGGTTGCTCAAGGCCCCATCCAGCCTGGCCTTGAACACTTCCAGGGATGGGGC
>JAOQGH010000012.1:115306603-115334823 GCA_025769975.1 Gallinago jamesoni
AGTGTCTCACCACCCTCACTGTAAAGAATTTCTTTCTGGTATCTAATCTAAATCTCCCCTCTTCCAATTTAAAACCAAATTATTTATTTAATAAATACATAAATAATAAGAAAATTGAAGCCTTCTAAAGTATTTAATTGCAGGATCATAGTAATGCCAGCGCTGGTACGAGGTAAATGCAAATAGGCTAGATTAGATAGAATATGAAACTATGTTCTGTAATTACTTCACTTAAACTGCTGCAAGTGATTAAACCTCAGCAATTTTACAAACAAGGTGAACACATAGCCATCTACTTTTTTCAGCTGTGGGAAGCAACAGTGAGTACTGGGACGGCAGGAGAAGCAGAAACACTTTCTATCACTTCAGCGGGAAGTACAGCAGCTTGCCTGCGTGCAGCGCTGGCCTGATCTGCAGAAGGACTTCGGATTTATTCACACGCACGCTTTGAGCTTTCTCTACCGCGCTGGTGATGCACTTCACGAGTAACGCCCGTGACAATATCACTTCATGAGAAATGCCCACGACAATGCTAATAAACACCAAGCGTCCCAAGAGCAGTATTCAAATAGCAGTAAACGCGTCAAGAGTTCACCAAATGAACTGAATGTACTGAATAGCCTGCTCGTTAAGAAAGCGTATTCCACAATAGAAAAATCAGCTTTATTGGAAAATATTTCTTGTTCTCCTAAGATTTACATTGTGTCTGTTTAATATAACAGAACATAACAATAAAGGTTTATTGTAACTACAAGTAACAGTGGGTCCTTATCTTCAAAACTGCTTGTGTGTCCAAGACACTTTGTCCTAATGCTCTACTGCGTTTCCAAAACGGCACTATCTTTACCTCTTCTCTCTTGAAAACAGATATTTTATGACACCATTAAGAAACCACTGGTGTTAAAATGTTAGAAAACATCCGAGTTAGAACAATATAAGCCATGCAAAACTCCTTAAGAAAATTAAACACAAATCTCAAAAACCCTCGTCAGCCTCTATCCCACTTGTAGTTACTGTATAGTTCTTGAATATCTCTAGTTTCTAAAGGGGCTTAGGGGCTTTGCCTTCACATATCCTTTCTCAGCAGACATAACTTTAGTTGCCTTCCATTTCTTATAGAAGACATTGCCACCATGTCCTGTCAACAGATATAAACTGAATTTCCAAGTTTCTGGGGCCTTGGTGCCTTTAAAGGAGCCAAGTCATTCTTTTCACATTTATTTTGATCACTCACCATCATTCCTCTGTATTTTGAGGAAAAAAGCTTCAAAAGAAACAATCCACAAGTAGAAGAGGAGTATGAAAACATAGCAGCTTCTAGGCAGTTACCATTAAATCCCATTTTTCAACACATCATCTAGTTGAAACCATCTGGGAAACCTAAAATTTCTGGGATTTTTCAAACTCAGATCTAACAAGTCCTATCCCATTTTAATTGAAAGCTTTTCAATAAAGTTACATTAGTCTATAAAAAGCAATTCACCATCAGAATGTTTTTCTTTCTAGTATATGTAAGCATACACATTGAGCTTATTATCCACAAGCTAAAATATTTAAATAATAAAGGTAATATCCAAATTTGTTTGAAAAAAATCTTCTACTCTATGTAGTCCTACAACAGGAATTTGTATGCACGCTTAGTATAGATCTAAAATAGTAATTTAATTCTGCTGCGTATGACAGGAAGAAAAAAAAAGACACAACCAAAAAACCAACAAATAACATTAGGAAGAGAATGCACGATGGCCTGTATAAGAAACTGATTAAATCTGTAATAGTCGAGAACTGTATTTTGGTCTTCAGCCACTGCGCAGTTGTGCTGTTTGTTCCCTGTGCTGAGTAATTAACAGCACACGCTGTAAACCCATGACTTAACACACTGCCCTGGAAGAACAGCCTGGCTCACAAAGCCAATGTCAAGTTAAGTAAGACTAAGTAAGTTTGTTTGCCCAGCCTGCCCTCCCCTACATTCAAGTCTGAATCCAAGACATAAAAAAAACCAACCCTCAACCTCAGCAATTAGTTGGGTCTTCCAGTGAGACAGACTGGACAACTTCAATAATGCAATTGGCTTGCTCTCAAAAAATAAAGAAGCCATAAAAAAAAGAAAAACCACAAACATTTTTTGCCCCCTCAAGAAAGCAAACCACAAGTATTAACTGGAAAATGTATGAAAATACTATCATAAAAAAAAAAAAAAATCTTTTTCATTTTTGATGTCCTATTAAATAATCAGCAAGAACTAGTATCTGAAAAAACAGTTCTGGTTCCAATACAAATAGGTTTGTTTTACCAATAAAAAAGCAAAAGTATCTTGTATACATGCCTGCTGCTCTCAAACTCTGTATTCTCACAATACAGTAATAATAAAATATCAGAAACTATTGTTTCAGCCAAACTGCAAAGGATCAAGTTTAAGATATTTTTCTTAGCATCAGCAAGTGATTCATTTTAATCCATTTTCAAAATATTTAACCTAATTGTTACTCGAAACTTCCCAAGTATAAATGATTTAACCAGCATTTATTAAAAATCTACTTAGAGAAGGATAATTCTACATCTTCCCTTGGAAAGCAACTCAAACGTGTTGACACAAAATCCCTTGAAATTAATCAATAACCTCACAACTTTAAGTGCATTACAGGCTATTTTTATGCTGGCTTCCTAATAAAGACACATTTCACAGGTTTATATTTACAAACTTTATGGTCACCATGTGCTTTAATAGCTTGCAAGAGACTGATGTTCTTAAGTCACAGTCATGTCTTCAGGGATCATTTACCATTTTCTCTTAGATATTGAAGCTGACGTGCTAGACTATTTAAGAAAAAAACAATAAACCAATACATTATTTTGAAAGTTACATAGAAAGACAAATTAGTCATGATTTTCAAAGAAAGCTCAAACCCCATGAAAGCTCCTTTAAGGGGTGAAAGTTCAAAAGACATATAGGTCTTTATCCTCAAAGTCTCACCAACAGCAAAGAAGCTTTCAGAGAACTTCTGAGAAGATGGTATTTTCCTAATACATGTGATCATTTGAAAATTGGAACTTAAGGAAAAAAAAAAGCTTCAGTAGCTTCACTGGTGCAACCGAGCCTACCAACTTGTCATGCGTCAAAACTACTTAGAGTTGTGAAGACAATCCACTTCCGCTGAAGAAGCCATCACATTAGCAGATAAATCAGACCACAAGCTTCCGTTCAGACCTGTAGAGTTTCCCTGGGATGGGTTCAGTGACCTGAATCAGTCCATGGAAGGCAACGTGAAGGACCAGAGATGGTACAATGTGATGAGGTTGGGGTCAAGAACAAGGTGACCAAGGAGGAGACCTCATCCCTTGGAGGGCCACAGACCTGTGCAGCAGTTCTGCTCTCAGGCTGAGCAAGAGGCAGTTTCACTTCCCAGGATGAAATGAACTGGTAGCACCATTGCCACCATGGCAAAGCCTTGAGTTTTAGGGTGGGAGGAAAGACACTTAAGCTTGCTAACAGCTCAGGTTTAATGCAAACCACGTACCTGAAATCAACAGCAGAAACAGCCTGGAAAGGGGTGGGAAGGGGGAGAACAGTATGCTAGGTAAGGGAACTCTATTATAATAAACTACTCACATAGCTGGAAAAAAAAATAATCAGACAGATTTACTTTCCCAGGTCTGAAAGAGAAGGAAGACTGTTCAGCCACAATCATGTCATCTGCATAGGGGTGGATGTTGGGGTGCAGAGGGGAGACTGTGGATGATCATTATAATGCAGTCACACCACCACCCTACAATAAATTTAATGCAGGGCATAAAAGCTTCTTCTGTTGCAACATCTTCAATTCACACACAGCGTTAGACGCATACAGAACCTGGCAGAATAAAAAGTTAATCTTTTAATAGTGTATGACAGAACTGTTTATGCTTTAAAGGTAAGCATCTACACTTAAGGGGAGAGGTAAATTAAACCATGCTAATATAATTTTGCTTGAAGACTTATTTAAAATTCTTGTCTTTGCATTGTATTAAGACATGAATACATAATGCAATTTTAATAAAATTAGATCAAGAAAATCTAAAAAGTATGCTATGGAAGGTTGTTTTCTTGTGAAGGGAACCAGTATCAGTTTGAGAAGCAGCTTCCACGGGGAGGGGGGAAACAACAACAAAAAAAAAAACCAAAAAAACCCACCACACACACACACAAAAAAAACCACCCCAAGCACCTTGCCAAGAACAAGAGAACTTAATATACAGCAGCAGAAAGACATGGTTACCACAGGTAAGGCTGGTAACAGAACAAAGCAGTGAAGAACTCTGGTTGCTCTTTTCTAAATACAAAGTTGAAGGCATCTTGTTTATTTCTGCCTTTTTCAAAAAGCTCTCGTTCAATTTCCACCCAGAAAAGGGCTGAGGAATAGGAGTCAAGAACACACCCAAGATGCACAGGAAAACTAGGCACGACGCTAAGTAGCAGGAAAACACTTGTAAAACTTCACCTCACATGATGTCATTCCCTATAGGCAAGGTTTGGGAACCCAAATGGCACCCAAACATTCCCACACTGTTCAAAGTATGCAACGAAACAGCAAATCACACTTTACACACTACAGCCTGGGGTTTGTAAGTCCTGCCAAGGTGCTAAAAAATCTCCTCCAAACAGAGAGTGTGTTTTATCAGGTTTAGCATGATCACTTGACGCGATTCCAGAAGTATAATCCTGATAACAGAAGGACATTGCCTCTGACATTGGACAGGACATTGATCTGATCAATACTTACAAATACTTAAAAGGAGGGCATCAGGATGACAGGACTGGTCTTTTCTCAGTGGTGCCCAGTGACAGGACAAGAGGAAATGGGCACAAATTTGAGTATAAGAAGTTCCACCTAAACATGAGGAGGAACTTCTTTCCTGTGAGAGTGGTAGAGCACTGGAAGAGGCTGCCCAGAGAGGTGGTGGAGTCTCCTTCTCTGGAGACATTCAAAACCCACCTGGACAAGTTCCTGTGCAATGTGCTCTAGGTAGACCCACTCTGGCAGGGGGGTTGGACTAGATGATCTCCAGAGGTCCCTTCCAACCCCATATGATTCTGTGATTGCCAGGGATCAAAAAGCAGGGCAGCCCAAACCAGCAACCACCCACAGCTATGTAAAACCAATCCTAAAATTAATCCTCCTCCTAACATGGGCAAAGCATCTATAAAGCCAGCTACGGGGCTCATTTGCTGATGTTTGAATAAAAGCCTTGATTATGTACATTTTCTCCCAGTGGAGAAAGATAAGGCTACAGATTTAAAAATAAATAAGTATCCAAACGCCCAAGGAACCGTCACACAAGAGATTCACCCAGCAAGACCTACACACTGCCAGCAGGTTGCTTCGCCTGAGCGAGGTTCCCAGCAGAAGAGATGAAGCCCTCCAACAGGAAGCCAAGCAGCGTGCGAGACAAACCAGCAGAACTATTTTATAAAGAGCCTCTGTATCAGGTGTTTAAACTCACTCGCGCCGGGGCACAGCGCCAACAGATCCGAGAACTCTATTTATAAAGACAGCAACAACCTGAGCCAAACACAACAGCATTTAATTTGAAGTTTTGCAACTGAAATTGTTTGGAAAAAAATAACAAATAATGATTCTTATTCATGAATGCTGAATATTTTAGGGATTAAATAAAGTGGGTAAGCACGCACACAACACTAATTAAATAGGGACATAATATCTTAGCTTTCTTTACTCAGCACCCACGCAAAGTGAAAACAGACATGAACACAGATAAAAATAGAGATACAATACAGATGAATTTGAAGGAAAAATTCCTGCCGTCATGAATCCTGCTCAGGAAGGATCTGGATTTGTTTAATCAAATGTAAAGTAAAACCCGCTCCTTGTTCTCAGCATGCACACCCACAACATTTCAGTATTTTCTTGTTTTCTTCTAGAAAACTGCATACACTCAGAAAAAGTAAGCTTATATAATCAGATATTAAAGCAGCCCAACTAAGTGATTTAGAGGAAATATTTTTTTTCAGATCACTTAAAACTAATCTGATCTTCCTTCCCCTCAAAACAGCTGCGTAAGAAGATTAACTTTTTACCTACTAATTTCCCAGTACTCCTAACCAGAACTTTTAGAGCTTGCATTGTTGTAGAAAGCAATATACAAATAACAACAACAATAACCCCAAACAAACAAAAAACCAAACCACACGTGAAATGCAATAGCCACAAAGTTTCAAAATGTCCTGGTCATCTCACTAGGAAATATCTACACCAAGATTAGGTAAATCAAGAAAAGCCCTGATGCAGGAGTAGGTCTTTCCGTAACAATTACCCAGAAAGAAGGCAAAACCAAAAGCTCTTAAAGGCTATTCCTTCAATTAAGTGATAAAGAGCTGGGGTTTTTTCTGTACTATATAGGAAAGCTATAAGGAAAGGAGACAAAATGTGATGTTTCTCATTTGATATTTCAGAGCCCAAAAATCTTTTAAAACACTTGGCAGTTTTTAAGATTTCCTAATCCAGAAGAAAGGGGGAAAGACCTGACATAGGGCACAAACTATACATAAATTTACTTCTATTTTATCAATTGTCAGGCAAGGGAAAGGAACTGAGAAAAGAGTTTCTGCTTATTTAGACAAAAAAAAAAGCTATGAGTGCAAATGAGAACAAAACTCATCTTTCATGAAGTGCTTGAATTACAAACTCAAATAATATCCTAAAATGTTTCCAAAAATAAGTAAAAAAAAAAATATATTTCTCATTAGAGACTTTCCATAACTGCAGATCCGTAATACTAACAGATGTATGTTGCGTTTGTTTGCGGAGCATTTTAGAAGAGACCTGGATCCCACTGGGGCTCTTTGGGAAAAGTCTGATGAGTTTTGGCCTTTTTCTCAGCTTCTCGAAAAAAAAAAAAAAAGGGAGGCTATTTACATTACATCCTAAACAGAATTAATATAGTCATTCTTCTAGATTTTCCTTTAATTAAGATATTTTACTTTAAAATTAAAAATCCTTCTCTTTTTCCTCTACACAGGAAGTTTGTCCATTCTCCCTGCAGCCTCTCATACACAAACGAAACCACAGCAGCCCCCAAAAGCCACAAGGAAAAGGTATACAAGGTGACAAAAAAATCATCCAGAACACGTTTGTACTTTGAAAACACTTCAAAAGGCTGCAGTAGTTTTCCAGGCTGAGTAGCTTATGAATCATAATTTACATGGGCAAAGGGAGCCCAGCTCTTCGTCATGCGGTTTTCTCACCAACAATAAACACTGCTGCGTAACAGGCAGCATCAGGAATTCCTCCAGGGCTCACATGGGACCAGCCTGCTGTCCAGCCCCTGTTCCTGCTCGTTCCCTGGTTCCTGCAGCAGGAGGCAAATGGGGAGCCCTGCTCCCACCACAAGAAGACATCCATGTCCCTCTGTCCCACCCAACCATGACCCACGCTGACCTGCTGCTGTCACCTTACAGAGATAACCTACACGGGGGAGAAAATCTGTCCTTCCTTCCAGTGGCCAGTCTGGCCCAAACCACCACACAGCATCAAGGTTGCAAAGGGTTTTGAAACTCTTGTAACAAGCCAGATGCAGGTAAGCCACATAAAAGCGGGACACCAGCTAAAAATAAATTCAGCATACACCCAAGCACGTGTGATAGGCCTTTCTGGTATGTTCAGTGAGCCCCAGGAACACAAAACAGACATCACAGTCAGAAGGTAGGCAGAGGGATATTGAATTTAACACTTTAAAGAGCTGTCAGAGTCTGTAATTGAAGGGCTGACAATACACCGATTATAGTGCTCAGGAAAAAAAAAAAAAAAAGTTCCATTTATCACAAAGCAAAGCTGTAACACCATGCCACTAATACGACTGAGAACAAATAAATAAAAAAAAAAATCAACAGGCGCTATTTTCATGCAGTTTACGCCAGGCGGGCGGCATTCATACTCTCCCAGGTCTGTTCTGCAGCCCTTTCAGCCCGAACTCTCGGGAACCATCAGCCACCCCGATTAAAATAGTAACAACAACGAGGGCGAAGCCCAGCACCGCCGCGCCGGGGCCGGCTGCCTCCCTGCCAGCGGCCCTGTTCGCCCGCGGCCCTCCGCCTCCCCGCCCCGGGGAAGCCCCGCCGCCCCCGCCCCGTCGGAGGGGGGCAGACCGCGGAGGAGGGAGGGAAGAAGAGGGAGTTGAGGCCGGGGCACCGCCGCAGCGGGCCCCTCTTGCCGGCGAGGGAGCGGGCGAGGCCGCATCAGCCCCCGCGGAAGGCGCTCCCCTCACCCGACGGCCGCCGCCGCCGCGGAGGCCGAGCCGGGGGTGGCCGGGGCCGGCCCGCTCACCTCTCCTTGGAGTACAGCTCCCGCTCCAGCCGCCGCTTGCGGATGAAAGCCATGGAGCCGCCCGGCCTAGGCGCCGGCGCCACCACCACCGCCGCCGCCGCCACAGCAGGCCCAGGCCGCGCCGCGCCTCAGGGAGGCGGGGAGAGCGGGCCGGCCCGCGGCCGCAAGCAGGCAGCCGGTCTGGCGGGCCCGGCCGGGGGCGCCCGCCCCGTTTATACCGCCGGAGAGGCGGGGGGAAGGTGGCACAAGCAGCCGGGGAAGAGGAGGGAGCCTGTCGGTACTCAGGGCTCTGCGCCCTCGCCCGGGCTGCGATGTCTCTGCGGCCCTTCAGGGCCTGCGGGGCCCGCGCTGGGCAAGGGGTGGCCGGGCTGCCTCAGGGGTGTTCCGAGATACGCACACGTACACAGCCGCCCACTCGCATCCCTCCTTCTTTCCCTTTCCTTAAAGCTTCTGCCGGCAGGATTTTTACTGTCGCTGGCAGGAAGGTGCCACCCGTGCCCCTGGCTCACGGCAGCGGGGGCTGGGTGTGGAAAGGCGGCCCCTGGGGGCCCTGGGCCCGCCCTGGGCAGAACATCCTCGTCGTGTGCGCGGGGGAGGGAAGCGCAGGGCGCAGTACAAAGCAAAATAGCCTAATTCCTTGCGTTTACATAAAAAGTGTAACTATAATGCCATTGCAGTCACACTCCTTCTGCGGGTAATGCGTGTGGAAGATGCTGCCCAGGCAGGAGGTGAAGTTCTGCCAGGTGTTCAAAACCTAAAAAAATCTCTATTGGGAGGGGACGCAAATAAAATCCCTTAGTTCGTAAAAAAAAAACAAAACACTTTAGTTCATGTTACTGCCAGTGTATCTCAACAATTTCTAATGTGTTGACTGACACAATCTCTTGTGAGGTAGAAAAATACAGCTATTTGCATTTTTATAAGTAGTAAAAAAAGAGGATTCACAGAGAGGATGTAATTTTTCACATAGAAATAAAAAGAATTATAGGTCTGTAGGCCTCAAGAGGTCGTCTAATCTAATCTAATCTAATCTAATCTCCATGCTGAGGCTAAATGAGGTGTATGTTGATCTGTGTTACTCAAACATTTTCAATTTGTTGACCCATAAACATGAATCTGAGAAGTGTTGTATACGCGGAGAAGAGCGGTTTGCTTTTGCTAATTGCCTTTCAGGGACCTCTTAGGAGTACTTCAGAGAATCTAAGGAGGCAACAGATCACAGTTTGAAAACCGGTGATGTCATCCACGAGAACAATTTGTCTCATTGATTTCTAAAGGCAGCTCTTTGAAGGAAACCTGCAACAGTTGCTTGTAGCTTGTACAAATGTCTAGCAGCGTTTAGAAATATGTATTTGTCTAATATCCAACCTGTATTTCTTTGCTGCATTCCTTGTTGTCATATTCCCAGTGAAAATGGACACTATTTGTTCTATTGTTCACATATAATTTAATATTTTAGTAAATATTTCTGTGTAAATATATACATATTTACTTATACAGTTGTTTATACATGTAGATATGTATATCATCTCGTAGACTAAACAATCTTACTTGCTTTCCTCATAGGCTACACTCATAAATAATTTATTCATACAGCTTTAGTCTAGCTTCTTTCCAGTAGGACTTCTGTCTTTATCTTAAGTTATAAGGCCCCTTATAGCTGTCCAGTTGAGGCACCAGCACTAACTAGAGTGCAGTAATTATGTCCCATGTGTTACATAAGAGAAATATTTATAAATACATACCAGAAATATAAATACAGTACCAGAAACGTACTTCTGCTCAGAACATTTTCTGACATACTGCCACCTAGTTCTCCCCGGTTTGTACATTTGAATTCTCAGGAGTGATATTTTGCCTTAGCATCCTACTGGCTTTAGACATTTATGCAAGTTGGGAAAATAGTTTTGAAATTTGATTCTGTCTTCTAGTTCCCACGTTGGTGAAAACCAAGGGTTTTTTAAAATATATCTATATTCTGTTGCATCTTGCAGATCGCTAATGGAAATATTGAATAGGACTGAAATGACACCAGGTCCTTGCGGTAACTCACTGCAAATGCTCAACAAGTTTGATTTTTGCAAGCAGCGTGCCATTTCGTTGGTGGTTTCATGAAAACTATATTTCCTTTGCTTTTTGCTTTAAGAAAACTGTCATGGGACAACATCTAAATTATTCTAAAATCAAGATCGATGATACTTGCTGTTTGTCTTTTTCTACTGAATCAGTGAAATTGATTGTAAAAAGGGACGTTAGAGTAGTGTGAGAGTATTTGTTCCTGACAAATTTATGTTAACCTCTTTGTAATGGAATTTCTTCTAGAATATGCTTCAGGATCAAAATTAATCTGGAGAGCTTTGGGTCTGCTTTCCTTAGGTAGATACGTTTTGTGCTTTTCACGTCACCTTGTACCTAAATAGTCCTTTAGCAATTCAGAGATTATTTTTACTATATTATTAAGTAAGATTATTCAGGCCCCATTAACTTGACTTCATATAATCTAAATAGTTCTTAACCCATTCCTTCTCTAAATTCTAAGATAAATTTAACGAGTATCTGGGCCCTTGTAATATACTTCCAGGACATTTTCTTGATGCTTTTTATACCCCTTTTTACCTGTCACTCATTTTGTACTGGAGGCTTTGTGATTTCATTCTTTTATTCGTATTCTTTTATGTTACTCTTCAGTTATATCCTCTTATTGTGACTTTTTTTTTTCAAATCCTTGAAGAGCTCTTAATGTGATGTTAACACACTCTACTTAAGCTTCCCCTGCTTCCTTTTGTTCACATCGAGATAGCTTGCTATTGTATGTTTAATTAAAAATGAGTCTATTGTTCTCTGTAGAAAATCTAGGTTAGCTTTAAATGACTGAGCTCAGGCCTAGACCATATAGAAAGGAGGTTAATTAACTCATATAGAATGGCATGCTGTTATGATGAGCCTGCTTTTAGTACCCAAACTAGCTTGATTAAAGCTAGTTTAACTATTTCTACATAACACTGCAATCCACAGTTGGCAGCGCCGGCGTCCTTTTTCTTCTTTCTCTTAGAGGAGGGAACCCTATTTTGGTAAAAGGTATCATGACCACTTTCACCCAGTTTACCTTCTGCCTTTGACCTCAAAATGAGTTCCTGCCTACTTGTCATGTAATTCGAGTTATTAATGTCTCCCATGAAGTAAAAGATCATTCCTAAAATATTGCAAGAGCTTGATGGACTTTTTATGTGCTGCCATATTGTTTTTCTAACTGGTATTCAAGTAATTGAAATCCACTGTTACCTCATGGGCAAGCTTTTTGAATACCTTTATTGGCTGGTCAGAATAACTCAGAAAAAGCATCAACTTCCTCCCTTTGAATACAACAGTAGTCTATTATGAAAAATAGACCCCAATTGGGGGAATACTTTTACTTCCTCCTTTTCATTTTGACCTAGAGCAGTGTCTGTTGTCTCTTCCTGGATTTGACACAAAATGAATCATCATCCCCTGATTTCCTGTACCCATTTTCCTTGACATTCTTGACAACTATCACTGAAGCATGCCACCATATCTCTTGGATATTTATATATATAAATATAACCCCATATTTTTTCCATAGGTTCACTAAATCCTTAGCATTTGACTTCAAATATCCCAAAATGGTTTTCAATACTTCCTTTTCTCTCTTAATGCCTACTTCTTTCTTCTCTCTTCCTCTCTAAGATTCCCTATTTTGAGCTCTTTGCATCTGGCATCTTTCAAAATCCCTTTTAATCTAGTCTAACACTGTTAAAAAGTCACCTCCCCATGTCTGCGAGTCACCACCCTCAAATGCTCTTTCCTGTCCTTGTAGAATGGGCATCGTTTCTTCACAACAATGCTGTGGAACAATACGCCATGGTCAAGTAGTTCAGACCCTTTGCCAAACCATCCACAAAACTGTGCCATTAACCCCAATATTGGCCACAGCTCAGACCTCCCCATATAGAGAATAGTCTTTCTTCTGTCGTAGTGCTGGTATGATGCTGCTAATCTAGCTAATTTCTTCCATTCTAGATTTGTGCCAGCATCTTGCTAATGATGACCTTGTCTTTGCTTGTATTTTCCAGGTAAGAACCCCTGCTCATTTTCCTTTTCCTGGAGAAACTGGTGGAGAGCAAATAATTGAAAGGATCAGCCTGACAAGACATAGGACCATCGGTTAACCGTTGGACTCAATGATTTTAAAGGTCTTTTCTAACCTAAATGATTCTATGATTCTATTATATTTTCACACCACTAATGCCACCCTAAATAAATAAATAAAGGGTTCAATCCAGACAATGCCCACATATCAGCACAAGATTAAAGATCTACACAGATTTTTCTTTCAGAAACAGCAGAGTACATATGAATGCATATCACCCAGTGAATACAGGATTCATGCCTCAGGGGTAGTACTATACTTACTGTGCCAACAGTTTTGTTAGAGAAGGTTTTTACATTAGTGGGTTTCTGGCAGATATTCTTCAGAGTATTTATCTGGTAAAACTTTGTCTTTCAGGTAATTCAAGAGCTTCACAAAATAAAATGGTCAAGTGTTCCGTGTCAATCTGTTCTATTATATTGAGAATTTTTAGATATGTTCAGAATATGCTTAGCCTCAACTGTTGAAGTCAGTGGTGAAGTTCTCACAGAATTGTTGGCAGAACAAAAGACTCCTGAATGTATTTCAAGGATTCATCCAATAATATATTTATTCTGCAAGGTATGTTGAGGGCAAACCCATGACACACTAACTAAAAGCAAAGCTAGTAAAGAATACTTTAGCTTATTGTTATTAAAGCCAGTCAGAAAACAGAAGCATATTTTTTTTCATGGAAAACAACAGTCACCTCTCGCTATTTTTCAATGACATTTGAACTATTTAAAATAAGTTTGCAGTTTTGTAAAGTTAGTGTTTTTTAAAAGATACAAATGAATCACTTTGCTTTTAGCAAAAGTTTAGGATGCTAGCTCTAAGTTCTTTGTGGCACATGCTATTTTTTCATTGTATGTGTACTCACAGCCTGAAATAATAGATCCTTAACTAGTGCATCTTGCTTCTACCACAGTAACAATAATAGAATCAACAGCATCATCAGCAACAATAATTAGATGTGCTGTGGCTTACCTATGGCCCTGATCTGATTGATGACTTGGAGGTACATGCAGAAATTCCACTAATTTAAAAGTAATCACATAAAGTTTCCCCTGATCATACCACTGCAAGCTCCAGTGTGAACACATTTAAACTAGTTTGTAATCAGCTTATTTGTACTAAATTCTGCTAAGGTTTTTTTGATCTAGTTGCAAATCAATTTATACATGTACACAAAGAAGTTTGTAAGTGTTTAACTGATTTAAAATCAATTTTAATTAAACCAATTTTCATCAATAAACAAATGCATAATTTATCATTTTACCTGGGGCAAAACAATCCTATGGGCAGATTTGCAGTGCCAGCATTTAAAGCTGTTCTGTAAGTAAAATTGTGAAGGCAAGGAAGAGGGAATTCTGTACAAATATTTACTGGGCAATTTAAATGGATGATTTTATGTAAAAGTAATGTTTCTAGTGAAATCCCTCTGAACTACGCCCATAATTAAATGGAGTACTTGGCTGTAAATTGTTTTGATTTTATTACTCATGGAGTGATTAGGTAGTTCATACATCTCCTTTAGGTCTATATTCCTTCATTAACATTACTAACAGTTCTTTTTCAAACATGTAGAGTTTGAGGGCTAGCTTCTCAGCCTCTGGTTTAGTATACGCTGCTCAGACAGATCCCTGCACTTCATTATGGAAGTGTCCTGAAGAGGCCTCATAAAATAGTCAGGGTATATGGTAATCTAGAAATAATCTGGTGCACTTTTAAATATCTGCACTACTTGGGAATACTAATTTAGTCTCTTTAAAAACATGTAAGATTTAACAATCAGATACAGAAAAAGAGTATATTTACTTTATTAAAACAGGTGTAGAACTCAGGCTATCTGTAGTGGAAAAAACAGCTGATTATGTTCATCAAGTAAAATTCCTCCTTACACCTTTGGTATCCCAGGTACTCCGTGAAGCTGATGACTTGGCTCCCCTCCAAAACCCATACATACTTCATGTTATTAGATATAGAAATATGGTACCACAGATGTTAATTGGAAAAATGGATGAGTGGTTGAATCATTTCTCTGTGCATCCGGTGTTTTAAGGAAATGCCTTAGTCTGTGTTTCATAGGACAGTAGTGAAAATATAGATAGTGATGGTGAGAGAAAACCTAAAAAGTCTCAGGGAAGAAGGGAGCCTCTATGGAGGAGAGATACATTATGCAAAAGTAGTATACAAATGCAGCCTGACACATTAAACTTTGATTTCCATTTTATCCACAACTATAATATGTCACTTAAATCGAAATTTTGAAAGTAACTTGTAGTGTTGTTGGGTTTTCCTTAATTTTGTGTGCAGACAGGTGATTTGTTGGCAGAACATTAGTTTCCAGATTCATATAGTGTTTTATTGCTTTCCTTGTGAACAAGTGCATGTGACTATATGTTTAAGAGTATATATGTATAACACTCTATGTCAAAGGGAAGTTTAAATCCGTTTCTAAATGCTGAAATTACAAGTCTCCCTTTTTTGGTCAACAGGTTCAGCCTTCTGTTAGAAAGTACCCTCCCTGGCAGGGGGTGGTTTGCTTAGATGTGAGGAAGAGAAAGCAAAAGAAGAACTGAGACCTGGGACTAAACTCTTTAATTTGCTAGGCAGGTTGCCTTTAAAACTTTTTAAAAGTTTCGGCTAACAGTATTTTAAATACCTATATTTTTTCTATATGTAGTAATCTCAGGCCATTTATTTATTAAATACTTCTACTCTGTATCCAACAACACTCTTGCTGCAAAGAACTGTGGTAGAATAATATTCATACTTCCATTTTAGTTCAGTAAAGCAATCCATAATTTAGATTAATTTTCAGAAATACATGCAAGTAATATTTCTTTGATATATATTCTAAATTAATGTTTTACTGTATCTTCCTTTCCATAAATCAGAACCCAGTTCAGCAAAGATAAAGAGCAAAACTATGATAACATAAATTATGTATAAAAGCTAATACTGTGTGATGAACTGGGGAGATACAAGATCAGCTCAGCTGAAGCCTGAATAAACTAATTACACTGCTTATCCTCTATTGAAGAACACACAAGAAATGTAAAAAGGCCCTTCCTTCTTCATTGCCATCTAGGAAACTTGATATATTTTGTATGATGTGTCCTATCATATTTTGTATGATACAGGTGTCCTATGAATATATTTCTGAATGCAAGACCAGATTTTTTTTGAATTGGAAAATGCTGTCTCCTCTGTCACCAGTCAATAGATGTTGTTTCAGAGCAGCTGGAAAAGTGACAAATGATTAAAAACAACTCTTCTATTCAGAGTGACTGTTTAGAACAGAATTTTTTCAGTAAATAATTGTACTTGAGACACTAAGGATGGACTATTCTCACATAAATTTAGCCAAATATGTAAATTAAGCCTCTAGTCTAAGATAGTCTTCCATGTTTCTACTGTACAACACAGCAAAAGGTGGGTGATCCACCATTCTTATCTCAGACATCACACCTAAGGAGAGTGAATTGCTTCCTATAGGATCTCTGTTCATGATGAAGAGAGTCCAGATGACCATCTTAAATTAGAAATTCAATTTTAAGGTAACTGCAGCTGGGTAAAACGAGCCATATGCCAGGAGATGCTTTTTTAAGAAAAGTCATGGATTATGATACATTGTTTATTAACAGCAACCCCAAAATTGCCCCAAAGATTAAACTCACCTATTGCCATATCACACACATGCAGGAGTAACTTCTAGCATGCTTTAAGCACGTCAAAATCTCTGTGGCTGTGCTGATCTCATGAGTTCTAATGACCAGACACGCCTGGACAGGCTGTCCACCAGGCAGCAGTGTGGAGGGAAAGTTCATTGGAGGTAAAGCACGTTGCTCTTATAGCTGCTTTGTAAGTCGTTCTTTTAGTTGTGGTGGAAACATACCCACTCTCAGCTGACTGGTTAGGAGGAGAGGGGAAAAGCAATTTTTTTTTGCATTTCAAGGGGACTGCTTTTAATTCAGGGTCAGAGGTGAAATTCTAGGTTCTCATGTGCTCTGAAAATTTTCCAAACCCAAGCTAGAGCTTCTGCTCAGTACTCATAACCATATGGTAATTTTTACAGTATCAGATACAAGAGTTCCCACTTGGTATGATATGAAAGAGAAAAATTCAGTATATGATATTGCTGCCTCATTATAATAGCCTAACTTCAGTAGCCTACCGTTCAAAGAATTGGAGCAGAATAGGGTGTGAGAAACTTCTTAGGGCTACATCACTCAGCAATACGCAGAAAATAAATTGAACAGCTCCTCAAGATATGCCTTCTGATATTTAAACATTTTTTAAAAATTCCTAAAGGAAAAGACCATTAATGGAAGAAGCTGTTCAACTTCAAGGTACCCAATCACTTATTTCAAAAGGGTGTTGGAAAGATGGTTTAGACACTGAAGCAGTATTTGGTTTGTCATTCTTGGGTAGTAAAGTTAAGGAGCTCATATGCTGCAATGGCATCCTTTAAGAATTTTTTAAAGTCTGAAGCAAAAGGCACCTCCTCTTCTTCTGTGGTTTCGTACCTGAAATCCATTGCTTCAGAGGAGCTTGTGTGCTCAGCATCTCTAATGGTCAGGCATTAGAGGATGCAGCACTTTGGTTGACAACTTATGCAATGAGTTGTGTTCATTTGGGAAGAAGGGAACACAAGAAAAAAAAAGCCAAGAATATGGTTTATCATCACTACATGGATCACCACACCTGTGTCCAACCATCGGGATGCATTCTTCTAGCCAGTTGTACCTGTGAGCTGGATGGGTTTGACTCTGGTTATTTTCCTTCCTCTGCCTGTAAGGATTTGTTACCTCTTCACATGAGTAAACATTTGGAAAAGAGCGCGGCTTTTGCTTGTGCTTGTATAATATGTGACAGGATGTTGTGATCTATGACACTGAGTCAGTTGCAATAATAGAGCTACATTAGTTGTTGGTGATGATGTTGATGGCAACTGAACCATAAGAAAGTCATGGAAACTATCAAGACCTAGGTGGACCTGCTTTGGCGGTGGGGTTGGACTAGGTGATCTCCAGAGGTTCCCTCCAAGCCCGTATCATTCTGTGATTCTGTGTAAAGTTCTACCTGTAAATTACTGACACCGTTTGTTTGACATTCAAGTTTTGCTCTACTCTGACCACTCCTTCTCAGTCAATCACTAGAGTAGTATCCACACCCTGTAATTTAGGGGTGATGCTTAAGTGAATTTTCTCTTAATTTTTTCTCTTAAATTTTTGCCAGCAAATGCGTATCTCTTTGCAACTGCTGATCTCTGCTGCTACATGTCACTGTCACGTCTCAAATATGTAACAGCTCTTTTCTTCACAGCCTTTTTTCTAGAGAGATTTAGAAACTTTATTAGGAAGCAAATAGTTTTTAAATTATAAATTTTTATATTTTTATATTTTTATATTTATAAATTTATAAATTTATATTTATATTATATTATATTTATATTTATATTATATTTTTATAACTTCGTAGGAAAGTGAGATACAAAGCAGGAGGAAGTATAATGAAAAGACAGGAAGTTATCACATTTAAACATGCATTTAAAATGTGGATAATGTCTAAATATATGAACACTGATTGCACAGCTCCCAGTGCACTTAGGACACTCCTAGCCAACTCATGAAGCCACTTTGAAAGCTAGGGCATATGTGCAGAGCTTTCAATTCTTGCCAGCTTTTCATAACATAGATCCAACTGTAAACCACAGGTTCTTGTGAAATAGCGACACCACAAAATTTTGTTCTTCCCTATATTTCATCAGAAGCTATAACCACAAGTGCTAACTGCCTACACACAATATAGGAATTAACATGCAAAGCGAGAGATGTGGCGAACTATCAAGAAAAGACTTTTCATGGAATCATGGAATCATCAGAGTTGGAAGGGACCATCTAGTCCAACTCCCCAGCCAAAGCAGGGTTGCCCAGAGCACATCACTCAGGACTGCATCCAGGCGGGGCTTGAAGATCTCCAGAGAAGGGGACTCCACGACCTCCCTGGGCAGCCTGTTCCAGAGCTCTGACACCCTCACCTTAAAGAAGTTCTTCCTCATATTTGAATAGAACTTCCCATGTTCCAGCTTGTGCCCGTTGCCCCTTGTACTGTCACCTATGATATTATTTCTGCTTTTGGGACTACCAGGTAACAAATGTGATTCATAGTGATACTCCTCTCCGCTCTCGAGCACAGCAAGCCCTGGCAGACCAGCATTCTTGAAGTTTGCTCATTGCTCACCAAAGCATGACCTGGGATCTTAAAAGTGCTTGTATTTGGTGTTCTGTATACAGATACTCAGCTGTGCCAACTTCTCCCTTCACTCTCAAGTGTGTTCTTTAGTGTTTGCATTGCTTTTCTGCCAGCTTTAGGGCTTATGTATACCTGGCAGCTGAAATACAGCTCTGCTGGTGGAAAATCAGTATGACAGACTCATGAGAAAACGCACTCACTCCACCTCAGAGAATGACACTTCTAAGATTTATTCCACTCTAACAAATCAGAAACTTAATTTGTATTTAGCTACTACATTAACAAGTCTGTTGAAGTTAATTTACATATATTTTAGAAAGATAAAATCCAGAAAAATAATTTGTAGAAAACTTCTTTTAGAACTTTATGTTGCCTATGGTTTTTTTTTATGCAATATTTGATCATACAATAAGTGGACATGCTAAACTCCAAATGTTTTCCTTGATGTATCCATTTCAATCCATTTAGTACGGTTGTTTCTAACAGAGCTTGCTTCTGCATTTTACAAAGCACAATAAGGATTCATACACCCAGTTTATGATGTCCTTCATTAAAAAACCTCTGTTAGAGTCTTGGGATAACACCATGCAACAAAAATTGTTGTGAGTTTTCACCTAGGTGAGACCTCCTATTGAATTCTACGTAGTGAAGATTTCGGCCAGAGAGCGCCGTGAAGTTCTTCAAACCTTATAAAGTGTGAAAACTGAGGAGGCCTTGATTTATCAATGTATGCAAGAAATTTTGAAGCTTTTCAATTAGAAATACCCTAGAAATAGATATCAAAGCCTGTGAAGCTACTTCCCTGTACTTGTATCAAAAGGTAACAGGTCAGCTTTCCTTAGATTAAAATTAAAAACTGAAAAAAAAACTAAAATAGAAGTGCTGTTTCATGGTTTTCGTCACTTGATGGCACTAAACTAACACTGAATACATATTAATCACCAATAGCATAAGAATATTTCTGTGCCAGTGTTATTTTTTAAAAAAGCCTGGCCTGATAAAAGTGTGGTTTTTTTTTTTTGTTGAGGGCAGATTTCAGACATAAAAGAGATTAAAAAATAAACAAACATAAACCCAAGAAACAGTTGTGAAATCTGGCTGACTGTGTTCCGTCTGTCTTGTTAAAGTTCATGACATACTACAAATACCACGACGTAATGGAATACATAGCATTTCTGTGCAAAACACAAAAAAAAGCCAGTTTTCCAACATAACACGCCAAAGACCAACCCAGGCCTTCCAGCGTAAAATCTGAGAGAAATATCTGCAAGCTTTTGACAGTGGCATTTCCATCAAAATGTGTGGCCATTGGGTGGTCACCTGTGTGAGGCAGAGAGTGTGGGCATCATGGCCTTTTTCATGTCTCAGTTTCTACAGGGAAATTGCCAATATTTCAAGGCTAATTGTTGGGTTTACTGTGTGAATGCAGAGGTGAAACAAGGGAGAGCTTTGCTTGGATGGTCTCAGTTGTCTAATAGGGAGGTCCTGGGGCAATAGCTGGCTGAAGAAGGGATTGCAGCCCCCTATGTCTCCCAGTAAAGGTACCTTCTCATGGTCTGTCCAGCAGAACATCTGTATTCCCTTTATTTGCACTTAGAAATCTGAGAACTGAGAAATCCTCAACTACATGGAGATTTTTTTCAGGACTTTTTGGGATGTGATTAAAGTAGCGAGGGAACATTTTTATTTGATTGTCAGAAGTTTGGAGCTTTCAAAATATATTCCCCTCCTACAAAGGGAGGAAAAATAAAATTTTTGAAAATTTTCACAGATCAGCAATCAAAAATGCTTTCATTGGATCACAGAACGTATTTTATTCCAGTAATGCCTCTTCTCTGGATGTCGTTAACTTCTTTTTCAACAGGAAGTTACTTAGATTTCAAAACCTCCAAAAGTTTTGAATGTTTTTGTTTTTTTTTTGACAAGCTCCAAAGACAACCTCTCATTTTGGAAGCCTAAAGCAGGATATTTCAGCAAGTTGAAAAGACGGGGAGAGGGGTTTTTTTTGTTTCTTTTTCAAACGGGGACTACGCTCGAGCCTTTCCCATAAACAGGTTTTGATGACTCAGTAAACACAAGTTGGGGCTCAAAACTCCCAGGTGGCTCTAGAAATGATGCTGTAGGTTGTATCTGCTCTCCCCCTTTCTCACAGCGCTGCTGAGAGAGCGGTCGTGGCCGACGGAGCAGCGCTCACACGGAGGGACTTTCATAGAGCTGGGTATGGGAAATCCCATGTCGTCACATGCGTGGCTCCTCGCTAAAGGGGAAGGAAATGGGCTCATTGTATCTCAAGGCAACGATTTTTCTTTTGATAATTTATACAGTTGGAGTACGTTTTTATATGTTTCCATTCTTCTTTTATTACGTATTACCTTTTTGTCCGCTTATAGTATGGGACACTTGGTCATCCTGAAGGGATCAAACTTCCATGACTTCACCACCACTTCTGGAGCACTGGAGCATTTATCTACAGAGATTTTTTTTATGTTGTCATCGCCTAACTGCTGCAGAGAGAGGGTCAGAATCATAGAATCATAAAATGATTTGGGTTGGAAGGGACATTAAAGATCATTGAGTTCCAGCACCCCTGACATGGACTGGGACACCTCCCACTAGACCAGGTCGTGATGGACTTCACTTTCTCATATCCTCATACTTTCCTATCTTCAAGAGTTCTGCAACTATCAAGAAGTATAGTGCTTTCTGGGGGTTTTGTGGATTTCACCACGGCTTTGGTTAAGCAGCACATTTGCAAATTGCCAGCCAGTGGCAATGGTTGTGATCTAATATGTCCTTAACAACATTAAGTTTGAGGAAAAGGGTTGGCCAAAGCATTGCAGTGATTTCCACAATATGCAAAGCCAGTTTCTGCCCTCCCTTCTACTCATGAAAGTTAGTGGCTTTCCACAGGAGGTAAATGAGGACAAATTTGGCTGTCTTGGCTTAAAAATACCTTGTTTTCATGGCTATCTGATTATGTACTCACTAAATTTAATCCAACTACAACAAACTTAATCTGTTCATGAAGTTGGATACATGTGAGCTAAGCTAATATAAACCAGGTGAAAAATCACACTGTTCTGTGCAGTACCAGTCAAAATGGTATTTGAAAGATATATGGAAATATGTATGAAAATCTTCTAAAAATTAATAGATGCAGGTCTAGTTTTTACACGAAGATCTAGTTTTTACATGATAAATAAAAGCATAGGATCTCCAGCCTAAATTCAAACTCACAAACTCACTGCCGGAGAAACAAAGAAGAGAAATGTGGAGAAGCTCAAGAAATGTTCCTTTCAGTGTCACACACTGTCATGTAATTTTTCCACTATTACATGTCTTAGTCTCTTACACTTCCCATAAATGTGCTGGAACCATGTAATGCAAAGCCTAATTTTTTATAGGCCTGGTAAAAAATGATCTTCATTTTAATCACATATGAAATTTTGATTATGGCTGCATGTATGTAGCTCAGAAACCGCCCTCTTTTTATGTTGCTGAAATGCAATCATTTTTCAAATTGTCTTTCGGTCATACAACATAAATTTACAGACTTCTAAAGGGTTTTAAAAACACTGCAAAAGTGATCCGTCTGTAAAGTTTTGAATCAAAAATCTAGCATTTGCTGAAAGGGCTATCAGAGGGACTTTCAGGAAGGTGGACACAGGGAGACCCAGTGGGTTTGCCTGGCTGAGGGGTGAGTTTGGTGGCCAAATGGCATGGGCACTGCTGCTGTGCCCCTCTGTGTCTCAAGGAACCTCAAGATCCTCATTCAAATGGATTTGCATTACATTTTTACCTGAATAAAATGGGATAAAATGCAGAGATGACTGTGACTCAACCAGAAACACTCCTGGAGACTTCTAGGGAGATCTCTCATGTCCACTCAGTCCACTACTTACCCCTTTTAGGCCTGATCAGCCATTAGTTACTCAACAGGACAGACCCACGGCTGCATTCAGTTCTAGCTTCTCTCTTATAATTAAGTACACTCAGATATACTAAGATTTATGTGTCTGGCAGATCTTTAGTTTAACTAACTCTTCATTGCAAACGATTCTAGTTATAGGCCTTCCTAGTTGAACAATGTGCTCATCAAAGGTTCATAATAAAACTGAAAGATAAAATCTTGGTCTCAGTGGGATTATTGAATCTTGGGGGACAGCCCTCGCAAAGCTCAAGTTTGCTGCTCATCCATCCAGAGAAGTGGCTCCTGCAGAGTACACAGAACCTTGCATAATACTTGGTTGCTTGTTAGATGCAAACATTGAATACAATTAAATACAAGTATTTAATTAATCGTTAAATTCAAGGAGGTGGATGGCAGAGGAATCAACAGGGAAAGCAATCTGTGGGTGTCAACAGTTAGGGAATGGGCTGATCTTGGGGTCTGTTGTGGCTTCAGGCCTATCTTGAAAGATGCAGATGTTGAGATTGATGGCAAAAATCACCTTGCTGTCACCTTTTTATTCTGAAGAGCCTTGTGTCGGAGTGTAAAAGAGTGAAGGAATTTGCATCCTTTTCTGTCTTGCAGAGACCGAAGAGACTCTGTCCATATGATTTTGCTCATTCTCTCATCTGTCAACATTTCCACCAATTTCAGTGAAAGTCTGAATCGGAGAAGTCCAGATTTAATATCTTTTTATGCACACAAACTTCCCTTCACAGAGCCTACTCATTTTCACAAATTCACAGACTGTATTTTTACTTATAATAAAAGCAAAAAAAACCCCTTTAGTTACAGACTTCAAACAAATTATAGGTGCTGGAGTACTGAAAGCTGAATTCTATACAAAGAGAAAAAAAAGCTGTGAAGCCAGATACTAAACTAATGCAGCTTGGCATAATTCCCTGAACATCAGTGGAGCTCTGCTAATTTGCCCAACCTGAGAATCTGGCCAGTTAAAAGTTTAAAAATAAAATTACAGGTACCTACAAAATTTGAACTCTCTACTTTGAAATATAAGGCAGACACTTTATCCATGGGTCTTTGCAGTCTTTGGTTAAAATCCACTGGTATTTGAACATATTATTTTTGGCCACTGGAAAGTGCTCGTATTGTTCCCTGGAAGAAACAGGAACATGTTGTGAATTCAAAAGAAAAATTAATTGAATTTTTTAAAAAAAATTAAAATAAAGAAAGCTATGGAGTTCACACAAAGTGCATTCCTTCACCCTAAATTAACAATGGTGTACACGAAGATCTCCTCAAGAAGTCAGCCTGAATTAAGCTGTCTTCCCTCAAAAATTAAGTATGGTAACATCAGCGAAGACTTTCCCCGCTCTTTGCTAACTGTTCATTTGCCTTTTAATGTCTTAATTGCAGTCCTGAATAGCTTGTGAAATTTCAGAAAGGCTTTCTTTTTACAAAAGAAGAGCAGTTAGAGTTGGATGTATTGACTGTGAGGTGCCCCGGTGATATCCATCCTCTCTGCCTTGGCAGCTTCTCTGCCCGCTTGAGGGACCCCCATCCTCCTCTGCAGCCCCATGTTGGAGGCTTTGGGGTCCCAGCAGAGACCACGGCAGTGGGAAGACTTCCATGAAGGGCCTTTAAAGAATATATCCCTGGAAGTGTTACCCAGGTAAGATGAACTGACCTTCCAAGGTCACAGATCTTGGAAGGTCACAGAATCTGTGGATCACAGATTGGTCAAGTCTGTGATGCCACATGCAGCCTTGTAGCTTAGAGATGAAAAAGAAAGGGATGGTTTTCCCATTATCTGGGCTAAGCATGGCAAAATGGGAATTTTGACTCTTCAGTCGGCAGTGGAAATGAGGAATAATTAAATCAAAGTTAATGGTGTCAAGGAGAAAACCAAACAGAGGCTGTATGTACACAGATAAACCTAGACACCTGAATCCTGCACGCTCCAACCACTGGAGGCCATGGAAGTGTTTAACACATGTCAGCCCAGCTAAATCACTGCGAATAAATCTGGAGGAAACTTGTAGTTCGTTCATCTGTGCTGCTTGACGACTCAGTAGCCTGCTCGCATGATTCTGTCTTCTGCCAACCAGCGGGCTCTGCCATGATGGTCAGATGCAGATTTGGGGTCTGCAGGCATTAAGGACCATTCCCAAAAGGGCTGTATGAACAAGAATGACAAGGCTTGGCTTCCTCCACCCCTCTCTGTTCTCCAAAACTTCACCAGCAGATTCTGTACCCTCAAACATGTCAGCATATCAAAAACCCAAGGCGTGCAACCATAAATTTATTTTCATGCAGCAAAATCACTGTTTGGGTAAGCTGCAATGTGCTTTTGTATTACTGTGAACACTTTGAGCACAGACACACACACACTGATAGTTGTGTGGTGGAGCCTCACAGGTACCACACCAGGCCTGAAGGAGACCCAAAGGACAGGTAGACAGGACCAGGCCAGGCCACTTTACTTCAGGGCCAGAGAATTGTCCCCAAACAAGTGTTATTTAGCAGTACAGCCATATAGGAATTGCAGTATTAGGTTAAAATAAGGAATGTTAGTGCTGAAGAATAACCTGTTTCTGGGAACTGACATGCTGCCTCACAGAATGTAGCAGGTTCAAGCACAGGAAAAGCCTTTATCTGATACATCCTTTAGGTAAGTACATTAATGTAAACATACGAAATCAAAGTATAAATCACCCTGATGTGTTTTTCATTACAGTAATTTTTTTAAAATAATGTCCCTTTTAAAACATGTCCTCAATTTTTAGACAAGTGCAACTCGTTGATACGCTTTTTTACATCTAACAAACCAGAGCACAGCAATAATAAAACCCCATCTTTTATTGGAGATAATGGATATTGCAACCTTTTCCATCTAGAGAGGTTCCTCTTTTCTCAGTGACATGAAGTAAGAATATGAATAACAACAAACCAAGTGGTAGCTCTAAAATGCTGGTGCTCTGTCTCTCTTGTGGAAGTTAGTAAGAGAGAAAGTGGGAAAAGCATCTTGCAAGTGAGAGATGGCTGGTTTTGACAACGTTAGGTAGGACAACTTTTAAGTCCAGGTAGCCACTACTCAGCAACGCCTATGCAATTCCTGTTGCCTTAAATGTGTATTTACTGCTGATCTGTGCGCTACAACACTTACATATTCATGCTCAGTTATTGAGAGTAAATATTCTTAAGACAGAAAGCTCAAGACTCACTACAGAAAACCCACTTCAAGCATAGCTGAACAAACATTACAAATCCTGGGTCAGGAGAGACACAAAACATCCCAGCAATGAGAAATATATATTCAGAATGGCCTTAAGATATGATGTAAACTTTAAATTAGTTTCTATTGTGATGGACATTCTAATCTAAAAGGTTCAGATTTTCTTAGGAATTGGGAAACCACCTGAGACCATGGGACTGCTCTGCACAGGGCAATTCCGATGAAATGGTGTTGACATTAATACGGAGCCAAAGTCACATTCTGCCAACGTAAGGACAAAGGCAAAGGCTCACTAGCTGTATTAGACAACTGGTTTGGGCGATAACTTGGCTAATTGCTGCATGTGGAAATGTGCTTATAAAAGGACAAAATCTTGTTTGACATTTTATCAAAGATCTCCTGCCACATTGCAAGAAAAACTGTTCTTGGGGCTGCTGTCTGCTCTCTCCATCTGCAGCCCTCGTACAGCCGGGGATGTATGTGGGGAAGTGCACAGGGAAAGTAAACTTGCTAGAAGGCTTTCTCCTTTTAGGGACAAAGAGGTCAACGCTTTCAAATATTGGCTCCTGAAGTTAGGTACCCGAATCCCCAGTTCAGCATCTAATCCCCAGTTCAGCATTCTTAGTCCTGGTTCCCTCCCAGTGAATTTGAGAAGGATCAGAGATTCTGCCTTCGACTCAGGTGACTGGGGTTTTAGTCACCTCATTTTTAAAAATGCAGACAACCTTCTCCACTGAGGCACAGCTCAGTGTTCTGCAGATTCCTGCATTTGTAGCAGGTTGCATTTGGCCCTTGGTTATTGATCACAAAAAGTTGAAAACATTTGAGTTTACATATATAGGTCTAGCTAAAATAACAAAAAAATTATTTCTTGATACTGTACAAGGCAGCAAATGTTAACTGAAAAAATTTCCATTTGCCATATGGTCTTCAGGTGATTTGATGTAATTCAAAACAGGCATTCAGTAGCCTAATAGTTTTACCGTGCCACAGATGTGTGCATTCCCTTGAAATATATTTTTCCTTTGCTTCTTGGGCCTTGATTCTTCTTGCTGGCATTAGAAGGCCAATTACAGAAGCAAAGCAAATTCCAAATTCAGTCCACAAGCCTACATTATCGAAACCCTCTCCACTGGAAAAATATTCATGTCAGGCTTGAAATACCTTAATCACATTTCTCTTCTTCATCCCCCAACACAGTATAGGAGGATATGATGTAGAAAAGCTAGAAGCTACTCAGGAAAAACTCTTCCCTGTGTTGTCTGAGTCATTTCAGAGAACTGTGATTTGAGCCTGAGCTCAGGCTCATGGGTTCATGGTTTTAACATGATTATGCACGTGCATGACTAGCACCCATACTCGAGCGCACATACTGCAGATTTGAAGTTGGTGGTTCCAAACGCATCTTGGCTTGTTTTGTTGCTGTGTCTGAAGCAGCAATGATAGCTCAGCGAGAGGCTTTAGGAAAAAGGTTTGTTTTTTTTTCTCTTTGCTGCTTTGATTTCTTGCAGTAACAGAAGTATTAGCTTGAAACCTCTGAGCTCAGATGGGGAAATTTTGAAACCGAATGACTATGTTTGTGTAGACTGATGAAGTTTAGATACCAATGAAATGTGTTTCTGAAACCTGGGATGAGCAAGTCCACTTCACTTTGCACAGCCATTTGTTTGGGCTGCTCTCCAGGAATTGATGCACAATCTTTCCTCTCCAATCTCCCTCATGGAGATCTGAGAGATTAAATAGGGAAGGTAGTAATTTTACAGCATGAACTTCTCTAAGTGTGGACGATGTGAGCTGCAGTCGACAGATATGAATGTTTTGTTCTGTTTTAACCACATGGATCAAAAATCTGACATCATGCCTGGCAATCCCTCTATTAAACCATGTCTTTTCTATCAGTTGCTCACTACTTTTCCCAGCATTTTATCCATTTACATCTAGTATATGTTTCTGGTGGCGTTGTTTTAAACAACCAGATCTTAAGTGTTATATTTTCAAATGACTGGAAGAATGATGGAGCCACTGGTTCTTTAAATGATTTTCAGATTCCCTCCCAAAATGCTTCCAGAATCACTGTTAGTGAAGTGGGACTTCACACACACCAACTTACTGGAGGCAGTAGTATATACTAATATCACAAATGTTATTGTTAGCATGGTGAAGGAATAAGCATGCTTTATGAGAACTAGAATCATAAACTCATAATCATAGAATGGTTCAGTTTGGAAGGGACCTTAAAGATCATCAATTTCCAGCCCCCCATCAAGTTCCATGGGCAGGGACACCTCCCACCAGACCAGGTTGCTCAAAGTCCCATCCAGCCTGGCCTTGAACACTTCCAGGGAT
>JAOQGH010000012.1:115340369-115388707 GCA_025769975.1 Gallinago jamesoni
TGACACCCACCCTTTAAGTATTTATAAGCATTGATCAGATCCCCCCTCAGCCTTCTCTTCTCCAGACTAAAAAGACTGTAGACTAAAAAAGCTTTTCCTCATAAGAGAGATGCTCCAGGCCCCTCATCATCTTTGAAGCCCTTTGCTGTCCTCTCTCCAGCAGTTCCCTGTCCTTCTTGAACTGGAGAGCCCAGAACTGGACACAGTGCTCCAGATGGGGCCTTACCAGGGCAGAGTAGAGGGGCAGGATAACCCCTTTTGACCTGCTGGTCACACTCTTCTTGATGCACCCCAGGGTGCCATTGGCCTTCTTGGCCACAAGGGCACATTTCTGGCTCATGGTCACCCGATTATCCACCAGGACTCCTAGGTCTTTCTCCTCAGAGGTGCTCTCTAGCAAGTCAGCCCCCAGCCTGTACTGGTGCTTGGGGTTATTTCTCCCCAGGTGGAGCACCCTACCCTTGCCTTTATTGACTGTTAGTGCTCTTATTCCACCACTTGTCAAATGACACATGTGCTGTGAGGCTTTTCTGATTAGGCAGAGGCCTAAACCTGGGCCTCTATTTAAAGTTTCATGGGCCCTCCAGTGCTCCGTGCTCTTCCTTTCCTTGTCCTGCATTGGCATCCAGCACTGCACCATTCAATTTAGTAGGAGCATCTATTAACTTAAACTCAGACTGTATACCGTAAGGCTGGGTGAAAATGATGTTGATGAAAATGACAAGTGACAATTAGGAAAACTGTAGCCTATAGGTCCTACAGCTGGATTAGTGACAATACTGACAAGTGAAATTAAATAACAGTAGTCTGGCTGTCCCGTTTGAAAGCAAGGATGCGCTGGTCCAGCAGAAGATTGGGTGACAGACTGCTGTAAGTGTGTGGCCCACACACACCAGCGATCTGCAGCATGATGCAAACAACTCAGCAGTACTTTGAGTATAAAGCAAAGTGTGGTTAGTTCTCTGCAGATTCTAGGCATGGAGAAAATGGGGTCTTCTGTTTTGCCTATTTTGATTTTGCACTAGTGTTCTGCAATTTTTGCTGCTTTCTGCGTTGCCTGAGCAAAGCCAATACAAGGAATGATTTTATCATCAAAACTAGTTCTTGGCAAAATGAGGTCAAGGATCTTTAGCTGTTTAGAAAAGCATATCTCAGAGGATAAACCAAGATTTATAAGGTTCAATACTCCTGAACTAGCTAGGAATTTATGTTACATTTCAAGAGGATCCCAAGTTTTTAATCCTGTATTTTCTCCCTTGCTGTTCACCTTCTCATTTTAATAATTGGAGTCACCATTATATTTTAAAGAAATGTAACACATGACAATCTGTCTCATTCTCTGACTCTTTCCTGGGCCTTCACCCACTCAGGATGCTGTTCTGCTTCGTCCCATCTGCTGGCTTCCTATAGCCTGAGACTGATAGAAATGGCTAAGAGATGTGACTTTTTCTGCTCAGGAATGAAAAGATGACTCTTCACAGAATCACAAGATTAGATGAGTTTGGAAGGCAACTCTGGAGACTGTCTAGTCCAAACCCCCTGCTCAAACAGGGTTAGCTAGAACAGGTTGCCCAAGACCGTGCCCACCCGGGTTTTAAATCTCTTCACTCTGTTCTGCTGTCCTATCTAAGAGAGAACATGTTTTTACATTCGTAGCCCATGAGCCATCTGGATGCAAAAATCTTAACTTATATCCAACAGGCAAAACATTTTATCACAGATTTCATTTATGATTGTTTATCACTGTTTATAATATGATGCCGTGTTTCCACATGGTTGTGGAATCCATGGTGCCAGCTGTAGTTCCCAAAGCACCTGTTTGAAGAAGAACCTGCTTGTAATTTTTTTTGTTGTCATGCAAAGTTGTAACACGTGAATAAGGATTACGTATGTGTGTATGTGGGTATATATACATGCATATACGTAAATTTGTATGCATATTGATGTGTATGCACATATATATGCATACACATGAAAGGTGCTTCCTTTGCGTACATGTGAGAAGTATTGGCAAAGCCTCCTGCTTTCTCCATTTCACCACAAAGAAAAAAAATCGATCCCCTGTACAGAAAAGCACAGTAAAACCCACAAACATCTGCCTAGCTGCAAATGTTGAACCACACAAACACTGAAAACAGTAACAAGCAATAGAAATAATTTCATTTCTGTGCTTTGAGCAGCACAAAGAAAAAAATAACCTTTCTTCTGATGTTAAGTGGTTGCAGAACAGTTATGTAAGCTAAAAAGAAATTATTTCCTTATAGACATCATTCCACTAGGAAAACTTCAAGTTAAATTATTAGAACTGGACTAAGCAAGGTCAAATAAACAACACCAGAAATAACTATAAAACATATCATTGATGAGCAATGTCATTATTATCCTGCTTACTTCCATGTACTTCCATTTGCAAGGATGATGACTCAGATCCCAAGCTAAGTGAAAGAGTGATTCCATTGAAATCAATGGACCTACTTTGGTTGCATATAAACTGCTGGTTGGTCACTCCCTTACTGCTTTTAGCCTTCTTGATGTGGTGGCTAATAAAGCTTGGCAACTCTCATGGCTGATGAAGCTGACAGTGTGAAGCAGGGAACAATGGCAAAATGTTACTGAAAATCATAATGTAACTGTAAATATTAACAAACCTTGTGATCAAAAATTGCCATTTTGAGTACTTGTAAAAATACAAAATTTCTGAGAATTCTTTCAGATACTCTTTCCTTGGCCAACATATGGCATCTAGGAGCATCAAGGAGCAGGTCTCAGTGACCCAGCATGGCTGCAGCACAAAGAAATTGTAAGCCCTTTAAAATTTGTGTATCCCATGGGTTGATCACCACAAATGGTGATGAGATAACTATAATTCCCTCTTTACAGTAAGCAAATCTTCTACACTAACAGTGTGATGATGCAATGACTAGATGACTTCTTCCCCGAGGCAGTCTTAGAACTGGGCTGGGAGTTATTTGCACGACTGTGTAAATGTACAGTTTGAGGAAGCCAGAAATATAGAAGTAATTTCCAAAAATTTGTAAAAAGAGTTGTAGTAAACAATTGATGTGGATTATTAATTGCGAATGTTTATGAACATTGTATGAAATAGCCCAAAAGCCGCATTTCTCAAATGAAAAAGGAAACCCTAAGTCACTCAAAGAATCTTTCTTAAAGAAAGGATTAAAATTATCCCTCTATTAATTGGGAGAATGGAGAAATTGCTAGTAGTAAATATTAATCATAACTGAGAATTTTTGAAACAACCACAGATTAAAGAATAATACAAAACTTTCTGAAGTTTAGTAATGTGAAAATGGTTAGTTATATCGGTCCAATAGTACTCTGAAGAAAGGGAAACATTTATATTTGTATGTATGTACAGCATATAGTGTAGAATATGTCAATGTCAAATATGTACTCTCCGGTTGTAACTGGAGAATATGTTAGAGAACAGCTGTGGAAGAAGATATTTTTCAAATTGGCAATCTGGTCATCCCGTACCCATGAGTTTTAAAAGAGCTGGCAAAGGAACTCAATGAACATTAATGCTGAAATTTAGTCAGTCTTTGAGCACTAAAGAAATTCCATTAGACATTTCTAAAAGTTACCATTGTATTTTAATAGGTAAGAGGAATAGTCTAGACAATTACAGGCCTATTCTGTTCAAATAATAAACAGCTGACATAGAATAAGCAAACCTAAGTGCTAATATCGTTCTGTGCTACAGTTCCTTTTAAGTGCTAATATAGTACTAATCTAGTCAATGGCAATTCACATGCACAGATGGAGAACAGACCCTGCCTGACCAACCTGATAGTTTTTTTCAGTGAAATTGCCTGATAAACACAATGATGCTTGACTTTTAGAAGTTTTTGACAGGGTTCGGCACAACCTTCAGGGTAAAAGCTGGAATGATAAAAAGTAGCGTGGCGCATATAATTGATAGAAAGCTCACTAGCCACTCCTTGCAAATGTGGGGACAGAATCAGGCAGAGTTATTTTTTCCCACTGACAGAGGATCTGGAACCATTTCATACCTCTGTCATTGCTGATTGGGTTTGCAGATGACAGGGAGCCTGGGGGAAAGGTGAGTGATGAAGAGGACGGGGTGAACTGCTCAACGTAAGCAAGTCTTCTTTTCCAGACGGTCACATGTAATGTCACTCAAGGTAGCCCTCTTTGTGCAAGTCTTGGAGTCACCAAGTTGTGAAGAAATGGCTCAGCTCAGTACAAGTGCTTATTTTGTGGCTGCGGCACTGATGGGATCCTTGGACTGTAAACAGGGTGATCTGAAGAGCTAAAAAATTATATTCCTTCTTCATTTGGCATGAATCTGACTATTACTGCGATCCTGTGTTACTGTTTTCTCTGCAGCCTGAGGAAAATGTTTACAATTTGGAGAGGATTCAGGGAACAGTCATGATAGATACAAAAGGACAAGTAAACATACCTTGGAGAGAGAGAGGGGGAATACAAGAGCTCTGTCTGTTTAGCTCAAGAAGGAGCGGAGAGGAGGATGCCTTTGGTCACGGTCTACAGCTGACTGCAGGGGGAAAATAGGTCAGAAGAGAAGGTTCTTCAGTTTGGATGCAAACGCATAACAAGATCCAGCATCAAGAAGTTGAGGACACGTACACTCCATGGTAGTTAAACACTTTAATTGTTTACCAAAATCTGTGGTGAAGTCATCTGGAAATATCTCAGTTAAGATCAAATGTTCTTTAGAGTGTTTTTCATTACAGAGAGGAATCAACACAGTGAAGTCCTATGGCCAATATCTAAATGCTGATCTCTGAGTCAAGTCCTACCCACAACGTACTTCCTTCCAGCCCAGCGTATTTATTTCACTGTGAGGCAGGAGATGAAAACCCACCATTTTGGTAACTTCTCCTGCACACAGAGAGCCTCTTAGAGCCAGGAACTGTTACCTTTCCATGGGATAAGCAGTTCGTACTGGAGTCATTCTCTCCTGTGCCATCTGCTCATGGGTCAGCACTTGGGACTGCGCCTGCACCTGCGTTGGAGTGTAAATCAGATGGGCTTGGACAATGCAGGAAGGAAAGCAGGTTAAGTGATTGCAATGTTATCTTCTCTCTGCATATTCTTTGAGTCCAGTTAAACAAGACTGCGTGACTTTATTCAGCGGCATTCTTTAGCAGGACTGTGGATGGCACCCTAAGGTCTATTTAGGTAGTAGCACCAGAGGCAGCCTTCTTTAGACAGACTGAAGGCAGAACGACCTTACACTCAACAAAACACTTACTCCATATTCATCAGAGTGCACTCTGAGTGCACCAATGGGCCTTAGATACCCTTACCAGACTTAGTGCCCCAACAACACTTTTCCTGATAACTTTTCCTTTATCATTGCTTGGGAGATGATTTAGACTCAGTGGACAGACCCTTTCTGGGAAAAAAAACCCTACCTTTAAATCCCCTTCACTTTTATCTTTATACTTCTGTTGTATTTTTCTCTATTTACCAGTTCCAGAAAGTGTTTTATGAGAATTTATTTTCCGCTCTCAGTGTCTGTATCTGGTTATCGCCACATATAATCTTTGTGTAGCACAAGCATAATAGCATTTTGGGCAGTTACATTAAGGACTTGCTGCTAGTTATCTAGTCCCATCAAATAGGAATTTCAGCTAAACACTTAGCTGTTGGAATAAAAGAAGATTCTTTCATAATTTCTGCTTTCAGAATATTGTGTTCATAGTATTATAAAAGCCTGTATTCTCCTCAGCTGTACTGTTGTAAAGCCCAGCTGTCCTAAAGAGAGATGGACAATAACATAGTATTGCTTCTCTAAATCACTCAGATATGGGCACAAAGGCTGGAAGCACATGACATTGCCTTAGTAAATGCTTTAATCTCAGAAGGATGGGAAGGGACCTCTTGAAAAGTTCTGCTCTTTGGCCAAAACTGGAAAAAGGGTCCAGGCTGAAAATTGAAAAGGAAGATTACACTGAGTTCTGCACAATTTGTGAAAGGAAGATTAGATGTAGGTAGAAAATTGGGTTAGATTCCCAGTCCAGCCTAATTTCCAATTTAAACACTGCAGTCCAATATTGGGGTAGTGATGCCTAATCCCAAGGGCACCTGCACATTTCACAAAAATGATTTTTCAGAGCTAGAGCTTCAATTGAGGGGCACTGTCTCCACTGCTGCTACTGAGGGAAATCTTTTAGTCCTATGATTGGGACATTGTGCCCTGAGGTGGGACAATGGGTTGGCATCCTCTTTGGAAATGGTGGAAAATGAACTCAGGTTTTCCACTTTCTGACCAGAAGACTGCTGCTGCTGCTGTCACCTGAGAAATGGGATTGATGTCTCCTAAGTCATTTCAGAAAGAGTTTGGAGAAAACTCAGGGATGTTGGGAAGTGTCTGCTGGCAGCACAGAACCATGGGCAGGACTTCAAACCTACTTCTGAGCTCAGTACCTTCTCCTAGTAACTACCTGAGCTCCCTCAGGTTGACAACTGCTGTGAAAGCTGTTCTGAGACACCTAACTCACCCTGCGACCGCCCTGAGTGCTTACCTGCCTCGCTCCACATGAAGGTTTTCATTTCAGGAGTCCAGACACAGAAAAAGTAGGAACCTACTTTGACAAGCTGCTGAGTTTTGTATACCTCCCTCTATATAGACCTCCCTGTATATCTGCCTCTTATTAAAAGCATGAAATTAAAAGCAGAAATCATGCTTGTTTGCTATATCAGAGTGCAGTTTTTGTGCTGTTCAGGTGAATTAAGTAAAGCCTATGAATGGACAACATTTGTTAACATTCTGTGAGGGAATGCCTTGCTGGCCATGGCCCTGAAATGAACGGGCCATGCCATTTCCTCCAGTACACCAAAGGGCTTGGAATCCTTAGAGCTCTAATAGAACACAATACAGAAAACCTAATTCATTACATGGAAAAAAAAAATCCAGGCCTGCCCTTCCCCCACTGTTGTTTTGCTGGGTACATCCTTTGCTCCAATTTTGCTTTTTGTTCCAGCAGTTTTCAGAGGTTTCCATACACTCTTCCTTTTTCTGCACAAAACACGAGTGTCCATAGAATGTGTCATCTACTAATCATGTTGCTTCTTTCTCACGTTGCTGTCAGATTGCCACACCATAGTACGAATACGTGACAAAATCTCTTTTGTGTGATTTTTCTCTACACTGTGGGATACTCAATGTTTGCAACTTCCTTACTCTAACCTGTCTGAGATGTATGGGTGTCCTTCGAGAATGCCAGGGATTAGAAAATGACCACCTTCATCAACCCACCCTTTGTAGACTACTATCTACCTTCCTGAATTCAGTTTGTGTCCTATGACTAATGCTTCACAAATACACAAATTTCTAGATTAATCCTTTGCCCTTGCTGCAAGCCTGAACCCTGTGTATTGCTTGAGAGACCCTTGAGCGCAGACACGGTGCCGCACTGTCCCTGGGTAACAATGCCATTAGTGCATGCGGCGATGTCCCCACCACACGACCAGGGAGTTAATTTTTCATTGAAAACTACAAATCTCTTTATTTGGATCAGGCTTGGATTAATTTGTCAAACCAGACTCGCAGGGCTGGCTATTATCCTTTCCAGGGGATGGTGATTAGATCTGTACATAGGTTGGGGGTCTAATCACTGTCTTATACAGTAATAATAAATATTATAGCCTTCTTTGCTTTATGTTTTTCTAGCTGTGCAATCTGTCAACCAGTTTATCTTCTTCACTAATTAGTCTAGGGGCTTTGGGGGAATTATACTGTAACTCCTAAATCTCCTTCCTGATTAGCTCTGTGTTTACCTTCATCATTTGATTTGATAGATTTTACTATTATTTTAATACAGCCGAATACGATTATTAATACCCTTGGTGGGGTCATTGGTACCTTCAGTGTATAATAACGGTGTCAACTGCCACCCGCCCCCTGCCGTGCTTTCCCAATGCTGAAAGTGGCTTTAAATATCAGCAGGAGAACTGCTTCTCTGTGCTTCCAGTTAGTGCTTGTAAGTAGCTGTCAGGGGACTGCTTTCTCACTTGCATTATGTTTCGGGAAAGTGTAAAGAAATAGATTTGTGTGGTAGATATGGGGATTTATTCCCTGACGAAGCACTAGCAATGGGGAGTGAAAGGTTTCTTTGTTCTTCCAGGAGAGAAGTTTTCAGATGGAGTGGAGGCACTGCCCGCCTCCCTGAAGTAAATGACATCCATCATTTGGATGACCATCAGTTGATGACCGTTGGATTCTGCCCAGTGATGACAGAGGAAAAGCTTCCTGAGCAAAACTTCTGCCATCTTTTCTTGAGAACTGAGAGCTGTAAGCAAGGGGCCACATAAATACTCACTCTTTGAGGAATTGTAGAAGGTAGAAAAAGCACTCTGAAAATTGTTTTCGAAGTTTAAATTCTGAGGTTATGAAAGAAAGTGGAAGACTACATATAAAAAAAACCCAAACTTGGAAGAAAATATTTTCTATTTGGCTGATAATAGCTAAGGGCAGTGTTTATATGAGGTAAGTAAAGGGTCCTCTAGAAAACGGGCATCATAGAAATGTCTCTTAGCTTAGGTGTTCATGTCCAAAAAATCAATAATTTTCACAAATAACTCCACATATTTTTAAATTTATTTTTAGTTTAAAAAAAACCCAAACAAACCAACTCAAAACAGGAAATGAAATGAAAAACCACAAAATCTGCATAGGAAAAAAGTAAAAATTCAAAGGAAGCTAAAATTAAATTTCCAACAGAAACAGTGCCTTGGCTGCAGGGGACATTTAGAAACTCTTCTGTGTTCTCTTTTTCTGGTTAAATGAGTGTCTTGATATGCTGTATATTGTTTTTGCATGGTCAACAGCTATGGGAAAACATACTTCAACTATATTGCAGCCAACTAAAAGCTACTATTGAAAGCTTCATTTTTGTATTTCCTGATTTATGGTCTAAAAAATTTGAACTGTGGAAACAGCATAATATTACTGTAGCTGCCTGGATTTAATAAAGATCTGAAATGACACAGAATCAAATGAGTTGTGGCAAAGCCCGGTGAGTGATGCTGGTCTAGTTTACAGAGAAAGGAAATGTGAAGAAGTGGGGGAGAACGGAATCATAAAATCCTAGTTTGGGGAGCTTAGCTTAATTGTGAGCCTAGAAGGACCAGTGAAGCCAGGGCCACCAGGCAAATTAAAGGTTTGCTCTATCTTAAAGGATAATCATCTCTGAGGGCTCCAGCCGCAAGAAGTTATGGTTGGTAGGAGCAGGGTGTGGGAGTTGAGGGGGCACAGCTGGGGTCCTGAAGGTCTGTGTTAGACCCAGCGTCAGTATATATGCAGGACAATCTGTCCTGTTGTACTCAGAGGACAGAGAAAAGAGGAAAACGAAGGTAATACCTCAACAAGAAGGTTTTGAGTGCAGTGGATACTCCAGTAGATTTTAGAGGATTTCTTCCTAGGGTGCCAAATCTAATGGATTTGCAGTAGCTTAGTCAGGACATCTTAAAAGCTGATCAACAAGGCGAGCTTGAGGGTGGACTAATCCTGGAAAAGAAAGGGGAGAAAAAAGTTCCCAAGACCAGCCTGTGTGTACTCTGCCCAGTTCACTGCCTGTGGCAGGGGCTGAGAGGGAGATGGGGACTCGGAGACGGTGCCTTCCTGAAGGGGAGCAAAAAAAAACTGCTTCTGTGACCAGAGGGGAACAGCAGGACTGTGAGGACAGGAAAGGTGCCAGAGTTGGGGGCAAGCCAACGTTCAAAACTCTTTGTTCTTACTGCCTTGGCCACAGCCAGTTGAACCCAGGGGTTTCCAAGAAAAGAGATCGAACCACCTAATTCTCAGTGTCCACGTTAATGAGGTTTTGGGATAAACAAACAGTTTTTGAAACTTAAGCTTCTTAGAGCATTAGGGAGAAGAAATCCTCAGATGTCACTGTAATGTGTTCGCTTATATTTTTTTTTTTTAATGCAATATGCCAGGGAAGTGCAGCGGATGGTGACTCTTGAGTGCATGTAGTTCAATAGACTGGCACACTGAGATGGCCACGTGTGGGGAAACAAACATCTTAGTAAACTCCTTGGCATGTGACCAGCATTGAGTATAAACCTACAGAACGAGGAAAAAAAAAAAGAACCCTTTTGTGCCACAGGATTATTTTTAACTTGAGCTTTCAAGTAGCTATCAGAGATTACCTCTCATCTTTCACAGCATGAGTTTCATGTCCGTATTGTTAGGAAATACAGAACAATATGGAAAGCACGAAGGAAGAAAGGAGGAATTAAAGTACCTAAATCAGCTGAGTCATGGCTGAAATACAAAAAAGGGTTTCTGAAGGGTTGAGATTGAAACAGGAATGAAAAAAATCCCTCATCTATAGCTATGGGGTTACTTACTACTGTGTTTTTGATGGGAATTATGACAGGGTTCCTGGGGACTCTCTTGCTTCAATTAATTAAACTCACACCGAGAGGACTACTTCAGCCCTGCAATGATTATTTCCTTTTTTCATGGGAAAGTAGGAAAAGTGATTTGAAAAGAATTTGGCGAGGCTTTTTTTCATTTTCTGACGTTGAGGGCTTTGAGTGGAAACCAGAGCTCAAACCATAGTCCTGAGTCTGAGCAGAGCAGGAGGTGAGCGGGGACGGGCACGGGGGGGAGGGCAGCACTGCAAGAAAGAATGGACAAAATCTCTCAAATATCATCACACCTCATATAAATTTGTTCTCCTTTCTTATTCCTTTTCTGTATTCCTGCTGCTTTTTGCCTCTCAGACTTAATTCACTTTTGTTTCTGAGCAGCAATATGCTTTTTCAAGAGAAATAGCAAATTGTTTTGTTTTGTTTTGCTTATTTATTTTATTTTTAAGCAAGTGAGGCAAAAGGGCAAGTCTTCATCTCCAGGGAAAAATGAATCACACTAGCTCCTGTGAGCACTAGGCAGAGTGATAACCAGCCCACTGGAGCCGTAATGTCTTTCAAAACAGTCTGCTATTCTCCAAGGTATCAGCCTGACTCCTATAGGAGATACCACTCCCCAGATTTTGCCCCTTTCCCTTTTCTCAGAAGAAAACCAGGTTGTTTGAAACTATCTTCCTGTTTGAAACAAGTCACTCAGAGCTGCAGAACTCTTTTTGAAGTTGGACATACGGTAGAGCGTGTGGTAAGTATGAAAACACCACTGGGTGATAAGAAACATACAATTAAGCCCATGAGTGATAATGAACAGATGCTTTCCTCCCACAAATACTTTCTCATATCAAATGAAGTCTGGCTGCAAGATTTTATCAATTCTAGGAGTTTACTCAACTTTAGAGAAAAATGTGACCTACCTTGATAATATCCCATATGGTTATCTCTTGCCCCGGGGCTTTTACCTTCGTGGGTAAGTTCTTGGTCTTTTCTGTTAAACTGATTTTTCCGATCTCAGCAAAATCAAAAATAAAATGGCATGTGACTCCTTGTGGGTTGACAATAAACAAAGGCAGAGCACACATGCTATCTGATGGTACATCTTTCTCTACACTCTTACTAACTACTGTGTTATTTTTCCTCTAATGGGAGCGAGAAACGATAAAACCAACCAGCTCGTACCAGTAACATAGCAAGGAGATGCTGGTGAAATTAGTTTTTTGTCGTATTGGATCCGGGGACAGCCAGGGTAGGATGGTTTCCAACAACAATCTGTCTTTAACATGTTGAAACTTCACTTTCCCCTTTGTTTTTACCACATTAGTATTTGCTATTGCATGGTGGGAGTGCCTGGGAAGAGATGGGGAGCTTTTATGCTGGGACCTGTGCGGGTCTCTAGCAGGTGGGACAGCCAAGGGGTGGACGTGGTGGCCAGGAGGGCAGTGTGGCACCAGGGGGTAGCCTGGTGCCTGCACCCCCCTGCTCTCAAGCTCTTTGCCATGGGGCCACCGGTCTATCATTAACTTCTCTGTGTAGCTGGTTCTTCCTTTCTTTTCACCTGTCCTGATGTTTTAGAGGAGAACCTCTGTAGGGCAAAGGAGGCGTTTTATCGTGTGTCTGTTGAGTGCCAATCTTGGCTGGGGAATCTCAGAGCTCCTGTGATATGAATAATAATTCTGATAAGCCTGACCATCTGGCTACTATTATGGTAATGTCTTGCTCCGTGACAGTAGGTCAGTCTGTGCAGCTGCTTCTCTGGCTCATTCTATATTGGAAAAGACTACTCTTTGACTTTGGGCTTGGTCTCCATGGCTTGAATGTAGAAAAGGCCTGTAGTTGTGCCACCTGTCCTAGGTACGGAGGCTGAAAAGAAACCCACTGCCAGGAGAGTATCACTCAGGGTTGTATGCTGTGATACTCAGATGTGAGAAACAATTAAGCCGCTGGTTTCACCCCCAAAGTGAGTGATAGTCACTACTCCCAAGTGATCATCTCCTCTGGTCACTCCATCCGTGCCTGCCTGGTGTCCAGAAAACATGCTCCAACCCCAAAGAGTATGAACTCTCCTGCTCTCATACAAACATTGATGGGTAATGACAGGATTATGACTTCCTAGCAAACCTCTTCACCTCCCCATCAGCTCCAGCCCTGGCTCCTGTGAGGAGAGCCAGTGCAGCAGGGTGCCAGAGTGTCCACCTCACTCCTTTGCTGCTTGCCCCTGGATGGCCTTCAGAAGACTCCAGTGCTTTGGGATTGAGATATCACTACAGCCACGAGTCACAAAGTGAAAAAAAAAAACCCATAAATTAGAAATTACTTCTGAGCTGCATAATTTGTTTTCATCAGTTTTCAAACGTGGCCTTTTTCATATTATAAGATGAAGCTTATGAGATGATAACTCACATGGCTGAATATAATGCTACTGATAATCATACTCAGCAGTGGGAAACTGTCAAATGCTTAGCCTCGCTGTTTACCTATTATATTCTCCCATTAGCTGTTTTATTTTATTCCATCTAGGGTTTGCTTCAGCTTGTACAATATGTTTGACACAAGCTACATTAAAAAAGTGCTATTGCATTTGCAAAATGACTTTTACTGTTTCAGAGAGATAGCTTGCAAACTGAAAATTGTCATTAAAACTCCTTTCCCCTCATGAGTACCTACAACTCCGGAATAGTCCTGAGACCTGAGCATAACTGAATGAGCAAGAGAAACTTCAGTAGTCTCTCCTGCATGGTGTGCAAAGGCCAGCACTGCTGTATGGCTGATGCCTTGCTCACGGTGCTGGCCAATGTGTCTGCAGGGCCATGTGGTCCTGGTGATTCCCTATGTGAAGCAAAAAAAGGTGCAGGGAAGGGATGTGACTCTTTAGCTGCACTAGGGCTGAAGGCACACACTGCAGGGAGGCACCTTGGGCATCCCTGATCAAACAGTTCAGTGTGGTCCAGCCCCCCCCAGGTCGGGGCCACCCCTTTCTTGGGCAGATAGCATCCCTATGGCACAGCCCTCAGCCCAGGGACCCCAGCATTCCCATGGTACCCTGGAGCTGCAACACACAGATCAGTTTGTGTGAACGCTTGGGTCTTTTTTCCTTGAAACCTGTGATGAAGGTTTTGTAGCCCCCTGGAGTATATGGCAGTGTGTGGGGTGTTTGAGTGGGGCCTTTTGTGGTGATGGGCATGCAGAGAATCACCAGTCCTGGGGAACCACCTAGGGCTGGTGCCATATTGTCCATCTTCAGGGATGAAAGTTAAGGGTTTCCATAGGGAAATGGTCTTAAAACCACACACAGGCCTAGAGTGAAGAGGAACTTCAAGAAGTGAAGCCCAGGAGTGAGCTACCACTTAAGCAACACAGATATCAGGGTCCAAGAGTGAATTGGAGAACCAAGTGGTTTGGCAGTGCTGATATACTCTTCACATCCCAAAGATTTGCTGAAGGGGTATACAGTTTATTTACCTGTGGTTTTTTTTACAACTGATGAGGCCAAATTTTCCCATATCCAGAAGTCATCTGAGGTGATAATTTTTTAAATCCCCATGGAGGCCTGGCTGCAGCAGTGTCCTTGGGAGAAAGGCGGGTTCTCTACATGGCCCAAAGCAGGTGGAGCATTCACATGTCATATTGCAAATTGGATGCTTAATTCCTTTGGGAACACTTCCTTTGTGTGAGGCAAATTAAATCTCTGGCTTGTCTGAGGACAAGGAAAGAAGACTCTGTTTTGAGGACAAAGGGGAATTTCAACCCTCTCTTGAAACACAGCTTAATTCATTTTAAGTGTTTACTTCTGTGCCTTTACCTATTTTGTCTGTTTTTGAAAAAAAGAAAACAAAAACATGGCTTGGAATTAAGGCACATCATCATAAGGTACAACATCATTTGTGCTTGGCTTCTCTTACATGTTTCTACAGTCTAGATGTTTTTTCTACTTTTTAATTCAGTTGTATTCAAAACAATGGCAAAAGTCCCTATAATCTTAATGAGAGAAGGTCAGGTCTCACTGGAGAAACACCTTCTTTGGCTTTTTGACTTGAATGTGTCGCTCAAAAGGAAATTTTCTGATTCATTTTGGGAAAGGCATGAAAATACTGAAATAAATTTCTTCTCCCAAACAAGATGCAAAGAACCATTTGGAAAGTAACCAATGCAAATAAATTACAACAAATTATTCATACGATGAATTCATTTTTTTTTTTTCCGGTTTGCAATATGCACTGTGAGACTAATGTTTAGCAAGATGAACTAGCTGTTTCTTGATACCCAGCTTATTCATGAATGATTCATTGTAATTCAAGTCATAGCTCTTTTGAGGGCACACAGGTCATACTTTGGGTCCATTTTCCCTGACTGGATGCACATTATTCTTTTAGAATCTAGGACAAATATTCATTATGACAAAATCATAGTCATTTGCTGCAATGATGATAGTTCCTTTTCTTAGAGCACGGGGGGAAGTTATGCTCACCCAAAGCAATGTGCTGAAAAACTTCCATGCAACTGGAATACAATGCTGTACAATCCCGGCCGTGGAGATGGTTCTCACTCCAACTGAGACTTTTTGCGTGTCATACAACCATCAGTTTTTTAGGTGTGATGGAAATAGTTGGCAATGGCTGATGACCCAGCATCCCTTGACCTCAAAGCACAGAGAGGGGAGTGGAGACAGAGCAGGAAAATGCTTTGGGGAGATGGATGAATGAAGAGGTATCTCACCTGTTGCTATGGTGGCGTGTTGATGCAGCATTGCCAGCTGTGGAAATCCCCCAAAAGGCAAATTATTAAACTTCTTGCCAGCCTGTGAGAGGTACCTCCCCTAATGCTGTTTGCTGTGCTCTTGGGACGGGCCTCTGGAAGGGTAGGGAGCAGGGACAAGGTTTTGATGGAGCAGAGGCTCTGAGGAAGGGATGGGCTCTGACCTAAAAGGAAATAAAGTGCTACTTTTAGCTGGTGTCAGATGGCAAGGTGAGGCTGTCATCAATTACAAAAGCAGTTCAATAACCTCTGAGCTGGGGAAATGGATCCACCTCTCACAGTCCAGTGAGGAGCATTGAATGAGACAGTTACCCACTTCTGGTGTAACAACCACACCGTGGGGGAGATCTCACTTCCAGCCCTCGGTGCCCACACCTGTGAGTGCCTGTGGGTGCCCTTGGCTGTGGGTGATGTGCTGATCACTGAGTGATGTGCTGATTTGGATTATTTTGGAAGGAAAAAAGACCCAAGTGACACAACACTCCCATTTGCCATTTTCCTGCCCAAATTTTTCTCTCGATGGAAGAGCTCACTACAAAAATAAACCTCGGATCAGCAGTTATTTCTGACCCCTGGATTATGTTTGCTTTTGTTTCATATCAGAGGGCCTTGTGGCTGCGTTGGCCTGGCTTAGATTTTCCTGGTGCTGTTCTTTGAAATACTTTATTTTCCACCATTGCCTGTAGGCACTGACATGGATTAGCCTTGGCAGCACCACGCAGGGGGCTTACACACCCTGATGCTCACTAATTACAACCTCCTGAACATCCTAACAGCTATGATAACACAAGGATGTATAGATGAAGTCACGGTCTGTCAATGTATTGCCCCTGTGGTGTAAATCCTGCAAGCAATATAGGTCATGACTGGAAATCTCCTTATTTCATGGAGAGTTTTGTTCTTTGGAGTGGTTTCTATTTACATATGCTCTGGTTCTCTGCATGTCCAACAGAATGCAATACTGCACAAACCGGCCCCTTGAAGACACGTGGTGATGTTATTTCCTTTCTTTTCCCCTTCCTTTTCTTGCTTTGGACTCTTTTACCTTTTTTTCTTCCCACAGCTGCTTGCCAGTGTTGTTCTTTTGTGGTTTTTCTTTCCAATGGCACAGCAGCTGAAGTACCCAGTCCAGGAAAACGCATGTAAGGTTTATTTGTTTGTTTTAAATATCTGCATTAACAGTCAATGCATTTAACTTGCTAAATACCTGTCAGGGTCTGAATCTGAGATCAGATACCCGATCTCTGGTGCATGAATTGCTGAGTTACTGGTGATGAGGTGCGGTGCAGGGGAAGACAGCAAATTGCCCAGGGAAGTTGTGGCAGCCCCATCCCTGGAGGTGTTCAAGGCCAGGCTGGATGGGACTTTGAGCAACCTGCTCTAGTGGAGGTGTCCCTGCCCATGGCAGGGGAGTTGGAACTCCATGATCTTTAAGGTCCCTTCCAACCCAAATGATTCTATGATTCTAAATTGAATCCTAAGTGAAAACTCTGAATTTTTCCCAGTGCAGCTGTAGGAGCTTCAGTCCATGCACCTCTGTAATCAGCTGATCAACTCCTAATGGGCAGAATTACTTCCTAGTGTTGTGCAGATGTTGGTTTTTAGGCTCTCCAAGTCATGTAGAGAAGTAGGCAAAGGAGAGAGGAGTTTTGTCCTACATAATAGGCACCATGGAGGTGCTGATCCTGCTCCTGTGACTACAAAGGGAGGCCAGTGGGATCAGGTTCCTGGCAGTGTGACTCCATCGGGTGCTAGAATTAGGTCCTAGTGCTCTGTATGACTGATGGGCTGGGTGCTGGACACCCCTGTGGATTTGGAGAGCTCTGCAGAATTGTGATGAAATAGCAGGATAGTGTCTGTTCTGGATCAACTGGGATGACCATGTTAATGAAGAGATTCTGGCATTTCCCCGTGTCCTGTTCTGCTTGGTTCCAAACGAGTTCTCTGGATGATAAAGGAAGACCTCACCAAATTAAAATTAGTCATGTGTGCCCTCCTAACGTCCCCTCAGCACGTGCACAACACTTTTCACATTTCATTGCTGGGGGGATTCCCTACTTACAGAAATGGGAGTGGATTTGCCTGTGATGGCAATTAGGGTTTCCGGTAGTGAACCCTCTCCAGTTTTCACACACTGAATGTATTCTCCAAGGGAATCACATCAGAAAAAAAAAAAAAAAAAAGGAAGATAAAGGGTCTGCATCATTGTGTTTGGCAGAACATATACACCACTTTTGCAGAGATTGAAGTAATCATAACAAAGCTCATGGAAAATTGCAGACACGTAAAGATTGTATGAAAAGATGCATAAATCAAATTTATGAAATAATTTTAATGCACTTTTTGGATGTAAGTTCTTTTAGAGGACTCATCAACCACATTCTGGTGTGAACCTTATTTGATCATAAGAATTATGAAGATTAAAGTATTAGACAGTAGTGAAAACCTCCAATTCTGAAAAAAAAAAAAAGTAAAATCCAAGCCTTGAGGCAAAAATGTTAAAAATAGACATTTTTTGTATGAAACCATTTGCACGAATGAAACTAATAGTTTTTTATCTAAACCATCTGGTGGAGGAAAAGCATTAAAATGTTAAGTCACGTATTGAAGCCCCCAGAGACTTCTTTTGAGTGCTATATGTTAAAGAAAAAAAAAAAAAAGGAAAACTCTCTATCTTTTCCTTCATTTATCTGAGGCCTTGCTCCCCAGAGTCCAAGCTTTAACCAGTCAGCTTGCTTTGGCAACCAATGCACTCCTGCTTGTCTTTGCATAAAAGCCGTGCTCCCAATAATGCAAACTAAATTCATTTCAGGAAAGCGGTCAGTGGGTTCGGGTTTATGATTTGCTTGGGAGTTGTTGTTTTTTTTTTTTTCTTTCCACTTAAATAAACCTCTGCAGGAAACTCAGATACAAAATGACATTCACTTTTGCTTTCTCTGTACATGTAAAACCAGACTGTGAAACCTCACTTTAAAATAACACTATTTACTGTAGCATATGAGTTGTGTAACAGGAAGTAACCAACACACTCCCTTTCCCAATTTGAGGTGAAAAAAACATGATTTGCTGGGCTTTCTTTCTATCCCGTGTGTAGGGGATTTTGTGTGAATCAGAATCAGTCTAGTAGCCTAGATTGGAAGGGATCTCTGGAGGTTTTCTGGTCTACCCTACCCCCCACAGCAAAAGCCAATGCAACTTAGACAGGGCTGTCCAGTTGAATTTTGAGTATTTCCAAGGATGGACATCTCACAGCCTCTCTGGGCTCTTGTTTCAGTGTTTTCTACCTCCACCCCGGTGATTATTATATTCCTAATATGTAATCGGAATTTATCTTGTTGCAACTTCTGTCTGTTGAGTCTAATCAGCCCCAGCACTGTCAGCCGCTTCAGCCCCCTGACTGTCATGGTGGTCTCCACTGGATTCACTCCAGTATGTCAATGTTTTCCTTGCTCTGGGATCACTTTTGGAAAGACTCCCACCTCAGGGCTCAGGTTCCTTGCCAGTCCAAAGGTGGCAACAGTACAAGAAGACAGGATAGCCTGTTTCTGGCTTTTGATCAAATTGTTCTCAAAACATTATCTCTTCAGAGTTTAGAAATACTCAGCCTTGAGAATCTATCACCCCTGCACTGCAGGAGAATGACCTTCCTACCAGGACCTCATTGTGTGACTGCTTCCAGCCTGTTTGCAGAGGGCAACTTCTGCTGGGGGCTCAGATGCAGGACAGTCCCATTCAGCCCTTGTGGCTCCTATGAGTGTCTTCAGTGTGCAGATATATGTATATGTATGGTATGTATATATATGGTGCTTTGTTAAATCTGATGCAGAAAGTCAGGTGGATAAAGGCCTTTGCCGAGTTCCTGGGAGAAATTCTGCAAAAAGAGAGTGAGAGAGAGAGAGAAATAAAGATGTTTGAGGAATATGATCAGTAAAATCAAAGTTCCAGTCTCATGAGCTTTGAAATTTTAATCAAAAGTTCCAGCAACATGAAACCAGAGATTACTGAGACATCTCCCTCTTGTTAGTTTAATCTTTTTAAAGTTAGTTTACAGTTAAGCTTGAAAATAAAACCCAGCTGTACACGTACGACTTAAAAGTGGAAATCTGCTAAAGACAAATAAAACCTGGAAACCTCCCCCTGTTTATTATTTGTAAAATCTCACCTGAGTTGAAGCTGTCCTCGTGGATCTGAGCACTGCTTCACAGTTGTTGAACTTTCGTTATGCCTAACGCAGAAGACTGTTTTTTTCAAAACCCTCAGATCTCAGCTACTCTTCCTCTAAATTACTCTGTGTCCCTGGGCACATCACTTACCTTCTTTCATATTCATCCCTCTCACAAAACCGTGTAACACACGCTTGTATGCCAGAGGAGTGGAGAGGCTCAGCTCATTATTTCAGAACTCTGAGCAGAAGTAGATATCAAAACATGAGGGCTTACGCTACTAATTAGGGCATCAAATAGCCTTATTTATTCAAGTGATGACACGCTTCTGAATGAACTTTGGTACTTCGTGTTGCTATCTAAGCCGTGTTACGGAGACAGCAGGAAAAAAATCTCTCTTGCATCTTCAGCGTTTAACAATGTGACAGCACTGATGGCATAACATGGAGCCAAGTGTTTCCCTGGGAAGAAAGCTGGTATTTCAAATAGTACCTGGAGGCTTTGTGCCTGAAGGGGATTGCATGGCCACAGCATGGTAAGGTGAATAGTCCCCCCCATCCCCAGCACATTGGAAAGGCTTTGGATTTTTTAACTTCCACTGAAATTTGGCAATTTGGCAGCACCAAGGTCAGCATATATGCTGTGCATGGGGCTGGGAAGTTTTCATCCCTAGGTATTAAAGGATGAGAAGCCTTAATATTCATGAAAGTTTTTATTTTTCTTTTTTTTTTATCTTTTTTTTTCTTCTTTTTTTTTCCTCTTTCCTTTTCTTTTTCTTTTCTTTTTTTCCATTTCTTTTTCTTTTCTTTTTTTCCTTTTCTTTTTCTTTTCTTTTGTTTCCTTTTCCTTTTCCTTTTCCCTTTTCTTTTCTTTTTCTTTTCCTTTTTTCTTTTTCTTTTCCCTTTTCTTTTCTTTTTCTTTTTCTTTTTCTTTTTCTTTTTCTTTTTCTTTTTCTTTTTCTTTTTCTTTTTCTTTTTCTTTTTCTTTTTTCTTTCCTTCTTTTTGTTTTTCAATACTGGAGCCATGCAGATTGTGAGGCAAAATTTCTTAGAAAGCTAGCTTAGAGCAGCATCTGAAATGTGTGATTCTCAGAGCCCACAGAGACTTCTGTATTATAAAATGTGTGCCCAGCCTGCTGTGAGGCAGTGCCATATGGAACATCACCCACCTATATGTTTGCCTTAGCTAAAGAACATGTATTTTAAAAAGGTATTCATCCTTGATCGAACACCTTTTATCCAGTGGTCGTGCAGGCACTGTGCCAGTTGGTAAATTCAGAGTTAAAGAAGTACTTCGTTTCCAGTTTGAAAGTTTCTGACCTAAACTTCCAGCCTCTGGACATCACTGTGAGTCCTTGGGTTCTGCCTGCTGTGTGTGCCCGGTGTCTGCCGTCCCCATCCTCACTGCTCAGCTGGCTGGCGGTCTGGAAAACGCTGACGTTCTAAGGGTTACTGGATTGCAATTGTTCTCTGCAAACAAAATTCACATCTGTTCTGACAACTTATTTCAGCCTGATGCGACTTGAAAAGGTCGAGATTAATCCCAGAAAATCAGACTTCTATTGGAAAGGCCAAATCAACTTTAATTGTAACACATGGCTATTTGTATTGGCGTTTAGCTGCAGCCTTTTATCCTTCTTTCTATTGGTATTATTTGTTTCTGAGCTCGCTACTAAAGCCTACAGTGCAAGCTGAAATGTTTTAAGTAACGTAACAAAAATAACAGCTGACATCTTTCCTTTTACAGGTTTCCATTGACCCAGGGCTTTTTGTGTGCATGGCTTTTATGACTTCTGTTTATCAGCAGTCTGGGGAAAATATGTCATAGACGAAAACGTTGTATTATTTCATAATAACAGAATCATAGAATGGTTCGGGATGAAAGGGACCTTGAAGATCATGGAGTTTGAAGCCTCCTGCCATGGGCTCCCACCCTGGTGGGCTCACACCTCCCACCAGACCAGGTTGCTCAAAGCCCCATCCAGCCTGGCCTTGAACACCTCCAGGGACGGGGCATCCACAGCTTCTCTGGGCAACCTGTTCCAGTGTCTCAGCACCCTCACAGGAAGGAATTTCTTCCTGAGATCAAATCTAAATCTCCCCTCTTTCAGTTTAAAACTGTTACCCCTCGTCCTGTGGCTCCACTGCCTGATCAAGAGTCCCTCCTCATCTCTTCTGTAGCCCCTTTTAGGTACTGGAAGGAGCTATAAGGTCTCCCCAGAGCCTTCTCTTCTCCAGGCTGAACAACCCCAACTCTCTCTGCCTGTCCTCATAGGAGAGGTGCTCCACTATTAATAAAAATGAATGGTGTCTACTGTGCTTTCACACACCCTCTGAGCCTGTTGGCTTTATCCATCAGAGCCCTGGGCGGGCGGGAGGGGGGATAAATCCCTTGCTCTGGAGGTCCGCCTCTTACCAAACTCTGATTGCAGGCGCTCAGGTGTTTAAAACCCCTTCTCATTCCAGCAGTTGCAAGCTATGGCTTATCAGCCACCTTGCTGATGAGGTGGCTAACAGCATCACCCACCGCTTGCCACGGGGACAGGGTGGAGTAGCACCTCTCCCAAGCACCCCGCCGGTGGCTGCTCTCGGCTCAGCCAGCCACCAGCTGCCATCTGAGCTCTCAGAACCCCCGAAAAGCGACAGGACGAGAGAGACTCATTTGGCAATACTTTGCTCTTGCCGTTTGGCCTGGAGAAAGATACTCAAAGTGGTAAGATTGTTTAGCAACAGCTGGCAAGCACCCGGGTGTGAGCCTGATTTTCAGACATGACAGGCACTTACAGGAATGTTGCCAGATACAGCTGTTTAAAAGCCTTAATAAACAGCAAGTCAATACTAATCTTTGCCAAATTAATCTTTTCCTTGACAGCCCATCAGAGCAATTATGCTCAGACTCGTTGTAAACACACAATTGTCAGAGGGTAAGGATCTTCTCCACAGTGTATTGTGGATTTTTTGCACACAGCTTGTTTTCCAAATAGGAAGGCTTCCTTTTCTTTTCCCCTTCCTCTCTTTTCTTTTCTTTTCTTTCTTTTTTTTTTTCTCTCCCGTTTTATTTTCTAGCCAATTACATGTTTGGCAGCTTGGTATTAGCCTGAATGAAATTTCTTTGTAAAGTGTCTATCGCAGCAAGCCCTTAATAGAATGTGAAATGATGACAGTCACAGGATCCGTGCAGATGCACATTTGCTAGTGGGTTTCTCTAATTAGGCAGTAACTGTGACAGACTCTGAAATGTTACAAGTCATTGTTCTCACTTGTCCTCTTGTCGGTGGAATAAGAACTACATTTGAGTTGTGATTTAACGTGCTGCTGGGTAATAATAAAATACATGACTTTGCAAAGGAAAGGAAATGCTGTCTGTGAGACCTGACACAAAGCACCTCGTGTTCCCCGAGGAGCTCAGCACGTCCTGCAGCACTGCCAGCACGCTGCTCTACTCACTCCATAATATTATATTTAAATGCAGAAGGACTTGAAGACACCAGATAAACAATTAACAGGGCAATGGCTGTCTACCTATTGATGGATTTGTCTATCTATATCTGTCTCTACATCTATACCCACCTATCGATGGAAGTTCTGGGGAGTAACTTCTGTACGGGTTGCATATAGCTCTTTAGCTTCTTCTCACAGTGTGTGCAAAATAAGGATTTTTTATTATTATTTTTTTTTTTATCTACTCTCTTCCCCCAGAGCACAGAAACAGATCTCTGTGGATCTGCCATGTTTACAGGACTGGGTAAAAAGCAGGCAGATACGGTCTTGGAGATGGTAGTTCAGGTTGAGAGGAAGTCTCAGAAGGTTGAGGAAGGTGGTAAGAGCATGTTTTACCTTCCAGTAATGAGCTTTTTTATTATTGGGTTTCCTGTTTACAGGGGAACCTCGCAGGGAATATTTGGCAGATGCCACTGGAATCAGGAACTGGTATTTGATGAGAGAGAGAGAGAAGTACGCATGAATACATTAAGTTTCATCGTGAATGGCTGGGGCCCTCCATGAATACACTACTTACTTACTGCCTGTGGATGAATGTGGGGGAAAAAAATCCTATAGCAGGTCCCTTGGAAGAGCTTCTGTGGGTCGGAGGTTGGATGAGATTTCAGCTCAAGCCTCTGTGAGTTCAGTGATAGAGAGACCAGGACTCATGTCACCAGAATGGGGCACACAGAGCAGCAAGAAATTTGAAGAGCCCTTCATGTTCAAAACTTCTTCTCCCCTTGGTGCAAGCAAGTGGGATTTATGTCTTGCAGAATGCATATGCTGCTAGCCTTGCATTTCCCTACTACTTTTAATAATAATGTTTAAAAACCAGTAATTTCAGTTAATGGAGGACATTATGTCCTTTAGTTTCTATCACTTTGACAGATGTCTTTATCATATTTACTTGGTGTTACTGTGTTGCTTCAAAGTGTAGGTTGTTTTCACTCCTGTGAGCTTTCTCATTATCATCATTATGATAGATGGTGACTCATAACCAGGAACTTGAGCGTATGTGGTACTATGGGACATGTCTTCATGAACTCCAGTGCAGTTTCACCTGCTTAAAAAAGCATCTCAACCTTCTAGGCTCCATATTTTGACAATTTATATCTGTCAATATGCAGCTGAACAGGCTGAGAGAGTTGTTCAGCCTGGAGAAGAGAAGGCTCCAAGGAGACCTTATAGCTCCTTCCAGTACCTAAAGGGGCTACAGGAGAGATGGGGAGGGACTCTTGATCAGGGAGTGGAGTCACAGGACAAGGGGTAATGGTTTTGAACTGAAAGAGGGGAGATTTAGATTAGATCTTAAGAAGAAATTCTTTCCTGTGAGGGTGGTGAGACTGGAACAGGTTGCCCAGGGAAGCTGTGGATGCCCTGTCCCTGGAGGTGTTCAAGGCCAGGCTGGATGGGGCTTTGAGCAACCTGGTCTGGTGGGAGGTGTCCTTGCCCATGGCAGGGGGCTTGGAACTCCATGATCTTCAAGGTCCCTTTCAACCCGAACCATTCTATGGTTCTAGGAAGACAAATAGCAGATTGCCCTCGGCCAGCAACCATTGCTTTTTCCCAAGGTCAGACACAAAGAACTGTTGGCTCTTCTCTTCAGAAGGAAGTGTCTTCAATATAACTCTAACCAAAACTTCTGCTCTTCCAGTACAGCTGTCCCTTCTGAACAGAGCCCAGGCCCAAAACCACACTCAAATCCCCAGATGGGTAAGGTGCTACCCCGTAAACACACCCCGAGTTTCCCTTCTCACAGACTGAGAGACACCAACTAGCCAGAGCTTCATACAGAATAAGTTTTTTATTCATGATGTATTTTTTTTTATTTACATTAAAGTTTTCTTGTATTTTGAACTCTGCTTGGATACTGAAATTAACAATTTTATGTGACTGTGCACCTGCTCTAAAAGAAATGGAGATAACACAGTTCTTTCCCTAAAAGAAAAAGGAAAACTGCCTGTCAAAATCAAAGCTGATTTTTCTCATCCCTGGTAATTATCTTCTTGCATTAGAATTAATATGAGTGGAAAATGTAGTTTACTATAATATAATAAATAGAAGACATTGGGTAATTAGTAGTGCTGGTATATTTCTAAAGTACTAAACAGACAAACAATAAACTGTGAATTTAATCACAAGTTCTCATACAGTTTCAAGACAGGAAAATTAGAGCTCTCAGCTACAGTCATTTGAGTAATCACATCTGATCTGCATTATTTATTAGTTATTACATGCCAAGTGATTCCGATTGTACATTGCCTGAAATCATTCCAAAGCAAGCATACCTTTGTTTCTGTTTTGTTTTTAAAGAAAATCAATGGCATTCCACAATGTGTATTTTATCTGAGTTGTTTTCCTTATTTCATGTAGAAAATACAAATCAGGTTTACTCTCCACTAACTGGACAGACATCCAGGATCAAATCCTCCAGAAATATATTCTCAGAGGTATCTCTGATCCAAAACATTGACAAAATACCTTCTTTTGGATTTTTTTTTTTGTCACTTTCCCTGTGGCTGTTGAACTTACCTTTCACTTTGGCGTGAATTTTTGATTCACACCCTAAAACACTGTAGGACCTTTTCCATGTATAACAAAATGGCTGAAGCATATTTGGTGATATTTCTGTTGGTATCATTTTTATTCCACTTGACTAATTAACCAAAACTGATGAAGTTTCAAGAAGCAGCATTATGCAGTTTTATTCAGTTAGTTTTGTGTGTTCAAGTCTTAGTTTTGGGCAGCTTCCTGCTACAATGCTTTACAAAGGGAATTCCTTAAAATACCTTTTTTATTTTTTTTACTCGTAACAACAAAAGAAATAGAGAAATAAGTATTGGTTACCTTCATTTTCTGCCAGTAAAGCAGGTTTGGTGTTATATATGTCACTGTAAAAACTAAATAAAGTATTCACATCAGTTGTGAACATTTGTGCCAGCAAAAGTTAAAGCGTCAAAGAAACCTCTTTAAAATGCTAACAAATTTACTTACAAACACCTATATTTATTATTTCATAAATAGGCGCAACAGGTTCCATAAAAAAGATTAAATACAGACACAGTATGAAGAAACAATAATACATAGCCATATGTAAAGGTTATAATTTAGCTGTCTCCAATCTGTTTCTGCATCTAATAAAATATCAGGTAAGCATTTGGCAGTTTTATACATAAAAGGACTTAAATGACGTTTACTAACCAGTACACATAAAGTGATTTTCTTTAAAAAAAAGAAGCATTTTTTAGGCAGTACAAAATAAATGTGTTTGCTCTTTATCAACATTAGTTTTTTTTTTCCCCTAGGTTTTTGTGTTTATTTCATGAGACAAAGCCAATATTTTTAATTAATATCATTTGGGAATATTTTTCTTTTTTTTTTTTTCTCCAAATACTTTGAAAATATAGAACTATTAGTCAGTTGCTTAAAAATGAAGTAAAAATATGAATGTTTGCCAATTTAACCCTTATTGTGAAATCAATAAACTGGAATGAGCCAGTTTCAATTACAATTAGCTACAAAAACATTCACATTTTATACTCTAGGAGAGTGTAACATAGATGCTATTTACAAACTTGCTATGACTGCTACATCAAGCCATTTAAAAAGTCTTTAGTAGTTTCATATAAACACCCATTATGAAAAACCAATGGAAAATCCAGGACTTTTATCCGAGACATCTACAGTTGCTAAGGCAGTTACTATCGCAGCACTTCACAGCAAAAACCAACATAAAATCTGAATGGTCCAAGTTTCCTTCAGGGAAGAAGAAAAGCAATGTCCGTTAAAGGATCTCAGGGTGGGAGTGGAAAGGAGAAAGAAAAGAGAAAAAATGGGGGGGGTAAAAAAAAAAAAGAAAAAGAAAGAAGCAAGACTATTTTTTCCAGAGTGGGTGACCCACAAGCTCAAATAGTCCTAAGTGCTTAGCAACTTGTATTTCCTAATAAAATGCAGAACTGCCTTGACTGCATAAAGCAATCCATGATGAAAAGACTTCCCTGCATTCCTCAGTGGAAAGGAGAGGTGTTTCAGATTTTCAGGTAAGGTAGAGTGCTTTGTCCCTCTGCATGCCCCTGTTCAAAGAGAAAAAGAACAAATGTGATTTTTTTTTTTTTAAATTGTCAAATATTTAGTCCTATTCTTCCAAAAAAACCCAACCAACCCCATAACCCTACTGCATGTCATTAATTCCAAGCATATCACTGAAGTACGACTGCATTACCATGGTAATAATAAGAAAAATTCTAGTGCCATAGTGGCATGTAGAAATCCAGAGACCACTTCTGGCCCTGAACTAAAAAGGACTGGGACATGGGCTGAAGCACTGGTTTAGGATCACCTGCACCACCAGGTTAGAAGCACTGACCATCCCTCTCTCACAAACCACGTAATTACTGCTGAGGGTTTAGCAAAGGTCTTGGAACAACACTCCGTAAGCACCTTATATGATCATAAAATCATAGAATAGTCAGAGTTGGAAGGAACCTTGAGGATCATCTAGGTTCAACCCCCCTGCCTTGAGCTTTCCTCAAGACAAGGTGAAATTGGCCACTTAGAGGACAGGAGAGCTTAGTTACGTGAACATGGGTGCCAACCACTGATTTCTCTGGCCTATTTTATTTACTAGTAGAGATGTAGCCAAAACATACTGGGTTAGCAGTTTCAGGTAAGCACAAGTGAGGGAACACCAGACACTTCTGGCAGAGGAAGCCAGAACAACTCTCTAATGGAGACCAGGCTCTACAGGAGACCTTCCACTGTGTCTATCACACTTGTACATTCAGTTATTGATAGGGTTTAGCTTCAACTGAAGCACACCAGTTCAGAGCAAAAAGGAGTCATTTAACAGTTTCTAATTTGTAACACTCTGTAGAAGTCAGAAAAAAATATATCATTTAAAGCAGAAGAAGCATCACTGATGGGGCTTGGTTCACACTGCAGAGATTTTCTGGGGGAGAGGCCTTACTCCTAGTCTCCTGCTTGCTCGTCAAAACCCAGGCACCATTTCTGTTCTTCCACAACTTTACAGTTTACTTGGTTTGGAGTCTGGGAGCAGATACCCAGTGGGCACTGCTGGCAATGGTCACGCAATGTTTTCTCCAGAAGATACCAGCAGCCAAAGCCACAGGTGGCTGTGGAGTGTTTGCCAGAGGACAGTCTATTGAGAGCTCAGTTTGAGTGGGTGTAAGTCCGTTGGCTGAGTAGGCTCCAACAAGGTCCTGCAGCACAGGTTGAGACATTATAGTGGCACAGCACAGAAGCAAGACTGTTCTCCTGAACCAGAGGGCAAGCCGTGGGGCAACAGAAATAGGTATGGGGGAAAGCGATGCTGCTGTGCAGGCTAGTTAAAGTCTGCCTCAGTGACAGGAGGTTTTAGTCAAGGTGTTATTCTGAACAAGTAACCAGAAAAAGATTTTTGGTTCTAGTTTGAGTTCCAGAAATACTTTAAAACAATAATGCAAGTGAAAATTCTCTCTTTGAGTAAATGCGATAGGTGAAACTGGTCTTTAGTTCTGCTTTGTGTTCTTTTGTTTGGACTGGATTTGACACGTTGGTAGTAACCAAGAACTTTTATCATCTGTCTTTGCCTTGGGGATTCATGCCAAGGTGAAAGGGAGGTCAGGCTGGTGGGCACATCCACAAGGCACTATAGCTATAATTTAAAACTCAAAAGATCCCTTCTGTTCATAGTCTTTAATTAGTCTCAATAGGATGAGGTCTAACGGTTTTAAACTGAAAGAGGGGAAATTTAAATTTGATCTCAGGAAGAAATTCTTTCCTGTGAGGTGATGAGGCACTGGAACAGGTTGCCCAGAGAAGCTGTGGCTGCCCCATCCCTGGAGGTGTTCAAGGCCAGGCTGGATGGGGCTTTGAGCAACCTGGTTTAGTGGGAAGTGGACCTGCCCATGGCAGGGGGTTTGGAACTCGAAGATTTAAGGTCCCTTCCAACCTGAACCATTCTGCGATTCTAAATTTTTCCAGGCAGTTCCTGGGACCGTAATATGGCTCCACAAAAACTATGCTGCAGAGGAGTTGAGGGTTTGAAGGGGCTACCAACCTTATGGTAGGGGCACAGATCTCCTACAGGTATTACAGTCGTGTGATCTTCATGCCATTCTCTTCCACATATCTTGTGTCCCAGGCATCACCCCTGCATCTCACTCATGTGGGTTTTCATGACCCAAACTAGTTGTTTCCCCTGGCAGCAAGATCTCCTCAGCAATGGAGTATTTGGAGAAAACAGATCACAGTATTTGCCTCTCAAGTAGGAGACAGTGATCTTAACACTTCTTTCCTCCACCTTCTCCCTAAGATTTGAGTTCTGATTTTCTAAGGAAGGGAAGTTCTCTAACACCAAGGTGTATGTGCTGTGGTAAGGTGACAACAATGTCTAATAAGTGTTTATACTGAAAACTTGCTCTTCCAAAACAGCCTAACTGCTGAATAAACACACTGCCATCACAGATGCACTTCCGAAATACTGTAGGGGAACGGGCAACAAAGCTGTTTCATAACTCTCTATCAGATACTTGTGTCATGAATGTTGCTCAACACAAGGTGGCATTCACTGGCTGCTTACCCATTACTGCAGTAGTCATTATTCCAGTCCACAGTCTGTGCTGGAGGATTTCTGCACCCTGAACGAACATACTCCATTGCTTGGGTAACAACTTGTGCAGCTGTTGATGTTGGATTGATGATATTCTGATAATCAGGCTGAAGAGTAAATCCCTAGAGGAGAGAGCACGTACATTACTACGTACAGAAACCAAGCAACAGGTTGGGTGCATTTAAGAAAACCAAACGGTGCATATTGGGAAATGGCAGAATGCTTCTTTTCCAGCTGCAAATTAGGTTATCAAACTTGAAACAGGAAAAAAAAAAATGCCTAGGAGCTTTCTAAGTTTTAAAATCTTTCTTTGGTCTGAGAAATGAAACACTGCCAAAACATTGCTAGCTATTACACAGTCACAGGATGGAACTGAAAGGGACAGAGCAGAAACAATTCAAAACCAAGAGAACAACTCAATCAACACTGGGGCAAAAAAGGTCTGTTTGCTCCTTAGAGCTTCCATTTAGATTAAACGTAAGGACACACACAAGTTGTTAATTCCCAGAATATGCAACAGAATCTTTTTGAAGGATGTAGGCAGCAGGTGGCTGACTGTTTTATTAGGCTACACCTATTCACATATTGTTCTCCAAACCCTTTTTCTTCATTCAGTCACAAAGGGACCATCTGCTGTGTCTTTTATTTGTACTTCTCTCTCAACTAAACAGAAATTCAACCAAAGCCTTTTAACAGTTGTTGGACTAATGCAGTGAAAGTGGCACAGAATAACTTGCTTTTTGAAACCAAGAAGACAAGAAAAAGTGGAAGTTACAAAGAGACATCTATCCTGCTCCCTGAAATATCTGTCATGTGAAAAGTCATAATAATTTTTAGCTCTTTTGATATACGAGGATGTCTAAATGCTGTGTTTTAAAACCAGGAGAACAATTGAAATTCCAAGGCTACTGTATGCGATTCACCCTGTACAAATGTACGTTGTGTTCCTGTAAAGTTAGAAGAACTACGTTGGGTAAAAGTATGGGAATGCTGTACAAAAGCAATTGACGTCTGCTGAAAAACAGAGCGGACCAAACTCCTTCTTGGGGCACGGACATACACTTTCCACTCAAGTTAACTGCATGTGTATCTGCTAAATCAAACACTCAACTTAAACCAAGATACCTAGTTTGAAAATCCATTCCCTCTGGCCAAAGTCCACACGTAGAACAGAAAGGATATGAGCTCATAGCTCAGTTTTAAATTCTAGTGGATTATGTGTGATAGCTTCATATACACAACCTTCATTAAGACAGGAATTTTGAGAAGAGCTGTTGGTTTTGTTTTTGTTTTTTTTTTAATTCAGGTTTAGCAGCTCAGCCACCCCACCTTTAATCAAGATAAATGAGTATTCTCAGTTTCCGCCTGGCCCCCTCCATCCCTGGAAATGAGCTTCCTTCAAATGTAAGATGCCACTTGCTTCTTCACCTCCCTCTTTCTCGGTGCCCTGGCCCTTCCCCGGGTGCTCTGCCCTGCCGTGCCCCTCCTGTACATCACCACCTCCTGCCACTCAGCCCGACCCCAGATTTTCACCCAGGCTGCTCTGCACTGGTGAGGCTGTAACTGGAATAATGCGTCCAGTTCTGGGCTCCCCAGTTCAAGAGGGACAGGGAACTACTGGAGAGGGTCCAGTGAAGGGCAACAAAGACGATTCAAGGATGAAGCCTTATGAAGAAAGGCTCAAGGAGCTGGGACTCTTTAGCCTGGAGAAGAGAAGGCTAAGAGGAGACCTCATCTATGTTTACAAGTATCTAAAGGTTCGTTTGAGGGAGGATGGAGCCAGAATCTTTTCAGTGGTTTCCAGTGATAGGACAAAGGACAACGGGCACAAGCTGGAACATGGGAAGTTCCACTCAAATACGAGGAAAAACTTCTTTAGGAGGAGGGTGTCAGAGCCCTGGAACAGGCTGCCCGGGGAGGTTGTGGAGTCCCCTTCTCTGGAGATCTTCAAGCCCCGCCTGGATGCAGTCCTGAGTGATGTGCTCTGGGCAACCCTGCTTTGGCAGGGGAGTTGGACTGGATGATCTCCAGAGGTCCCTTCCAACTCTGACAATTCCGTGATCCCGTGTTCAACTTTCTTCCATAATCTCTTCCATATGGAGACCATCCCAAGTCACACCTCAGCACCTCAAATGCTTTCTGAAGCCTCACTTTGTCCCTGCTGACTCCTAGACCATTAGTAGCGAGCAATGTCATGAGCTGAATTCAGCATCTAGTTGTCATGTAACGTCCCCTGCCCTGCTAATAAGGTACAATACACCCCTCCTGCAGTGCCTGCAACCCCCGTGCTCTCTACTCAGTCTTTTTCACCAGGGTCTAAGCTTCCACATCAGTCTGCTTAAACAAGCCCCATGCCTGCAACCAATCCAACAGAAACTGTAATTGAGCAGACTTCCCAATGACTTTAATTAGAGTTTCGTGTAATTAGAGGGCAGAAAAATTGGGTTTGTGTATCACCATCATCATTTTTATACAAAACATCACCCATAAGGCCTTTCTAATTTAGCTGTAAAAGGAAACCAACCACAGAAACACATCCTACCCTCAGGCACTCGGTTTTACCTTGGGTAGCAAAGCCCCTGAGCGATCGCTTATCGGTCTTCATGAAACAATCATATGTACAAGAAAAACACTCCATGGGACCAGCAGCTCCAGCAGTGCTGCAGCGAAGCATGCAAGTGAGCAGGCACAGAGATCAAGTACTCATGCAGCAAGAAGAGGTAGTTCCCCAAAACAGAGGAAGAGACCATCAGTGCAACATCCATCCCTGGAGGTGTTCAAGGGTGGGGCTTTGAGCAACCTGGTCGGATGGGAGGTGTCCCTGCCCATGGCAGGGGGGCTGGAACTTGATGATTTTTAAGATCCGTTCCAACTCTAAACGTTTTATGATTCTATGATCTCTTCTGGACACAGGACAAATAAATAGCTTAGATATGGGAGGTTGGCCCTGTAGTTTAAATGCAAGCTTGGAACTGGGTGGGGACTTGATCAATGATGGATTGTAATGTGGTGCAGAGGTATCTGAGCCAGGCTCCAGCTCCAGAAGCAGCTGAGCTGGTGCAGCTTGGTGGTCCCGCTGGGGCTGAGGGCTACTGGAATACCAGCAATTCGGGTGTTGGAAAGCATTCTTGTTAAGGCAAAGTCATTTAAGAAACCTGAACTCAGTATGAAGGACTGATAGAGTATGGTGATGTTTAAAATGTAAACAATAGTTACTTCAGCTTTTTCATCAACAGAAAGAGCTCTGGAAATAGAGATCTCTACAACAGAGGGAGACAGCCTTGTACCAGGCTTGTAGTAAATATTTGTGTATTATTTATGTAAGCCCTTAACAAACAATGATGAAATAAAAAGTGCTCAGAAAATGAGTGCTTCGAGGTCTAATTAAACAATACTGAATGTTTTTGCATTGTAATGCTCAAGAGAAAATCACCAACTGTTTTGCAACATGCCTAGAATTTTAAATTTCATTTTCCTGTTCCAGATTGAAATAAAAATAGGGAACTTGATAAAGATTAATTCGATGTCAGGAGGGACATTTGCTCTTTAATTAGATTTCTGTAGCCCTAGCAGTTTCGTTGTGCCACTGTAGCAAGTCCTAAAAAGCCTGCAGCAGAACTAAACAGTGATCCTCATCTCCACACTTTACTGGGAACTAATTTCATTTCCTGCCTGTCTGGAGAGGTATTTTCAACAGGCATCAATGTTTTTGTCTTCACAACTGATTTATTCATCAATCTCAATGTGATATTTTAAACCTTTAAATTACATCCAAATCCTAAAGCATCTGTTTATTACACAAGGAAATTGAAAATCTGTCTGTGTGATATCATACAAAGATTTTTCCTTAAGGTTATAAAGGAAGTTGACAGATATTAATGATTTTTTTTTTCTCTTGACCTCATTCGAAGACAAAGCTTAACAAAAAAGAGAAGAAAGCTGGACAAATACAGCAGGCCCATGAGTTTACTCTATATAATATATACTAGAAAAAATGAGGCTATTATTTTTGGCAGGCTATGCAATCATCTTGCTGTATACATTTATTTTCTAAAGGAAAAGAAATTCCTAAAAGTAGACTGAAATGAGTTATTCTTTTTTTAAAAAAATAAAATAATAATATGTGACACACATTAATCTTCTGCTTCTTTGTTATGCATACACTTGCAGCCACGGTTACTAGACATTGAGAATCTAGTTTTGCTCGCTCTACCTGTGAACCGAAGTGGGACAGAGATTGTAATGGGACTCACCCTCCCACCCAATGCTTGAGTGAAGGATTTTTAAGCCGGGAAGGAGATGCTTCCAGTAGGGCTACTTTAAAGGGTTCTGTAACAAGGACTGGGTGCATTTGGGAGGGAGCAAATCCTTGGTCTCATCCCCCTCCAAGCAAAACAGAGCAGTACAAGAGGCTGGAGAGGGGGGTACGCTCAGAGAGAAGCACAAGTGTCTGAGCAGAGAAAGGAAAGAACGACTTTGCAAGAGAAAACAGGTTGCAGATGCCTTTTTAGCCTCAACTTTGGAGAAATCCTGCTGATTTGAATGACAAGGGCTAGGATTCAGATCACCTGATCCCAACCGAGTAAAAATTAAACACGGTGTCAAAGCTAAGAAACAGACTGGAGAGGAGCAACTCTCTGTCAGTTAAAAAATAATGCAGATGCTCACATAAACATTTAATGAAAGAAAAAATCACGCACTTCTGACCTACTGTGATTCTTCCAGCATATCAAAAGTGGATGAAAGAAAAACTGCTGCACCGGGGATTTAGACTTTAACAAAGTAAAACTTTAACATGGCTACTGTTAATAATATTTCAGATAAATATAGTATATTTAAGAATTAGAAGCTAAATATCATCAAAATCAGGATCTAATTTAAATTTAGGTATGAGAATAGAACTAAACAGTCATTTTTTACAGTGTAAAGGATTAACACTGTAAACAAGCACCCCATCCCTGGAGGTGTTCAAGGCCAGGCTAGATGGGGCTTTGAGCAACCTGGTCTGGTGGGAGGTGTCCCTGCCCATGGCAGGGGGGCTGGAACTAGATGATCTCTAAGGTCCTTTCCAACCTAAACTTTTCTATGATTCTATGATTCAAAGGTCTACAGTAGTGACCATTATTTAATTTATTCATTAACTGTTTTGGAACAGAAAGGAATAGAGACAAAATGGAGTACTTTGCAGAAGTTAAAAAAAGTATGTAGATAACTCAAACTAGAGAAGATTGCCTCAAAGAAATTTAAAAGTATTTACTAATGCTAGGCGTATGACCAAAATGCTAATACCTAAATTTTACTTTGCCTTGTGCACTTCAGAACAATTTGGATGCCTTGCATCAGCGGCATATTCCACAGAACTAATTGATTTTAAAAATAACAGAAATTGTGCAGTCACTGAGGATTTTTGGCTACTGACATTTCTTATCTTCTCGATGTTCTGCAGTTTCTGCGGACTCCTGGAGGAGACTGCCCTTCTCCAGCTGGCAGCCTCCCTTGGTTTGACAGCCGCACACGTGCAGGCAAGGGCTGGGCTGCTGGAAGTGGAGGAGGACGTGCTGTTCCCTGTGGAGCTGATGAAGATCAGCTCATTGTCCCGTCAGCAATAGGGGAAGAACTCTCTCCCCAGGTCAGCACTTGTTATCCATCCCTCCCTCCTCAAAGTCACGTGCAGAAGAAGAGTTTGTGGATTTCACGCCAAGTGGTTTTGGAGAACTGTGGCCCTGCCTGCCAGGACTGAGATCTGGATCTTGATGTGAGTGTTTTTGGAGCTGGCAGTCTTTCAGATATACTACACACCTTTGATAAGAAACCACCCTCCCTCTCCTGGGGAAAACAATTGACCAGATCTCCCAGAGCCACAGTGTTAAAGCAGGGGATCTGTAGACAGCAGGGATTCCCTGCTGCCCTTGAGCGTATGAGCAGCGGTGAGGTTTCCAAAAAGGAAAATTTCTCCTGTGGGAGGTCATGATGTAGGGAGTGGGATGTTAAGTCGTTTCTGTTCTTGCTGCTTACATAAATTGGATGTGTGCTGGAGTCTTCGGGAAAGGCTTAGGGTAGCCACACCTTTAGCATGGAGAATTAGAACAGCTGAGGGAAGAAGATCTGAAAGAAAAGTTGAATTAAATTCAAGTATTCCTTCTGCCTTATTAGGCTACAGATTCTCCAAATCTTCTTGGCTGCCCTTTTATGTGGCAGAGTGGTCTGTGCCACGCTGCTGGGGACTGAACCTCACATCCAGAGTCTTCCTTCCCTCCTCAACGGGGGTGGGACACACAAGGTGATGGTAGGCCTCTTCTTTGTCCTCATTGCTCTTGACTCTGCGCTGCTGTCATCATTTGGAGAGCTCACTTTTTTTGTCCCACTGTGTCTTTTCCTCTTTCACATAGTCTGATCAGCAGAGTGTTTGCTCGGTTTTGAGCAGAGGGAAGAGCAGAGTCCTTTGACCACTGAGTCAGCAGGTGGCCTTTACTTTCAGGTTACAGTTTTTTGACTTCTTACTGTATGTCTCCTGGTGGCTAACCTCTCCTCCATGCTCTAGTGCAGTATGAAATCCTGGGGATAGTGTTTTCCAACGTTCCTTGAGTATGACTAGAAAAAGTTGTACCTAAGACAATAGTTGGGCAACCACTGTTCTGCTCTGGCATGGCAAATCATGGTGTTGTTAGTACACCTGCTGCCCTAAAAATTTAACGTACTTTTTGCTTTGTCTTTTCCAACATCACTCTTTAAAGGAAATGGATTCTATATTTAAACTCAATTCAAAAACTGTGTAAACTGTTGTATGCTAAAAAAAATCCAGCAAAAAAAAAATTAAATTAAAACTACTCTGAAGCAAAATTACATAAATTTCCCAGAGCTCAAAAGGTTTCATTACTTTGAAACAAAAGTAGAAGCGTAAGAATTATAAACTGGCTTGTAGATGTTCCATGGTGCTTAAATAGAAATGTAATTAAGATTGGCAGTGTAGCATTTCAACAGGTAGCGAGCACCTATAACCTTGAGTGAAGCTCAGAAAAATCTCACCAGGGTATCTTCATCACAAGCATCAGAAATCCAGATTTCTGAATCTGGATTATGAGTTGGTAGAATATATTTAAGCCAACCTTTCATGGGTTTAACTATGGAGAGCAGGAACAAAGAGGTGCAACATTTTTCACTTTACTGTACTTATACTTAGTAAAGCAAAGGACTCATTGTGGTACAGGTCTACATACTGACTTCTAGACACCTGCTTTCTACAACCTACTGCCCTGTGTTTTCTCTCAAGCTAGAAATAACTGAGATCCATGCCACACATCTCACAGATGAGTGAAAGTACTCTCAAGCCATTGATATGCACACCATATGCTACAAGCATGCAACTTGGTAAAATAAAACATCAGAAGATTCATATTATCTTCTTCTTTATTTTTTTTTTTTTTTTTGTATTTAATGGTTTGGAATAACACTTAAATGTTTGGATTCATACAATAATGATGATGTTGTATGTATACATATGTAAGTATCTAACATCTGCATTGCATCTTTTACTAGCCTCTACTGTACCACTAATGCAATAAATAAAGCCAGATTTTTCAAATCTGCTCAGTAAATTATACCTATCAATGATTCTGGAAAAGGCATAAGGCGTTTGATCTCCTGTTGCTCTGCATTGGACAAGTAATGTACAAATGACACTGAGCTTGGCAAACAATCTGAACTTGGAAGACTGAAGCACTTTGAAATAAAAACTGGCTGAAATATAACTATACAATCTCAACAGGCTGCTGTGACAGATGTTGGTTTTCGTGTTTGGTATCAGGCTATTGCATGGAGCCTCTGTTCATTGCTTTGTCTCTCCTGAAGGCGCTGAGCCTTCAGGATTGCACCAGGCTTAGGATCTCCAGACAGACTCTCCTGACTCACCTGTCTAGTACTTCCCCTAAGCTAATTCTAGTTGCCCAGGTTTGGGGTAAATTCCTGAGTTTTTCTGAGACTTGAGCATGGGCTCTCCCAGGACACTCACACCAGGACACTGTGTTTCCAACTAATAGGAAAACCTTCAGGAATACATGCCAGTAAAAGACCCCACATTTGTGTGGTCCTAAGTCTGTTGAGTCTGTGTACTCTGATTGTGAAAAATAAACTGGACTAGGAAAAAGTTGGAAACACTTAACAAATTTTCCTTCCTGTCTGATTACTCCAAATCATTCTTGAGACTAAGATGGAAGACTCTGAAAAAATCCAGATGATCCTGAGCACACCTTGGTTTGCCTTCTGAAAAACTAAATTTATTAGGTCAGATTGCTTTCAACTCTATATTTTTTTTGGTCCCTTTTTTGAAAATTTCTTTCCCTGTTAAATTGTTTTCCCAGCTAGAAGCTGTGTTTTGTGTTCAGGTATTCCCATATCTATAGACCAATTTTGAGATGAAATGTTTCTGGCTTGGAAAGCAAATGCAAATGCCTTGTTAGCAAAGATGAATTTACAGAAATATTCAAGGCATGCTGCAAGTTCATGACTCTATTATCAACCAGAACTGAAAAGTTTTGTGTATACAAATTTTGTAGATTCTTGCAACTCCATCCAAAAAAAATTCATTCTAATGCCTTTTTGTAAAGTGTTGGTAGTCAGATCTCATCCAATACAAAAAGAAATTCTCGCTCATGAAATCAATGGAGCTAATCTGCTCTAATCTTCCATAGATCTGGGACCAAAAATCACAATACTATGGGTGGTCTGCATTCTCGCAGAACTCCTAGGAAGTGCATTGAGAAGTAATGATGTAAAATACTGAGATTATTTTAAAAAAAAAAAAAAAAAGCCACCATATTGGGATTCTGGAGGCAGCCCACTTATTTGCAGTAAAACAAGGTATGTGTAGCTACTAAAATAAGGTTACGAATGCAGCATAAACTGACATACTCATGTATATATAGCGTATTTCAAGGTAGTAGCAGATTTGCAGATGGATCTACGGACACACTTCTATTTAAAGTTTCTCACAGATGCCTCTTGAATTTGGTAGGGGAGAGAGGGCTAGTGTTAAGAAGAACATAATGGACACTGATGGAATGATGGATAGTGGAACACAACAAATTCCACCAAAGTTCCCCATCATTCAGGTAAACTCATTCATTTGTTCTTGCCTTTGAAAGACTAAGCCCTCAGGCTGTATTTCTGCGTTTTTGGGACTCTGCAAAATTAAAGCTCATCTATGTCTCTAAATCTCTCTCCTTATGTCAACTTCTGGATTACTTTTTTTTTTTTCTTCTTTTTTTTTCTTCCCCTTCCCCAAAACCCCACATTTCCCCAAGCAACTGAAAAGCTCAAACTTACTTGCTGCATTGTAGGTGAGTGTAAAGCGGACTGGACCTGCATCGGTAGCTGGTTCCCAATGGGCTGCTGCATTGAAATGGGCTGGTGTTGCTGGATGTTGAGATGCTGGTGCAGAGGGGGGCTGATCTGAAGAGGCGGCGGCGGGGACACGGCCATGTTTGCTATGGAAACAGTCACTGGCATTTGGTTGTTGGGCTTGGGCGCTATGTTCCTGGGGATATTGGCATGCATGGCAGTGATGTGGGGATTCATCCCCGGTTGTTGGTGGTAGTGGGAGCTGAGGTACAGTGCAGAGTGAGCCTGGGCAGGCCCGTGAAACACCGACTGCTTGGAATTCATCATCTGAGGTTGCGGGGAGGCTTTAACGTCAACAGGTTCACTGTAGCTCTGTCAAGAAAAACAAAAATCAGACAATATTTAGAAGCTACAGAAAGCTACTGTTCTCTCCCCTGAAGTCTGTGTAAGAGTCTTATCATGGGAAAACACATATCTAGACCATCAAATTGTCCTTGCCATGTAGTTTGGTTATTACACTAGGGAAATATTTAAACCCTTTTACCTTACACATTTCTCTTCAGCATCATAAAAAAGGAATTTAGCCTCTCTGCTTCCTGGTCTAGCCTGAAAGTTTGCTTTTGTCAAATTTGGAGCTGGCATTACTGACCTAATAACCTACACAACAAAGGCAGCCAAGCCTGTCACATTTATTCACATAAGCAGCCACTACTCTTGTCATCAAATTTGATGGCCTAGTGGAAAAAAAGATTCAGGAGGGTGGGTTCCAGCAAAAGTCTGCAGTGATCTTTGATATGTCTCATTTTCCCATCTGCAAACCAGGGATAAGAATTTCAGTGTCCCTTTACACACATGTTGATAACTGTTACTAGTGATTTATCAGCTAGCTAATGTGATGAAACAGCTACACCTGACCCACAGCTGTTCTACTGCATTGAATAAATATGCTAGTTGCTGTGCTGATACATTTATTTTGAAGTATTCTTGCTGGGATGCGATCCACACCTATATCAAATATGTTTCATGAGTCATGCATTCAGAAAAAGAAGAATATTCTGTATACTCTTTTCTGAATATTCTGAATATTCATCTCACTTTTAGCAAAGCTTCCTTTGTTAATCCAGTTCATAAAGTTCTGAAAATTCTGTTTAAAATTGATGTCTCTATAAACGTTAGATTGCATCAGACACAGGGAAGTATCTTACCAAAGCTGGAAGAATACTACGTAGAAAATCTGCAGATTTTTCAATTATGGTCTATCCTGATTTCTTAAAGCTGCTAGTCATAAAAAAATTCCATTAATGAATGCAAATTTTCATAATACTCTTTGTTCTAATATTTATAACTTGTACATTTGATATAAACTCCATTTATTAAGTTCTTATTTTCTTAGAGCTTCTGAGTGCTAACTCTGTGTGCTCAAATGAACAATGAAAAAAACCTTAGAAATTAGCTCCTATGAGCTTATAGGTGGGAATCATAATTTGTGGTTAAGTCATACTGGGATTAATAGCCAGTGAAAGGTGAAACATGCTGGAAAAAAATGGCAGAAATGTCCCTCTGGAGAAAGAAGTCACTTTGTCAAAACAAGGGCTGAAAGATGCATATATGCCCTTATTCTGTGACCTCCATGTCATGTTTGCTCAGTTTACAAGTCAGAATAAGTTTCATGTTACTCTCAGCACTCCAGGGTCAGTGAAGTCTGTTTGTATTCCTCCTGAAGGATGTACCATCACCAACAATCCGCACGTTACTGAAATTGCTTCATTATATGAGATGATAAAAATGAGAAAGATAACTTCATTTTCCCTAAGTGTAATGGCAGTACCATTAGCAAAAAAAAAAAAAAAACCAAACAAACAACCCTTGCTTTCTCCAGTAAACTAAAGGAAATTAAATGGATATGATAAAATGAATGCAAATCTCTGCCTCTCTGGATCTGCCTGGCTCTGCTGGCATGTGGATGTACACATGTGCAGTATGTATTATATGCATGTTTGCAATACTCATCTGTGTGCTGTTCTCTTTCTTGAGAAACCTGAAGTTTTACTGAGCGCATGGTCCCCTCAGGAAAACACCTTGCCTTTCCATGATGTAGTGGGAAGGGTCTCTCTGGTCTGATGTATCAAAAAACCTTTGTGGTGTTACTGATACATACTTATGCTTCATTTGTGACTACAAAGATGCCACCACACACCTCTTTAACAAAGACACAGTGAACCAATTTAATTATTGGGTAATTCTGAGTTCACACATAGGCAGTGAATGCATGGCCCATACTGATAAAATGACAGAGATATCAGATGCTTGGTATCATTTAATACTTGAAATACCAAATTATGTTAAGGAGAATTGTACAGTCTCAGGACAGAGATGAATCACACTTGCTTTACCCCTGAGAAGAGTGTTTGCAAAGCAATCAAAATCGACCGTCCCAGCTGGCTCATGCTCTCAATAAGCTTTCCGTGTTTCACTACCTCCCCGATCCAACGAAAAGCACAACGCTTCAGTTTCAAACCAAGTATTTTGCTGTTACTTAGGACACTTTAAGTCATATGTGATCTGAAGCCAAATTGTCCAATATCAGTGTAAAACACATCAATATTATCTGTTACTAGGAGTCTTGATAGATGAACCCATTAAATGCTATTGTCCAGCATAATGAACTTTCAGCTTTTTCTAAGGCTGGGTCTGAAACACAGATTTTGTAAGCATTGCTGAATCTAATAGAATAGGTGATGTCAAATATCTTGGCTTTGTTATGTCACTTTACTGTCAAACATAGCAAGAAGTGTATATGATGCATAGGTCATGTTATTATTTTGGGCACAATTACTGGTTTTTCAGATTTGAGTGGGCATTGCACTTGTCCAGTACAGCATCAGGCAGTCTTAGACAAGGACTTTTATTACAGGTAATACTAGGAGTTAAGAAAGAACGGATTTGATCAGCCAATATGGGTTTCAAGTGCACAGTCATGTTCCCTAACTTTGCAGGCTGGAATTGAGTCAATTTGGCTCTTGCTTTATCCTAGGAGAAAAGTAAATACAGAAATAATTTAAAAAACCCCACCTCTTAAGTTAATTAATCTGCCCAAAGACAACAAAGACAATTTACATCTCTATTTTTTGGCATGAAGTTACAGAACACAATTCATTTACAGACATATGCATTGGAGACCAAAACTACAAATCTGCAGACACAGGCCATCAAACATTGAAGCTTATTTTGTCATAAATATGATAAGGTCTCCTACTAGATGTGCAGTGAAAAAATCTTTTATGAGTATCAGAATTATGGTATTGTAGACCCACCACTAGAGGGTGACAGAATATTATATTTAGTTAATGGTAGGCCTTGGTATTGTACACATACATTAGTGAATGTACTCCAGGACCACAAACTAGCTTTCCTTGATACTCCTTTACGCTCTTTGAGTGGCTTCTACTTGTGCTTGGATTCAGCTTAAAGTCTCACTCTAAATCTTTCAAGTTCTTAATAGTCTAGGAGTGGGGTTTCTTATGGACCTTCCTCTGCATCTCACATCATCATCTAATACTGTTGCCTAAATTAAAAAACAAAGACAAAAACAGAAGGTGAAGACAAGGTAGGTAGGCCAAGGCAATGGAATGCTATAAAAAAAAGTGTGACTGCCCTGTAGGCATAATAAAAAAGCATATTTTTTCCACAAAAATCTATTTTTTTACTAAAACACAAAGAAAAAGAGGGAAGAATATTTTGAAAGCTCAACAGAAAGAGAATGAAAATAGAAGAGAAATAGGGAAAGGAAGGAAACCAAATAAACACTACTTTAACTGTTATGACAATTAATATATTAATTAACGGTACTGACAAGTACTGTTAATGGAAAGCCTTGATGCATGACCACAGAACAATTCTTCTTGTATCATACTTTCAAGGAAATGTGTGGTGATATAGATGAGTGATGTTCTTCACAGAAAGTGGTGAGAGTTGATAATTTTGCACAAAGTTTGGGAAGGACTGAATCAAGTTCTTCCCCCCACTTTGCACCAAACTCATGTCTTTCCTTCCCATTCTAAAGCAAAGCAAACTTTCCCATCTACATTCTACTCCCTTATTATCTGCCAAAACTCCTTGTATTTGTGAAATTAAAGAATTAATGTTAAGGGGTTAAGCATTGCTCATCCAGTTGTGCTCTTCTTCCCTATGGAGAACTGCCCTGGGACTAATGGTCCTTCTTAGTACAGACTGAACTCAGGCACAAGGTGGGATATCACTTCCTTAAAGGAAAGTGGCACTGATTTCCTTCACCCCAAAACATCTACTCCACTCCTACACTGGAGAAATGATTTTTGGTACAGACATCCTGCTCAATTTAGTGGTGCCAGAGAAAACAACAGCAGCCTAGCGATGCCTTTCTGGCATCTCCATGGTTTCCTTTGGGATATCATTTTATTTAAACATTGAAAAGCCTATAGTTGCATTTTGAACCCTCACCTGTAGATCTGGGTTATCAACAGCTGTTGAAACCAACACATGGGGTTTGATTCCCTATCTAACTTGTACCTGCCCTCTGGCTACTGTTGGCTCTTCTAACCCCACTTCTGTTGGAACAAAACCAACATTCATGTGATTGAAAGTGAAGCGAGGACATGTTTTAACAAGGCAGAACTCTAAGGCAGATCCTTAGACTATTGAATTTAATGGAAAGTCTCCTATTAACTTAAATTGGAATTTGGATCAGAGCCCAACACTGTTACTTCAGCATTACTGTCTGGGTGCCGGTTTAATTTCTCATGAAAACTAGGTAGGACCTGGCTAACAGCGGCTGACAGTCACTCCCAGTTGATGAGCACTACTTTTAACCTGTGTTAAAAGCATGTTAGAAGCATGACTAAAAAAAACCGGTTTGCTTTTTTTACACATGTTAATGCTATATTGTTAGAAAAGTTGCCAGCAAGTAGGACCACATATATCTACACAGACATATGTATATGAACATATTCAGTTTACATAGTGCATATATGTATATTCATCATTCTTATCTACGATAGCATATGATCCTATAATACATGGGAATTCAATAAATACTTTTGCAATAATTTCATTCTAGTAAGCAGTGCTCAACTCGTATTGCTGTTTGCAACACAAAATGAAAAGGTCAGTGATGTCTCAAAGAAACCACAGTTGTTTTACCTCTGGAGAAAAAAAGTTTGGATTTTTTTCTTATTCTATTGGTTTCACCAAAGCCTTTGAGCTGGAGCAATATAATTTCACTCACTTACAGACCAGATATTATCAAAGTACTTCTTTATTAACATCAGTAATTAAGCTCTTTTTTATAATAAAATATTCAGTAAATACACTCAGAGCATTCAGTAAATGTTCTTGGTGCCATTGGATGCCTTTGTGTCCTTTAAATACACGCTGAGAGACCTCCTTAAGGGCAAAGACATGAACCTTGTGCCTAATACAGCCAGCATAAACTTTCTACCAATGCAAACAGCTTTACTTGTGGGCAAAAGTAACCTCTTCCAACCTCAGAATTTTTTTTTCCGTAGCCAAAGTGATGTAACATTGGTTTATTTTAAATGAGAAACAGGTGCTTTTCTTTAAATGAGAAAAAGAGGTTTGGCGTGCCCTTGGCATAGAGAAGGGACATGGACTATGTGAGTATTTCAAAGCCTAGAAAAAGAGTTTAACTTGATTCAGGTTTTAAATGAGTATGCGCCAGCAACCTACACAGTTGCTGCATTGTCCCTTTTTTTCTTATGGTGGCATGTGCATATCTAGGAACCCGTGTCCACCCTTGAGCCGTGCTGAGGAATTCAACCATTTTTGGACTCCGTGACCAGAATGAAGGTTACATTCAGCTAACATTGGTGATTGCTGGTACCAGGAAGGTCCAGGCTGTGCAGGCTCTGAGCAAACTGAGGCAGGCCTGACTCAGCTTTAAAGGAGTTACCTTCAGCACCGTGACACTAAAGAGGTAGGTAGAAGGAAATTGGCTGAATATTTATGCAGCTCCTACAAAGCTTTCCTAAGCTTAAGTTTGCATCTGCTGTCTTTGCTGTCTCTTTGGTGGAAGGAACATCTTGAATTGTTTATTCCTTCTCTCAGCTTTTCTGTGTTCACATAATCCTGTCCATTTTCAACATTTTTGACATTTTAGGTCACTTCCAACTACAAGCCTGTCCTTGAGAAGAATCCCTTCTTCTGGCCTACCTGGGTTTAGCCGTTTTAATAATACCCCTGTGAAGCTGTTTGTGAGAGACTGATTTCTCTCCAGCAGTGCTTTCTCTTTTCTGCCTAGCTCTTTAACTCCTTTGACTTAACTCTGCTCACTCCGGTGGAGAACTCATATGCATATTTGCAGTACAGCTGCCTCCCTACCTAAGTCACAAGAGGCTCTTAGCAAATGACGTTTCGTGTTTTGTTAATTCCAGTCACCTATTGCAATAACAACATCTGGGACTCTAGAGAGTTCAGAAAGCTTTTTGACACATTCTTGATGTTTCAGAACAAAGGAGTAAGCCATGGGTTGTCATCTATAATTAGCCAAGGTGGCTCAGAAGAACATCTTCAAATCTAAATATACATTTTGTCATCATCTACAGGGGATTGTCATGGATTCATTCAGGGTATGTAAGTAAAAATGGATGTTTTATGAATGTAACCTGGGTGCATGTGATAAAGGATATGCAACTTTAATTTGATACAAGTGTTTTAATTCCCCAAATGGAAGCACTAGGCTAATAGTGAAATCTAGTTTTATTAACTCACTTCAAAAACAAATACAGCTCCCCTCCAAATCAAAATCTGGCTTCTCTCAAGCAATATTTGGCAGAAATTATGTGAGAACATCTCTCGATTTTTGCACTGCTGAATGTAAAGCTTCACACGATTTAGCCTCAAATCAAATTCATAAAATTAACTTAAATATAGTTTGCTCTACATTTTCAGTTGCAGTACATAGTTGCTTTCCTTGCTGGACAAGATGATGGTTGGATTTGTGTTATTATCAGATTAGACAATTGTTTTATAAATATATGTGTTCACTTACCAGATACTCTGATACATCACCTACTTGCACATATGTAATTTTATTTATGAATCCTTGAAAATTTCTGGCTATATCATAATACATCCAGAAAGGATGGAAGACTGAAGTATCATGGTAGCATGAAGTACCTGCTATAAAAGCTTTACGTTATAGTTTTCCCAGCTAGGATTCTAATGTTTCATGGAAAAAAGTGAAAGCTGTACGTGCATGTCATCATTCTGGTGAGGGGTTTTTTGTATTGTTTTAAGGAAAATATTGCCAAATGCCTTGTATCACTTTAATAGCTACAAAAAATAAGCATCAAACATAACCATATTTTTAATTTATTGTTTCTATGATGCTTTTACTGAGAATGGCCTGAACCATTTAATGAAATTCCAAAGCATCTGTATGGTCTGGGGCTAGATATAATATAGGAATCTGTTGTCTCAAAAAGCAGAAACCAGGTGCCTTTCTGCCAGCAGCAGAGGGGATGCTGCTCTCCTTGTACACAGTAGCCAACTGATTAAACTCCAACTGACCAGGAGACATGACAGTTCAGTGGTCTACTCTGTCAAGAGATATTCAGAATTTTATTTCCAATAGAAATGTCCCAAACCCCAGCATTTGGTTGTTTCAGGGAGGAGTGAGATAGGGTGCTCCTCTACATCCAAAGCTTGGTCAATATGGCAAAAAAGAACTTCGGATTGTTTAGGCAAGAGCACATCTGTGCATCTACGTTTACTTAGGAGTGGGGAGATGCATGATCTGGGAAAGCTGACGTATTTTTTGCCTTTATATATGTTAGGTAAGTGCTCTCACCACATACACTTACAAAATGGGAAACTAACACCAAGTTTCCTGTTAGAGTTTAAGGGTTTAGGTTGTTTGTTTGTTTGTTTGTTTGTCTTTTAACACGGTCTTCATTTCGTTTTTTACTAGTAACCCAAAATTTTTCATGTATATTCACTGCAGTGTCAGAAGACTATAATTCTTTAGTCTGTTCAATTATATTACCATATAGGGAACGCTGCACATACAACACAGGTATTTTGGGTGCTTGGAAACTCTGTTTACAAATCCCTGTGCTAATGGCTTTAAGGCAATGCCAATCTTACTAGATATGACCTTTAGGGTTTTTTTTTAAAATGTAATTGCAAGGTAGTGGGCTGGGAAAGCTACATCTGCCATAGACTTCAAGAAGCAATTTTACATGTCCAAAGAGTTTGTACTGTCCACAAAACTGAAAAATGTCCAACACATTTGCTGCATGTCAAGTGAGGACACCAACTTACAACAGCAGAGTTTTATAATAGGCTTGAGTATTTTGAATTTGAATAATATTCTCCTTGCTGAGAGGTTTTAGCTTCAGCCATAGCTGCTAAAATATGTCTGCATGTGTCACTACATAGAAAGAATTAAAGATTCATTTAGCCAGCGAGAACAGAACAGGGATGAGGAATTTCCTTTGTACTATTCCACCAGTTAAACTTGTACTGCTACAGTTAACATACATACACGTATGATATATGCACATTTTATGCATGTTAAATACATAATACGCATGTATTGTTACATAAATATATAGAGATGCACATATATATGAACGTATTTAACATTTACCCATATAAATCTGTATTAAATATATATGCATTTGAAAGATGCAGCAAAAACTCTAATGTCAGCCAAAAAAAAGGCTGGATAAGCTAGAAAAAGTGCTTGTTTTATGAAAAAGTAAAATTGCAATTCACAGCATTTTATGTAATGCTGTACAAATTACCAGATACCAGAGATTGCATTTCTGGACCTGAATAGTACTAAAAGTTGCAACTAAGGGCAAATATAAAGACACTTGTTTACAATGCAAAGGCTTAGTCAGTACTATAAGCAATATGGCCAATCTGCATAGCAGAAGATATAATGCTTTGTAATGTGATTTTTACTTCACATATCAATTCCTACACACATGAACAAACTCAACAACAGCCTCATTAATTTCAATCATTACAAAAAAGGAGAAAACACAGGAAATAAATTGATAAATTACACGGGGATTAATGCATAACTGACATATTTATACAATCTTATGTTCACTTTATTTACTGGGTGATAGCTCTGCTTTATAAAGATATCACTAAAGCATTTAAAAGCGTACTAGAGATGGGATGACAATCCTATTACCGAAGTTGCTGGTGACACTTCCACTCTGTGTGCGTGTGTGTGACAAACTCCAACCAGAACCGCTCATCTTTTTCAAGACTGCACCCAGAGGAAAGCCCCATCCAAAAGTTTGGGTGCCCTTTCTTAAGATGCAATGGAAGAAGGATGTTAGCTCTGGTAGGGACAATGACATATTGTGTCAAAGATTAATATCTCTTCTTCCCACAAAATGACACTCAAATTTATAAATATGTATCATCTGAGAAAGCAGGTGAAACTATCCCTCCACATGGGCTTTCCCAGTACTGGCTGCTCTCTATGAAGAAGAGCAGGTAGTCTGTTGAAGAGAAGAAGAGAGGAGAGGAGAGGAGAGGAGAGGAGAGGAGAGGAGAGGAGAGGAGAGGAGAGGAGAGGAGAGGAGAGGA